>VXBX01002898.1:204186-515177 GCA_013400415.1 Scytalopus superciliaris
TCTTGTAGAAATGATTGCTGATGTTTTGTTCTTCCTATTGAGTGTCAACACCAAGGGTAGCCATGTAGGGACTTATTTTAATTCTTAGTCTTTGCATGTACTCCTCTCCATCTAGAAAAACCCTTGTCAGGAATACAAGAAGGCCAATTGACTTGACCTTCTCCCCCCAGTCCTGGTCCTGGGGTTTTACTGTTTTTCTTGTAATGCATGTTGGAAGGAAGGATTATTTAACCATTTTCATTCACCCATGCTGAGTTTGAAGGCGAGAAAAATCCCATCATCTTCCTCCTCTGGAATCGCTTTGTCTGCCTGTTTTCTTTTCTCTCACAGAAGAGGGATTTTTCTGCTTGCAAACCGGATTTCACAATCACAGAATCCATTTTCCAGATGTTCAACTCTTTCCTAATGCTTTGAGTGCATTAACTAAAAAGTGGTGCAGTTTGGAGAGCATGTTAAACAGAGATTCACCTTAACTCATCCATAAATTATTGTGTCCTCATTGTAATACGAGTAGCCGGTTTTTCTTGTAAACAGGAATTTATTTGTTTCTTAATCAAGTTCTATTTTTTTTCCAGACAATGGAGAAGCTGCATTACTTCCTTTTATTTTGAAGGGTGAAAATAAATGTGAAGGCTGCATGGATTATTAGGTAAAATGCTGCAGTGAAGGGAAGTGGAATTGACTTTGAAGCTGATACTGCATTTATACAGAAATGTGAGACTTTCTTTGTAGCAAAATAGAGACAAGTATATTTCTTTCCCACATGAAGATAACTTACTTTACTATTTTGTGGTGGTGCTTGGTTATTTTCTTTTTGTTTGTAACGCTTTGTTTTTGTTGTGTTCTGGACTTGTTTTTCTCCCCTCTCCAAGCACAGTACAACTTGGACAAAATAACTAGCAATGGAATTTCTGAAACTGTAGTACTTATCTGGCTGTGGTTTCATAGTTACTTTAAGTTAATCTTGTTAAGGTCAGGCAGCTGTTGATTGATTAATAAATTTTTCTCCATTTTCTATCAGCACTGCTATTAAATCAGCTCCAGAGAAAATTATCAGGAACTGAACCTGCTGAATTTTTTTTTTTTTTGTGTTTTGGTTTGTTTTTTGGGTTTTTGTAATCCCTTGATTGGTTTAATCTTTATCACCAGCCTGAAATTAAATTGGATTTATATACTGACAAGGCAGCACATTTTATCATTACAGTGTGTCAGCAGGATCTGCCTGTTGACACACAGGAAACATCAAAGTATTTAGTGATAGACCACTGACTTTGGCCCTTATATTGATTAGCTGCATGGCTTCTTTCTGCCTTGGCTTTTAGGTAATGCCTTGAAGTTGAGATGAATCTGAAAATTCTTTCAAAGAAGTATGTTTCATCTGGATCACCTTAATAGCTTTTGTGGCTCTATGAAGAGTTGTATGTAGGTAGAGCAGAAAGGAAAGCTGATAGACTGCAGTGAAAGGAACCAAGTTCTGAGGTTATCATTCCCTACATGAATGAGTTTCTCTCCATGGAAGAAAATACACACCACACTGTTGGTGTTCATAGTGCTTATGAGGAATTAGTGGCTGTATTCTTATTTGTTCTTCAGTCTCCCCAGTTTGCCTCCCACTGGCCCACAGGGGGGCTAATGGGTGCTATGGGTGCTCAGCATTCAGAATTGACTTGCTTATACTCCAATGACACTTAAATTTAATTTGTTGTTGGTCAATGTTTGGATGTTGTGAGGTGCACTCTGTTTCTCTAATCAAGACTTAGGGCATTCATAAAACCTGTATAAGTAGTGGGTTTAGCACCTGTAAATTTCATGTTTGTACCTCAGAGTGTACAATTTTTATTTTTGCCCATTATTTTTAGTTTTTTTATTTTTCCTTTGGCTGAAGTCCGTTGCTTATCAGCAAATATAAAATCTTGTATCCTGCAGGTTTTTTTCCTCTTAAAGTAACGTCACAGAGAGCCTTATGTTTAGATTTTCATGCCTACTGCTTCTTCACTGTACTGGCGTGATTCTTTTAATCTTTCATGAACCTGGAGTTTCAGGCTATTAAGAGTAAAAATTCTGCTCTGTGAAGTCTTTGAAATCAAAGTAGCAGCATGAGGACAGGACCAGTGTGGAAAAGCATGGTTAGAATCACTACTCTAAGTTGTTGCTGAATGAAGCCTGGTATTCTTTTTTATTTTTCCCATTTGCCTGTTGTATACATCCCTTCTAATCATGATTCTTGACAGGGATTTGCAAAGACTTGATCTTGGAATTTCAAAGAAATCTAGGAAGTCAAGAAAGTGCATGAGAAAGTGAGAATTGAACATTGTGAGGCGAGATGAGGTCTTGTCTCCCTGCTGACTGTCCTAAAGAGAGCACTTGAGCATTGATGCATTCAAGACTAATTTGCCATGTCATGACTCAGTTACTGCACTGGAACTTGGCTCGGTGATTGCAGGGAAACTGTTCTGTTTGTTTCTATTTTAGCAAGACCCAGCGAGTCATCTAGATGTCACAGCTGTATTTAGAAGTGGGTGGCCACTGGAAGATGAACTTTTGCTGGTCCCTTCACGAATAGTATGGAGTATTTATAATTGGGTGCAAAAGGTGGGAACCTATGCTCCTGCTGCAGCCAGTGTGACCCTTCCCAGGCAGTGTTAACTTCGGCTGGAGTCCTGGGGAGAGCCATGTGCTCCCAGGCTGCTGTCTGGTAAGAGAGAGACCTCTGCCAAGACAAAAGAGTAACCGAAGCCCTGTCCTGTCAGCCACTTCTGCCACTCACTCAACTCTTACAGGACTCCTGCCACAGTGTCTGCATGAAGAGAGCCCTAAAGGACAAGGGAAATAGTTTTGCCTGATTTTGTGTCTCCAGGTATCTCTGCTCCTGAAGGTATCTTACTGGAAGAAAAGGATTTTTATTTCTCCCTGAAAATTTAAAGATAGACTTCCTAACTAAACAAAGGGTAGGACTTGAATGGCTGTCCCTCAGCTTGTGCAGTGGAGCAGAAGGTTTTGCTTGCCTTTCCAGGCAGGACTCACAAACGATGATGCTTTGCTCTAAAATCTTTCCAACCTCTAGGATACTGAAATGTGACCCAGATGCAGTTGAATCCTGAAGGAAAAGGCAGATACAAAGCAAGAGGTAAACCTGAGATTCCCTTTGCCAGCTCCTGAGTAGAGCAGCTTTATTTTCTGCATTCAGAAAAAGCCCACAACATCCATGTGCCACCTCACTTTGCTTTGGTTGCTTTTAACTTAATGGCAAAGAAACAAAATAGCTTTGTTGCAGATGCTGGAAGAAAAAGGCTTTCTTCTACTGATCCATACTACCCAGATTCTTATTCATGCTTTTCTCCAAGGGATAACATGAATTACCTCAAAATAGGGAAAAGTTCCTTTAATTAGGTGTCCATAGCATTTTACTATTTCATGCCTTCAAAAGATACCAGTTTCAAATCTGTAATCTTTATTTGTTTGTCATTACAGAAGAAATTTGGTCATGGAATACGGTATTAAGGAAAAATAATAAAAATTTGTCAATACATAATTACAGAATTAATTGATCCCAATTACTGAGTATTTTGCTCAAAACAATGAAACTTGATAGCTTGCCTTTGGCAAGCAGGGCCAAATAGGGAGGAACTTCCTGATTCTTAATGTCAGTACTTTTATTCTTTGAAACTAGGTAAACACATCCTGATTCATTACTAAATTTTCTTAGTCATGAGCAGATTTACTTTCTATTCTGCTCTGAAATAAAAATAATCCCCTTTTTATGATAGGTAAACAGCAAATACTCTTCAGAGAGTGAACAGTCTCCTGTTCATAGCTACTACTTACATGAGTTGAGTTCCAGGTGAAGACATCCAGGAGAGCCAATTAGTGTGGTAGGACAATATGATATGTGTTTACATTTTGCAGTTGGAAGACAGTGTCAGCTGTCTGTTTATGAATCTCTAAAATTATATTAGTTCTGTTATCTATCTTTACATGCAGAAATAGAAGTAGGATTTTATTGTGTCAAGAGAAACAAGTTTGAAAATGTGAGGTGAGTTCTGGTTTGCCTAGAAGAATCTTGATTAACGGGGAGCTGCCACAATCTGACTCAGTGCCTGTGTTTGTACTTTATTCAGGTATATTTCTGTTTGGTGTAGTAGCAACAATAAACTAAAAAAAACACACAGGAAGCCAAAATATGAGCATATTTTGGCTTGGGATTAACTGGACATTTACTGCAGCTGAAATTTTATCTGACTCTGGCAGCTTTACATTTATCAGTGGACAAGGGTCTGTAATTGCTTTAACCTGTGACTTGATGAAAGTGTTTGTTTAAAAGAATACCCCAAATTCTGCTATGTAGTGTATCCTAAATCAACTAGAATGTTGCTCTTTCTGATTGTTGTAAAAAAAAAAAAAAAAAAATAAAATAAAAAAGGCAAGAAATGGAGGTTTCTGCAAGGACCTTTCTATTTTTCTGGTAGGCTGTGGGTTACTAAATTTCAATATTCTATGCCTTCTTTGTGTTTTCTTCTATTTATTCCTGTTCTGAGGAATGGCAATAATCCTAATGCATTAGAAATATGAAAAGGTATTTTATGCTCTGAAACGCTATTGTGTGGAAATAGATCAGGTGAACATTTGAATAAGTGAGTCTGGTTTTCATGAAGATCCAGATCTGTAGCCATTAAGTGGCATATTCATGTTCTCAAGTCACAGCCAGTGCTATATCAGAAAATAATATCTCATGACACTCTAATGTTCTTTTGGCCATGTGAGGGTATTTCTAAGAACTCTGTATTAAAACAGATTCACAAAAAAAGCTCTTTCTATGAAAGTAGACATCAACACGTTGTTGTTTTATGTTTTGACTGACTGGTTAAAATATGGTTCCTTACCAGTCAGAAGTACTGGTCTACATTTTATGCCTTTATTATAAAAAATGGGATGTCTTCTACATCAATGCCTGATAACTAAGAAAGCTTGTGACTAATAGTTCACCTAAGGGAAAACCTGTACATAAGAAATGTCTATTGTATAGCTAGAGGGTACTTTGGAGATGATAATTCAACTAGATTTTCTTGAAGTACATTTTAAAGTCATAACTGCTTTCTTATATTTTGGCAGCAATTTTTGTATTAGGGCAGATATTTAAAAGAAATCAATTTTCATGTCAATAAGCTGAAAATGAGTCAGTTTATGTAAGCTTTACCAAAGCTTTCTTTGTCAAAGTGAACAGAATGGCTCTTTCAATACCCATTCTTCAGTATTCTGTTGATATGTTGATATATTACAATACAGAGAGAATATTGACACCACAGCTATAAAGTACAGGCATATATCTATATAACTATCACTGTATTGTATCCTTAAGAAACATAAGGATTTGAATGGTATGGATAGAGACAAGGCTAAAAATTTAATTGCAAGAAGGTAAAATGTTTAGATTGTGTATTTAAAATGTGCTTTCTTATATAGTGACAGTAAGGTTTGGTAAAAGCACCATGCTAAGTGTCTCTTACACTGCTTTTTGACATTGTTATTCTGGTTACCCCATTATTGACTTTTTAATTAGTTTGTGGAAATGTGCTTTTGTTATAGGGAGTTGTTCAGAACAGTACATACACCTCAGTGGCCTTCAAGGGAATGACTTGCTGAAGCAGGCAGCATAAGTGGTTCTTGGTGATACCTCTCACCATTTTGTGCCCTTTCCCAGTGGGATTGCAGCAGGACTGGGGAGGCCTTTCTGTTACCCTAATGTTGCTGTTTGTACACTCTCCTAGATGCAAATAGCTGAAGAAGCAATGTATTATCTCACAATGCCCTTTTCTGGTAGTTTGTGTTGTCAGACTATAAGCCCTGACGCGAAGTGCAAGTGTGGTTTGGCGAGTGCTTTCCCAGCCTGGATGAAGAGATCCCAACAGATCCCCAGTGACTTGTGCGGTAGACAGGGCACTTTTTGTGAGGTCTGTCCTTTGCAAATGGAGCTAATGGGCGAGTTGACCAGCTCCAGGTTTCTATGTACAGGATCCAAATGGTGAGTCTCAGCATTCAGCAGCACGAGTTTGCCAATTGTTTTTCCTGATTTAGCAGAATCAAGATTCACAGTGTGAAAGCTCACTAGTGTTGGGCTCCACTGGCTTGCATCTGTCAGGCCAGAAGAGAAATATCATCTTGCTACTTCGAAGAGTTAAATGAATTTCTAAACTTAACTTTTGGCCCCCATCCACCTTGGTACCTGTTTTGTACTCTGCAGCCAGAGGGAGAGCAACTTTTCCTCAATGCCATTCCTTTATGTTCTTCCTGGCAGGGCTTTTGCTTGCAGTGTTTCTTTGGCACCAGTGTTCTTGTTCTGACCTTAAAGCCAGGAGCTGTGCAGGGCTGTGGTGACGAGCCAAGGCTGTTTATGTGGGTCTGGGAAGCCCTGGGAGCTTCCACAGCTCCCATGGCTGCGAAACATGCTCCTCTCAGACAACCACATCAGAACTTTTCGTTTTTCATCTTTGCTGAATTAAAAGGTTTAGCCTCCTCATGGTTTCAGGCAGCCTTTGGCAGACTGGACTGCCTTTTATTTGTGGTTTTATGCTGGTTCCGACTGGGGCGCTCTTTATTGCTGTGTGGTTCTAGCAATCAAATATCAATTTGTTCTGCTGGCAAATGCATAAGGCACAACAGAAATTTTCTGTGTAAGTGAACAGAAATATGTTGTTTTCCTTTCTTTCTTGAAGTTTTGGGATGATTCTTTCATATCTCCGAACTTGAATGTTTCAAATATGTACTCTCTGTATATATGTTGATTCAGTTTATCTTTTTGGTTGCCATAAATAATATTTCTGTGTCTCTAGCACCACTTTGCAATGACAAGCATGGTTTTATTTCGGTTTAAGGTTCCTTTGTTCTTGAAAGAGAAGTTACAAAACCCGCTTACAAACCCTGAGGTACAAAAGGATGATTATCAAAGAAAAT
Source organism: Scytalopus superciliaris (assembly GCA_013400415.1). Taxonomy (NCBI): domain Eukaryota; kingdom Metazoa; phylum Chordata; class Aves; order Passeriformes; family Rhinocryptidae; genus Scytalopus; species Scytalopus superciliaris. The sequence goes on from VXBX01002898.1 coordinate 211,135, forward strand.
GGGAGATTGCAAAGAGGTCAATGAGGTCAAGGCTGTATGTGTTTTAGGAAAGGATTGCAGCATATAATATGTACTCTTTTCCTGTGATGTCCGCATTCATACCAGAAAAGGTCATCTTCTCTGATGACCTTTGGTCTTAAGTAAAAAAGTGGATCTTTACTGTATGTCTTTTGATATAGAAGGGAATTAATCCTGTCAGTCTTAATGACTGGGACCCCTTTAGGTCCCCAATTTGCAAAGACTATTAATGCTTGCATGGAGCACGTTGCTCCATTTAGTCAGGAAGAGTTTCCAGTAAGGAGAGGTGTTCATGTCCAGTGGCTGCTGCAGAAGCAGCACGTGGAAAGGAAATTCCTGCCTGCATCTCTGCAATTTTGCCAGAACAGCATTTAGGAGAGGGGATCACAAAGGCATTCGCTGTCTGCAAAGTGCTGGAGCGCTGTGTAATTTTGTCCTTTTGGATAATCCCACCTTTCACAGGAATGGCTGGAGTAAGCAGTGGCATTTTAAAAACATTTCAAGAATGTGGATCTTTTATTTGAGGATCAATAAGGATTGATATTTTTATAGCTGTTTGCAGATTTTGCAAACCGTATTTTGCAGGATTGGAGGAAGATTGTGAAATTGCTTAGAAAGAATATGCTCAAAGAAAACAGTGTAACACTCTTGGGTTATCCACATTAATTGAAATACTTAACTGATTGAAAAGACTTCAGCATTGTGTAATAGCAATGATATGTTACATTCCAAGATCCCAAGGCATGTTATAGTCATTAATTAACTGGGAACAGCAACTTCCTATGATGACAAGTAGTGTTTCCTCCTGATGAAGCACAGAGGATTAGATGCCTATCTCAAAGCAAAAACATGCTGCTCTGAAAAGGTATTTTTAAAAGTCCCTATTTTTTCCCTTTTCATTCACATTCATATAAGTGTATATATCACATCACCTCTCTGTGTATTTAATTGCATAATTGCATCCTACCCTTCCTTAGTTTTGATGCCAGAGAAGGAGTAAATTGCTTTGCTCAGAGGGCAGACAAATATTCTGCTGGTGTGAATGAAAACTCAGTGCAGTGTTGTTTTAATGAAAAATTGAAAGCAGACACTGTTGTAAGGAGTGAATTTTCATGGAAAAAACAACTTTTATATTTTTAATATATATATATTCAGTAGCATGTAGTAGCTTTTAAACAAAGGATGTCAACTAAAGTGGAAGGAAGTAGTGAAACAAAAAAATTCCAACTGATGAAGGTTTAGTTGGGAAGGGAAGAACAAGATGATGTTCCTTTCTCTGAGTGTACTGTTATGCAGTCTTTTGTCCCATGTGGCCCCAGGTCTAGTCCATCTTCCTATACAACTGAAAGTTTAACTAAAGAGACAAATTGTTGTATATTGGATGTAGTTCTCAGCATAGCATAGGCTGGTCTTGCAGCAGGAAGAGGTCAACACTGTGGAGCAAAAAGGAAGCCCACTGCAGTTACCCATTCCCTCCTCTCTGCAGAGGACGGATGGTTCTTGTGATTTACTTATTTTAATAGCCCTTCATGGGATACAGGAGGAATGTTCCAGCTGAGGAAAGCCAGTGTAGTAACACCATGAATCAGTGTGCCAGACTGATTACTTTGCTTCCCAGGAAAGGAAAAAAAAAAAAAAATAAAAAAATGAAAAGAGAAAAGAAATGCAATCAGTAAATTGTTCTGGTTTAGACTGGATAAAACAACGGCTGCTCCAGGGGCTGATAAAGTTTGGAGGCCTCTTTAATAAGGCCTGTTTGAAAATCTGTTTTCTCAAGTTATGTCCAAATACTCCTTGTGAGCTCCCAGTCCCACCCTTTTGTCCGGTTCTGAGCCCTGTGCTGTTATCCAATGCTGCTTTTGGAAACTGCCTGCACACAGCTCCTAGTAGACATCAACCTGGATGTCAGAGGGCCAGGGTGGGATTGTTTTTCACATCCTTGTAGCTGTTTGTAAACAAATTCCTCTGAAATTTGCCTGTTCCATTGGGGATTGATATGAAGGATGAGTTGCTGCCTTGCTTTTTTTTTTTATTTTCTCTTCTTTCTTTTATTTCCTCCTAAACAGAACCAGTCAGTCAGCTCTCATTTTTGATTAATGAGAAATGGTATTGTTTTGTGTTGGCCTTAGTAAGTGCTGCTATTGCTGAATAGACTGGTGCCAACTGACTTGTTCATCAGAGGAGAAATGAGTGCTACACACATTGAGTGATCCATCTCACATCAAAACACCTGCTAACAGAGGAATTGATTTGGAAAGCACAGTGTCAAGTCCCTGACATACATATTTACCTTAGTAAAAACCCAAAACACAAAGACCAAAACACTTAAGTACCATAAAACCAAACAAAATTAATTGCTTTCTCCTCCTGGCAATCAGGAATTAATATAGTTGACTGGAACTTTTGGAGGAAGTTCAAAGCCAGGTCCAAAGCTAAGGTGCTGGTCTTGAAAGCTGTTACAGAAATTATATTGCATTTTCATCTCCTTTCAAAGCCATTTGTAGTGAGCAGGCAGTTTATTTAGGTCCTGTACACTCTCTTCCTGAGAGGTGATTTGGTAAGTGACCCCCTCCTCACAGAAAGGATGCTGTTTCCTCTCTTTGTGGAAATTCCCATATTTAATGAACAAAATCCCAGAAGAGATGGAAGAGATTCCAGTTTAAATATCTCTGGTTTTCATTAATGTCTTTTATCTCTCAACCTCTGGCTGTGCTCCACATGGAAAGCTTGCCTCCACTTTGTCCATACCTTTTGTCCTGCAGAGCTGAGCAGGTGCTGCTGGGACCCGTAAATCCATCTCTTCTCCCAGCTCTCAGGCTCTCCCGCAGGGCAGGTGCTCCAGCCCTGACCCATCCTGGTGGCCCCTCCACTGAACCTGTGCCACTTTGTCCATGACTTTCTTGTACTGGGCATCTGACAGTGGACATGACATTCCAGGTGTGCTCTAACAGGTGTGCTCCCTGCTGGACAGGGGTGATGGTCCCTTTCTCCCTGTGAACTGTCCATGTCCCTGTTGGTACATCCCAGGAGGCCACTGGCCATCCCTGCTGCCAGGGCATTGCCAGCTCATGCCCATTGCAATTCTAACTCCTTGGAAAGAAGGTTGTGATAGTAGGAGTTCTGAATAGGATCAGTGGACTGTAGCTGTGTGCTGCTGCAATGCAGTTATTTGAATAAACTGTAGATTTAGGACTGATTTAACAAATCTTAAAAGAAATTACTGCCTAGTGGAATTTGAATCAATGACGGGCTTTAGATACTGTGACAAGAACCTGTCAAAGCACAGCAGGGGACACTTCTGCTCAGGATTGTTCTGTGAGGTGTATTTGGAAAAGAAGATTCACAGAAGTAATCAAAAATAGGTGTGTGTTGGAGGTGGCTGGGAAAATACTTTTATGTCCTCTTTGGGATTCTCAAATGAAGTGTTTCAGCTTCTGCTCTGACCCTGAGAGTTCACACTGTAAAATCTTTACATATAATTTAGAATATGAATTGGGAACTTCTGGCTCTTGAAGGTTTGATTTGGCTGGGACTGGATAGCTCTGTCCCCTGGAGAGATTGTGCTTCCTCTGTATCGAGGCTGAAGTAATAGGAATATTATGGCAGGTTTGCAAGCTCACAGTGCAGTGTAACATTTGCACTTGTTTTCATGCAATACACTACCTTCACAAAAATAGCAAAGCTTTTCCTTCCTTTTTCTTACATATGTCTCATAAGAGCAGTAGTTCTTTTACTTTCATGGAGGAAAATATAAGAAAGCCTTCTAGGCACAAAATGGGAAGGGAGAATGAGGAGGGAGGGAGAGGCATGAATACTACTCCAGAAACTAATGGCTTTTTCTTTTCCCCGGAAATTTTTAATGAGCACATGCATGTGTCTTCATTTTTAGTTTCTGGAGAACACAACTTGAACGGGGGAAGTGTGGGTTTTTTCAGCCCTGGCGAGAATTTCCTGTGACTGTGGGCAAGATGTCCAGGATGAGATTCCCAAAGCTGAAATGCTTTGTAGGTAGCTCCATAGACATTACAGGGCACTCCATAGAGGGTTTGTTCTTAACATGCCTTGGGTGTCTCTGTTGTCTAAGTGTTATATTTGTGTCTGAAGGACCTTAAAGTGGATTTTTCCTTCCTGTGTTCCAAGCAGCTTCCCAGGTCCTTTCTAACTTCCTTTCAGTTTAGTGATATCTATATCTTTGGCATTAAAACACTGAGCACTGTCATAAGTTTTGTGGCTTTCTCTTGTCCTCACAGTTAAATCTGTTCCCCAGCATAAATGCCTACTCTGCTTGTCAGAGACTAGAACCTGCTGATCTCCCTGAAGTTGTTTTATGACTTGGGCTTTAGCTCTTGCCTTGCTGTCCTGGATAGTTAGACAAGCACAGCTCCATCCTGTTCTCTCATGTAGCTCTTTCCTGACTTTCTGTGCGCTGCCTTGAAGAGGCCTGTTTTAACAATTGATCTTCAAAATCCTCATTTTCCATATTCTGTCTTTTTCTTACCCAATAAAAACCATGCTTCCTTTCTACCAAGAGATGTTTCTACTCTTCTTTTGCCTCTTGGTGACTATCTGAAATTTTTCCTATACAGGGTTATCTCCATGCCCTCTTCCATGCTTATCATACATGGTTGTTGATTTGTCCTTTCCACTGTAATGGTTCTATCAAGGTATATAATCTACTAGCCTCTTTTCCCAATACCAACCTGTCTTATAATGATGATGACTGAGAAATGAAGGGCTAGAATTGCAGAGAAATGGGATGAGTTATTTAGTCAAAGTGCAAAAACCATTATAGGAATTATGTGTATAAATTTCTACATGTGAAGATTTAAAATACTCATTTTCTCCCATTTAATTTGCCTAGTACCTATTTAGTTAAACATTATTTAAGAAATACTGCTAATTTTAGACCTCTGAATACTTGTGAGGAATGGGAGTGAAGCAACCTTTAGATCATGGCATGTGTCTCTTGCATGATAAGTTTTATGTGTAGCTTTGGGGGATTTTCATAATTATGTTCATACTTGCTTTTTCTCTTGAGTTTTTTAGAATGACAAATATATAGACACATGTGTTTAGGAGGTTAAAAAAGGGACAGATGAATTAAAATGAAAGGCCAATACAAAATGAGAGTCAAGACCGAAGGGAGTGAGTATTGAAGAACCCTTTTGTATGTTAACTTCAGTTCGTGGACTCAGGGAAAACTGTTCAGCATCCATGTGTGTTTTCTTTGTTGCTGGGGTCCTGCACCCCTATCCTGAATCCTTTATATATTCCTAGACTTTAATGAAAAGAGTTTGGGTCCTTATTCTTGACTTCTGAATCTTAAACCTAAACATGAATTATCTTCATGAGTCACCAGTCTCCATTTTCCAGATAACTCTGTAATTTGTTGGGCTTATTTTTATCCTCTTCTTTGGGTGTGTACAGACAACTGGTTCTACTACAACTACAAGTGATCAAAAGTATTTTTGATGTTTTTTTAAGTATTCACAGTGAAATTTGTGTAGAGCTCTTGGTTTAAAATTGGTCTATATATAGTGAGCATTTTCCTATACGTTTTTGATTGAAGCATTTGCAGTCCGTTTTGAAATAAAGGCCCCAGTTATTTCTGTGATTGGTGATAAGGTAAAGACAGCTGCAAGACATAAATTTGCTGATTAAAGGTTGCCTGCATTGGTTTGAACCTAAATTATCATGCCGATGTGGGAGAGCAGACATATATCTAAGAAGCAGAGTATTCCATAACAGTTTTGTGATGTAATGGAGCAGTTTTGCAAAACTGTCTTTGCTGCTTTGAAGGGGAAAGAACTATGCTGTCAAATAATGGAAAAAATCCTCTCCTGGTTTCTTGCTGAAGTCAATTTCTGCAGTATGTTCGTAGATTCTTCTGGAATGGAAAATTCTTCCATTCCTCTGCATTATGAAAAGCAGATCACTTGGAAGGCTACTTTGAAAAAAAAAATTTCTATACCTAAACTTGTTCTATCATTTCCTTATTCAGTCATTTAAGAGCACTGCTCCATTCTCACATTACTATGATCTTACTGCAACCTCTTTACACCTTCAGCTCTTTGCTCATGTTTTAAAATGCATGTTAGTTTGTTTTTCCACAACATGAAGAAATATTTGTTTTAAGATAGGCTCACCCACATTTATCTTCTGTAATGCATTGTTTGTTGACTCAGTTTGACTTGAGACTCAAGGTGTCCTGAGAGGTTGTCAGCCATGATGTGTTAGTCTAGTTGGTGCTTTCTGAAGATTAATCTTTTCTCTTAAAAAAGAAAAAAAAAAAAAAAAAAAAGAAAAAAAATTTTAAAAAAAAAAAAGGGAAGACNAAAAAAGGAATAATATCTTCAAAGAAAGTCATATGGAAGATCAAAAGGGTTGGGAATACTCAAGCAATCAAGGGCTGCTGCATTTATTTGTGGGTTATCTTTAGTAGAGTTTAAGTGTCTTGCACATAAGGCAGAAGTGAAGTTGGGGATGAAGTCTAAGAGACCCAAATAATTTCTTGTTCCTCCCATCTCAGAAACATATTCTTCCCCTCTCTGTCCTATTCTAATCAAGTAACACACCATCCAGCAGCTGCAGGGTCATGCCTGTGAGCCTTACCTGTTCTTAAACCCATTTTATCCTCGTATCCAAACTGCTTTCTCTTTAGTAAAGCACAAAAGCACAGTAAGGAAGAAGATGTGAACTTTGACATGTTCTCCCTTCTTCCTCATCTCCTGTGTAGACACACTAGTAAAACTGTTTGGTGACCCATCTGAGCCTTGCATTTTGCACCCGTATGTGATTCTAGCATTGGATTTGGAGCAGTGACAGATGCTGAGTAAACAAATCAGTGCCATTCCTCTTCCTACAAAAGCCTGATGATGTGTGTTCAAAGGCATTGTGAAATTTGTGGTTGTGCAGATCTGTGTCAGGGAGGCCACTGCAGCTGACTCAAAGCCTAGCTTGGCCTTAGGAACAAAAGTGCATCTTACACTGCTCAGAGTTACTCATAAGTTGCTATATATATGGTCATTTGTTCTCTTGACTTAATTAAAACACTGGAATGTTTGTTCAGTAGATAAGAGCATTTCTGGAAGTTATTTAAATTAGTAAGTACTCTGCTTACTGTCATTAAATGTCCTTCCCCCAGCCCTCCTCCCCTACTCCTCATAGCATGTAGCAATAAGTGATATATGACTGTAAAATAATAACAGTTAAGTCACGAATGGTCAAAGATAAGGCCTTTAAATGAATGCTCAATCTCTTTGCTGTTCATGTTAAGGGTTTTGGTGTGTGGGTGTTTCTTTTGTTTCTCTTTTTCTGAAAAATGCACTTTTTAATTAAAAGTACTGGTTTTATTTTTTTCCCCCATTTTACATACAGCATTAATTCTGTTCACATTTTTAACGGTAGCCGTGACTTTGTGCCCCACTGCCTGCCTTTCCTCTTTCTGTTGTGGCAGAATTCGTGGCAAGAACTGATGGTGATCATGTAGAGGTGATTTAGCAAATTCCAGGCACACATTAGCAGTGTCATAGGCTGATTTAGTCATCCCATTACCCAGGTGCTGCTCTGCTTCTGTGAAGGGCTGCATATTTTGGGGTTACCATTCATGTCTCCAATAAGAACAGTGAAAGAGATTTTCAGTCTTCTTTGTCTGAGAACATAACATCTTTGCATGCCACTCCTTTCTACAATTTTCTAATTATATATAAATAGTTTTTTAATCTGACTGACACATATTCAGTCCTGTTCATATTCCATTCCTCATTAATCTGGTATTTTTGCCTTGACTTCTGAGTTGCTGTTGCCTTTTTAACAGCATGAAGACTTTGGCTTTAGAAAGATTGTGACCTCTCTTCTGTCTGAAACTTTGAATCTTGACATGAGCAAGACAATTTTCTTTTTGTAGAGGAAAGTCACATGAACTGCAATGACACAAGCAGTTCCTGACTAGCCAACCAGCAAGGGCAGCATATTTGCTTTATTGAGTTAGCTTCAGTTCTCCAGGCTGTCATGAGAACATTTGCTTAAGCTTATGGCCTTAGAATGTTTATAGGTTCTTGCAAGATCAAGGTCCTGGTGGTGCATTCATGCTGCTGGGCAGATGAGAGTCTGGTAAGGGGGCTGCTGCAGTGCTGAGTGAGGGAATTCATTTCACTTTATTTTAGCTGTGGTGAAATTGTACATTGTCTGAAAAGCATGTTTAAATATAGTAGCAGCAATTGGAATACACTGAATGTTAAAATATTTCATCAAGTATTTGGATTGTTGTCATTACCATTCGGTTTTCAGAGTATATTTTAATTTTTTTCCTCTCATCATCTTTGTTTGAAATGTTCAGCGAGTGTTTGTATTTTTCAATTTCTCAGATTTTACTGTTGCAACTGTGGAATTTATTTTGGCCTTTTAGATGTGAATGACTTGATATTTTCCTTGTCCTTGTAAGGCATCCAGTTGCTCAATCTCTGTGGAGCAAAACACTGTTTAATGTGTCCTGATAACACATGAATAGCAAGTTTAGTGGGAAAAGACTGCCATATCACTTACTTTCATTTTGTGAGTTGTTCTTTATAATTTGAAACAAAAAAACATGAATGGCAAAGGCTTCCCGCATGCCATAAGTGATCTTTTGTGTCAAGAGGTTAATAGGCTTATGGAAATGCCTGCTGTTTACAAAATGTGCAGGGCCCAGGGACCAAATATTTAAGGTTTCTGCCATACTTTTCATACCCGGTGGCTTGAAAGAAACCAAACGGTACAGTTTAAATCATTGGCATGAGTTTTGTGACTCCAAAACTGATTTGTAAAAATCCACTGTTCTTATCAGGGTTGGCTTTCTAAAATGTTTCATAATCTAGATGTTTTCTGGAAAGCACATTTATTTAACCTATATTGCTGTCTAGTGAAAAGTATCTAGACAGCAGGGAAATACAGATTTGTTCTGTAGGCAGAACTGGAGGGACATTTGTCAACATTTTCCATCACTTTTCCCTTTGCCATGTTCAAGATCAGTACCTATATGGGGTCTGGTACCTCAGCTGGGCTCGTCAGGTCTCTGCTGAGTTGCCCATGTGCCTCTCACTTTTGCAGCTTTTCCCCCACTGTCAGATCCCCATATTTTGGTGCATTATTTCATGTTCTCTAGGAATGCTTGCTCCCTTAAGAAGGTAGGGTGCTCTCTATTGCCCATGTGGTCCTCAACAATTTGTCTGCATCTGAGTGGATAACGAGATTTGGTCAGTGACAGTCATCTCGTTTGCAAATTGGAACAAGAAACTGGATCACCTTGTTCAAGCAGCCAGTCACCATCCAAAAAATCACCTGTATTAAGCATGCAGAATAGTTGCTGATATTTAAATGCTGTGTTTATCTAGTGAAAGTTTCTGAGGGTCTTTTCTGGCAGAGATATGCAGGGCGCCCAGCAGGATAACAAGCACTGAGCAGTACAGATTAATGCAGCAGCCTCTGTGTCTGGTAAGGACTTTCAGCTGGCTCATTTCTCAGCCTCTCCTCATTCTGAAAGGTGCATGCACTCCTGCTTTCATCCTTGTATTTTTCCTGTTCAGCCATTCATGAAGTGGAGTAAGTTGAGAGGGGAGGACAAGGGAGAAGAGCTGTGCAGGTGTAGATATACAGGAAGATGACTCCAGACAGCAAGAACTGCAGAGGAGTTGGCTTTTGTAGCAGAGAGCTGAGAAGGCAGCCAGCTTGAGATGAGTGCAAGTTTGTAGCGGGGGAATAGAAAGAGAGCAGATCTACAGAGTAGGTTGGATGAAGTCCATAGGGAGCTTTACAAACCAAGAAAGATATTACTTACGCTGGGTCAGATTTCTTTCCACACAGATGTTGTGTTAGCTCTTGCATTGTCATTATGTTGGACCTCTTCAGTGTCACTAATACTGCACAAATTTCAGATCTTTTCATCTCCTTGCATGCTCAAATGCAAGGAATAAGCCTTGAAACTTTCTTTATTGCTTGTCCTTCCACTACTCTGAAGTAAAACTTAAATAATGTTTCCTACTGGATTTTAAAAGATTCAATAGGGAGTAAGTACACTTTCATGTACAAATCAAAATTCGCTCATGTGCTTTGCATTTCCAAGTACAGAACTGTAAAAAAAAAAAAAACAAAAAAAAACAAAAAAAAACCCAAGGTGTTTTTTTATGGTCCATTGTATAAGAAAGAAAGAGGTTTCTGGGCCTCCTTGCTGTTTTCTGTGATAGCTGCTTTAACTCCACTGAGTTAAAGAGCTGTGAAGAGACTGTGGACATGACTATGTAAACTCTATGATAATGCCTCATAAATGCCAGCTCTGTGAAAAACCCCCCAGTGTTTCTGCTTCCTGTGTTTTCCTGTCATTCCTTTCTCTCCTAGCAACAGCTAATTTGGGAAGTGGCTTTGATGCTCTATGGTATTTAGACAATGTGTATCCAATGCCACGATCAGACCTGGCTTAGTGCAACTAGCCAGAGTTGCAAGCATATGGTATTGTCCGTAAGGAATTAAACTAAAGCCTTGAGGACTGGGCAGTCTTTCCAGGAGAGCAAGGATCTGTCAACAGAATTGTAGCCCATATGTAATTTGTACAAATCTGTGAGCGGGAAATGCCAATGCTTATTAGACCATGCATTAAATATCATTGAACAGATGTTCAGAGAGCCTTTCATTCATAGTGCTGTTAGCAATGAATGAGGTATTATGCTCCCATTCTACATTTTTAAGTCAAGTGTAAAGATATGTTTGAAAAGGAAAAATAGCATTTAGTGCACCCTGCTGCCATTCATGTTCTAAGACAGTGGTGTTTTTTCCTCCAATATCTAAAATTAATTACACTAGAAAGAAGTATTTAAAAATACAGCTTCAGGTTTTACATAATATGATATTACACAGTGAATATTGTTTGGTTTTTTGCAGTAAGATATATGTACCTCTCATCCAGCAGAGAGAATTTTTCAGAAACAACAATTCTTGAGCTCTAGCCTCACCATTTCCCAAGGGCTGTATTATCTTTGTTCTCAGGATTCCTTCAATAGACATGTGTTTTAATCATGTTGCTTTTAAAGAGCTTAGAAGGCTGCAGGGAAAATTAGGTGTGCTATTTTGCTAAATCCTTTTCAGAAAACTTCTATTACTCTCCTCCACTTTCTTTTCCTCTCAATTCTCTCCTTGTTTTACATTAATGTGAATTACTTTCAGAAGTTTCCTGTCTCTCTCCTGATTATAGGAGAGTCTTGTCTAACTGACTTAATTTAATCCTGATGCTTAGTCAGCTCAGCTTGTACGAAAGACTCCCACTTGAGACTTGTTTGAAAGGTCCCACGGAAGGACTTTGATTTTCCTGTGGGTCACTCAGTCAGAGAGTGCACTGACAAAAGGCCAGGTGTGTGGATCTCAGACTTGAGTCTGTTTGTACCTTTGTTGCCATTAAGATTTGTGGATAAATTTACCATGCTATGTGTGAGCTCATTAGTCTCTCTCAAATATGGTGGTCTGAGTTTATCAATGAAAAATAATGCTTAGGGTTTGGGTTTGTTTTGTTTTTTTTTAAACAAAAAAACGGAGAGAAAAACTAAAAAGCCTTGGAAAGGAGTACGGTAGAGAATTCTTGAGAACTGCCTCCAAACTCCCAGGGCTTAGGAAAAGACTTTCCCAGAGACTATATCTGCCTGTTAGGGTGCTCTTGGACATCTGATACCAGCTGGGTGAGGGACACTGAATTGAAACAGTAATGAACTGTTCAGTGGCTTGTCTGTGTCAGAAGTGTGGCTTCCAGAAGCTCCCACCATGGAGGAACTTAGTATTTATAGATATTCTTTGTTGTTGTTGTTGTTTAATTTATCAGTTGCCAAAGAGTGGCATAAAATGTCTGTATTTTGGACATGAGTGCAAAGAAAAAAAAAAAAAAAACATTAAGAGAAAAGAGTCATTTTGAGGTGCCTTCATTCATCTGTCACCATCTCATATTCCTGTCTAGGTTTTATATCATGCTTCCTCTTGGATTTTAAGTGTGTTTTGTAAAGGAGCAGTGTTAAATCAACAGCAGGTAACCCAGAAAGCACTTCAGAGGGTTTGCATTTTATTCCTTTTTTTCTTTAATTTGGTGGACTTCCATGCTATATTTTTATGCAAGTCACAAAGACTTTTGATATCCCTTTGTAAATCATTATAGTTGTGCTTATTCTTGTTTTCTCTTTGAAAAATTATGAGACAAACATGAAGTTGCTAAGTTGGCTGTGCTTTGGGTGGAGTTGGAGATGAATGCCAGAGGCCCCTTCCAACCTAAGTTACTTTATGATTATAAAATATTTTAATGAAAGATTCATGTGGGGTTTTTTTGAGCTTCCCTCTCTAGTTTCACCGTGGAGCAACTTTTGGGTGAAGTCATTTTGGAACTCAAGATAACCTTCCTTCTCGTTTTCCCTTGGCTTTTGTACATTGGCATTGTCAGCTGTGTGTGCAGTGTGGGAGTGAAGGCTTTAAGGTTCCTGTGTCATCTTAGTAGCATTTGCTGACCTGTGCAAAGAAAAGTGGCTAGTGGAATAGCATGTCCCTTCTGTCACCCTATCACACCATTACCACTCCCTCAATGGGGAGCAAATATTCAGGAAGAGTAACATGATTGAAGCAATTTTGGCCAAAGAATTAAAGATGACAGCAGGCTGAACTTGAGAAATATAAAACTAAGCCAGTTAAAGAATGTCAGACTATATTTCAGGACAGAATTTGTCACTTGTGCTTAAATGTTAAATTATATTTCACTTTTTAAAGATTAATAAAGAAATATGCTAACCAAAAATGACATAAAGAAGGTTATTTTGAGATGAAATTGCTCCTGGGGTTACTTTAAAATGTTCCTGTTTCTTGGCCTAAGATGATTTCTGCTTCCCCTCTTCCTTTCATTATTTTTACTGAGCCACCAAGCCAGAGACTTTCATTACTCATTTATCTCAGCTTTCAACCTCTCAACATGCTTATGTTCACCATATAACTGGGCATTTCAGAACACAAAACAAATTAATTGATCACTTAAAATATTCTACTGTTTCAACAACAATTAACATCAAACTTAGAGCTCTGAAATAGTGTTCTGTTTTCTGAGACCACTTTTCACTTTAGATAGAAAGAATATTGGAATCTGGGAGAAAATACACTAAATTGGGAAGGAAAGCGGGAATCACAAGGTCAGGGTAACAGGCTAACAAATAACCATATGGATCATCTTGCTTTCAGTATCCAGTCATCTTAAAATCTTAGGTCTGGAAAGGACATGTGGTGTGATCTGTTACAGTTTTTCCCTATCATGGTCAGGCATGTTATGCATTCCTATTCATAAACCAAACAAGTTTGTAATTCCTGACTTACTGAAAAAGTGTGGAACTCGGCTAACATTGCAATGCTTTTAGTGCTTGCTTGAAACTTGATTGTATTTAGCTTCAATAAGAATTTTTATTTGGCAGTGGTTAGTCCTAATCTTTTCATCTGTGTATGGTTAATTCTTTGGTGGGAGGTACTCATCAGGTTATGTGTTAAATTCCACTAATTTGTCTTTTGCCAACAGAAATTACTATGGCTTTGTCTGTTTGTTATTATTTCAGAGTAATTGCCTTTTTTTTTTTTTTTAAAGGTCTGTTTTATGTTCATTCTGTTGCAAATTCAATGGAAAGAATGTCTCAGAGCAAAGGGAAAACATGTCAAATAGTGGGAATAATAGAGTACGCAGTCTCAGATTGTGGCACTGGTGGCCTCAAATGTGACTAAGAGCTTTTTGCTTTTATTTTAGTGAACCCTTTAAAAAATTGGTCCTGTTCTAACATGGTACCAAAAAATGGCAGCTGACTGGGTTGTCCTTCAAATGCATGAATTGGAACAAGAGTGGTCTCCCTCTGGCTCTCCAGGCAAGCCCCTGGAAGCCCCTCCCAGCAGGAGTGACCCCATGCCAGACTCCACCGTGTCCCCAGAGTGCCAAAGCCTTTAAGACCAAACTTAAAAAACCATGACCCATGTAAATGTAACAAAGAGAGCTTCAAAATCTTCCCTAAAAGATATCAAATGGCTCAATGACTGGTCCAAATGTGCTCTTGATGCAATGTTATTGGAACTGGGAATTTTAAACCATCAGGGTATTGCTACCACTGCTTGTTATGTGTATACTGCAAGTATGTGTGTTGGATAAAGCGGGCTGATGGTAGAGATCCACAGCCTTTTTTTACTGCTAGGGATGAGTGAATCCAGTTTCACCTCTGTGGAACTGTAATGTAGAAAAATATTTTCTTAAATGTGGAATGTCGTTAAGAGAGGATTTTATCCTGGAGTTGATACACAAAGACAAAAAATTTCATATATATGCCAGTGACAGCAATGGTTTGTGTTTGTTCACTGACTCGAAGAGTGAGATGAAGTTGAATGCAAATATACATTTTAATGCTTATTTTTTAACTGCCTTGTTCTGACTGGTTTTAGGTTTTTCCTAGATCGCTCTTCACAGCACAAAAACTGCTTCTTAGTATTTGACATCATGAAAATTATTTCATCCTTGTTCAAGAACTCTAGACTGCTGCTTGTTTCTCACAGTTCTATTGAAATATGTGATTCCTGCAATATGTGTAAAATTGCTATTGAACTGATCCATGGATTTTTGTCCTAGGACAAGCCACATGCCCTTTTGGAGAATAAAGTTAGATAACAGTTGTTGCTGAGCATACATGCTCCCCATCTATGCAGTCTCTGTTCTCAGCATTTCAGTTGTAAGTTGTGGGGTTTTCATTAGGCAAATGGAGTTCATTTAAATAGCAAAGATAAATGAATTTAGAGTGGATCTGTGTATTTGAAAGAGATCCCAAAGAGGTTGGAGAAGTAGCTAAGGTAATTTAAAGATGTAAAAGGAACAGTGTGTTATAGAGATAGCACAATTTATATGCTTGCTTGTTTCTTCATTCAACACCGGCACTGCATCAGCTCATCCAATTAAAAAGGTATCTATCAGCCCCTTTCTCTGTATCTGGAGCACTATGGGAATGGCACACTTCTCAAAGTGGATAATCATGTCTGGTGGAAAAAGCAGTTTCAAAACCTCTTGTGGTATCCTGTGGTATGAATATAATATAAAAAGTTAACTAGTTCTTGCATTTGATTTCTGACTTACTGCCATAAGTTTTCAAAAAGGAGGAAAAAAAAACTAGAGACCCATTTCTGAGGTCTGTGGTCTAAACAAGGGGAATATTTGAGTGGAGCTCAATAATGTGAGCCTTAAGTTTGTAGCCAACATGTTCTTCTGTCAGTTCTGAATAGGAAAATATGGAACCATTATTCTCTGTCCTGTCTGTGCAGTTCAGATATAGCTATTTTAGTGGAAAACAAGTTGTTCCCTTCTCCCCTGAGTCCAGAAAGGGCTCTGTATAAAATCAAATTTGTATGTGTATTCTGGCAAATTTATTAGTGAATCCCTTGAAGCTGGCTACTGCTGCTCTGCTGTGTAAATGCAGTAGTCCATTACATAAAGGAATGATGTGTGCCTACATACTTGAGAACAGAATTGAGCTCAGGCCTGGCATTGAGCCCTGATTTTGATCACTTGTGCTCCCCTCCCCTGCTTATCTTCTCCCATCCAGGACTTCACTCAGTGATGCTTTTGGGTTCCCCTGTTCTGGGACTATTTGATCACCTATTTTTTTGCAGGCTTATACAAAATATATTCTGTGGTTCTGGGTAAACATTGAGACTATTTTTTCTGTAGTCTTCATTCTCAAGAGGTGTTTGAGGAAGAATTACTTAAAAAAGAAAAAAAAAAAAAGGATTCCTTCTGCTGTTATTCCCTATAACCCTTAATAATTTCTAGGCTTATTTTGTGGCCAAATGTGAGCACATCTTGTATTTATTTTTTGGCTAGCAAGGCAAAATATGTGTTTGGAAAAGACTTCAGGTTACACAGAGGCTTCTTGGACCCCTGACTTCAGCAGATGGAACTTCATAACAGATACTCACTCCTGCTCTGTGATCCTCCTTAAAAGGCTTTTGCATACTAATTGCCAGCATTTAGATAGTGTTTTTTAATATCTCTTGCATAAAATTGAGAAGTAATACAGCAGATATGATAATCTGCATGGCCTTCCTCCACCCTTCTGCAATAATGTTTGATTGTAAAACCAAAAAGCTCTTCATTGATAAAATCTTTCCCAAGCAGGGGTCAGTTGTCCATTTCCAAAGTTCTGTTGAGAATACTGTTTTCCTCAGGAACAATCCTTCTTTTTTGTAATCTCTCTTTTCCATATGCTGTCCCTGGGTTATTTCCAGGGAAGGAAAGAAACCACCAAAAAGAACAAACCAAACCCACCAAATCTCACCCCAGCTCTGGTACGGTACTGTTGGAGCATCTGTTCTCAGACCCATATGTGAGCCCTCTATATGCGGTGATTGTTGTTCCATTTTTATACACTGACATGTCAAAACTCCGTTTTCTTTTCCTTGCAATAGCTTTAGGGTCATCTTGCTTGATTAAGGACAGCAGAATTTGGTCTTGGCTTGTGCATCTGTAACTTTTAATCACGAAACACATTTTAGTCATTTTAGAGTGTAGTCTTGCAAACACATACTTTTTTACTTCCATCACTTACAAAGTTTATTTGAACTAAATTCTATTTACACCAAATAAACATAAACAGTACTTCTGCATGATACTTTTATCTTAGTTTCTAAAACACTTCACAAACCTCAAATTCTCAAGTTTTTATTTGTTAGAATTACAGAAAGCCAGGAAACAGCAGAGCATGGTTTGAAATCTTTCTCTAATTATATGCAAAGCTGGCATCCATGCTGTTCCCCTGTCAGCAGGATAGTCAGCCTGGAGTCTGAGGAAGAGAAGTGCTGGGGAGATAAGTCATGTTTAGGGGAATGGGAGGACTCTGAGAAACAGGATATGACACAGAGGCCATGAGAAAAAGTAAAATCTCCTCTTTTGTCACAAACGCAGATGCTTGTGCTAAAGCTGGGCTTTCACACTGTAGCATTTTAGGCCTGGGTGAGTTGGGCTCCATGTAGGCATAGGAACAGCTATAAAGAGCAGCTGGCATTTGGGGGTCTGATACAATTCACTGTATAAGTGTATGGTCAACACTTAGTGTATGATGAATTTGAAGATAAATAATTATTATTAATGTTTGGCAAGAGCAGCTGCTCGTAGAAGCCAAGAAAGTCACAAAAAATGAGTAATTTTATGCTGAGAGAAGACTTGGGCCTGGAACAAAACACTGAGGCTCTAAGGAGGAGCCCTTAGTGTTGCTAATAAATATCCACTTAGGCAGATTTGTCACTCATGTTTCTGAAAGTTTTGTGGCTGGCTGAAAAGAATGTGCTTTTATTTCTTGAGCAGCTGTGCTTTTAAATGGGTGCAGCTGTACCACAGTGTCCATTGACACCAATTGCTTTGTGATTTAGGGTATTGGTTGTTGTGGGGAAGCATAGTCAATCAAGTACAGAGAATTTCTTTCTTTTATATTTTTTTTTTTAATGGAGAAAAATCTTGTGAAATAGCTGAAGTTTGTCAGACTGGAGCAGGCATGACTGTAGCGTAGCTGTGACGTTACTGAGAAAGCTTCTGAGGGATATGGAAGTAGATTATGGTTTGCTGTCAGCCAAAGAGCGGCTTTCCTGGAGCTGCCTCTGTTTGTTCCAGCAAGGGCATGACCTGCCACATGCAACGTGGAAGTCATTTGAAAGATTTCCTATGGCAAGAACAACATTGCAGTTATGTAATGAAGTTTTTTTGTTAGAAGTATGTGAAAACAGGAGCTGTGAACTTGCAGGCAATTCAGAGCTGAAAATGTTCCATATTCTCACTCCAAAAGGTTTCATTGGAAAGTTTAATGGAATGCTGTTTGGCACTTTTTTGATGGAAATGAGTGTGCATGTCTGTTTTGAAGGAGACCTTTTTTTTTTCCTCTTTCAACCATCCCATTCTAACAGTGAATTTCCTAAATTCACAGCATTAGGTCAGTAATAGTTTTAATCTTGGCTCTGGAGATGATTTTCTGACTAGGCTTGGAGAAGACCTTCTGTTATCCTGTTGTAAGGATAAACTATCAAATATCTACAAAAAGAGTTTTATGGCAAAGTACTCCAGCATAATCTTTTGTAGGTAATACTGGAGCTTTAAAACGTCATCTTATGGACTTTTTGCAAAAGTAACAATCAGGAAGATACTGCTGCTACTCAAATTCTGTCAAAACTGAGGTGAAATATCAGGAGGTGGAGTTCTTTGGGGCAGGTTGCGTTTTTTAATATAAATGACTACATTTTCTTCAAGATAAGTAACTCCTATAATTATGCATGTCAATTATTTTATGTACTGTTTTTAAATTTCTATTTTTTTGAGTAAATGGTAGAGATAATGACACTCCAAATAAAGCCATACCATTGCACTGTTTTCCTTGAATGAAGATGCCCAGTTATTTTCCCTTTCCTCATCCAAAATTAAACCAAAGCCTGTCTTTTAATCTGGTTTCTACTGTTCTAATTGCCCTGGAGAGAATGGTAAAGGTCTTAAATTTCTATGATTTTTTTTTAAATACAGGTGGCGGGATAGAGAAGGGAAATACATACTGTGTTTGGAGAAGGAGCATTGGGAGTGCACTGCTTATCAGACAGGTGAGGGAGGGTTTCAAATGGGCCCCAGGGCACAAACTTCAGTAAGCTCTTGGGTTACCCTGGGCAGCAAAGGGAACAGACCAAACACAAGGAAACCCATCTTCCTTGTTCATTGGGACCCTCCTAGGCTTGACCTGTGATATATCAGGCTTTCTAACTCCAGCGCGTCCTTTAAAATATTTAGACTCATAATTTTTTAATGGCAGCAACTTGCTGCCATTGTTCAGGTGTTTTGAGTTGCAGCTTTGAAGTTCATTTGAGCTCAGGAAATGCTGCAGCTACTCACTGCTTTTTTGGTGCATTTTTGGTTGGTTTTGGTTTGGGCTCTTATTTGGTTTTTAATCTTTGTTGCATTCATGTCTGAAGAAAGTTTAAGTTAGATTGGATTTTGGTTTTTGTTTCTCCTTTAATCATTCTCCTTTAAAACACATCAGATTAAGAAGTGAACTAAATGCTAGGCTTCCTCACCTTATACAGTCTCACAGGGATTTTGATTGATAGATGTATTTTTGAAAGAGAAAATTTAACTACACCTTGATCTAGTGGTGGAACTGACAAACCTCTCAGTTTATTGTAGCCCAGAGAGAAGCTTCTGAGATGTCACTAGGATTTTTCGTTTAATTCTTTTTTTGTGGTTTGGGGTTTTTTTGTGGAGTTTGGGGGGGTTTTTGTGGAGTTTGATGGGTTGGTTGGGTTTTTTTGCTTTTTGTTTTGCTTTGGGGGGTTTTGGAGGGTGGGATTGTTGGGGTTTTTGTTGATTTGATTTTTTTGTTTGGTTTTTTTGGGGCGGGAGTATTAGTGTTGCTTTTTGTGACTTCTTTTAATATATACATTTGAAGTTGCCCTTTTTACTCTCTTAGACTTCTTTTGGGAAGTTGTGTGGGATCTCTGGTTGGCTTTCTCTGGGTTTGTTTAAACTTTCTCAGTTTAGTTGCTATTAGGAATAACATGTATGAAATTTCTTGTACTGTACTAGGCCTTGACAAGCTTCTTACTGAAAGATTAACACAGATATGTTGATTAAAAAGTCAGTGTAAACTACTGAAGCCAATGGGAGTTACTTTTATGTATTACAGGGCAGCGTCTGGACTACTTTGGTTCAATGGGTAGGAAACAGCAATCCTCTTTGGATAAGTCTGTTTTCTTCTCAGCAGTTAGTGCTTAACTGATCTAAAATTCCGAGGAATTACTTGTGAGGTGATTTAAATTCTACTAGGGGTTATAAAAGCTGGGAATTGTGAGGTCTGCTTGCTTTTTGATTACATTTATAACAAGGTGGAAACTTTCTCTTACACAAGTATCCCTTTTCGCTGAAGAAAACCCCCACCAAGGACAGGGGAATGTCTTTGGAAATTCAAAATGGCAGTGCCTTCTAAATGATTTCAAAACATTTGATGTTTTTGTGACCAACGGTGTATTCATGAACATGCCTTGCAAGCAACACTGTTTGAGGGTTCCTCAAACTTTAAAGAGTGCAACACCTGGGAGCCAGAAGTTTTAAATTGATTTGATATGCCTGCTAAGGGATTGTGCATGTGTTCATGAGCATCCCATTATGACTTGGGTTGTTCCATTGGTTCCTTTTCCCCCAACATTATGTAAACTAGGATGATACCTACCTGTGCATCCTGAGAATGTAAGCATTATACCTTGAGACTGGTAAATATGAGTAAACACAATGTGTATTTCCTCCAGAAGCTGCTGCAGTGCCGAGATCCGTAGGCAATCCTATAGACTGGGGACGCAGCTATTTCAGTATTGTGAAAGGAGATTGTGCGTGCTGCTGTTGGAGGCTCATTGTAGAAACTACAAAGCTCTACTATAGTTATTATTTTCTAGTTGTCAAGCTATTAGTGTCCATTTGAAATCAATAAGTATCTTACCATTTTAGAGAGGGAGGAAGATTGGTCAACCCAATATTTTTCCTGAAGCCAGCAGAGTGGTATATAACATAATTAAAACTGTTCTGTTTCAGAGCGCTACTTTTGTTTTATCATTTCAGTATTAATTGATTATTCTAAGTTAAAACTAATCACGTGATTGGATATCATACTTGCTGGGCATCTAGTTAATCTCATTTCCACTCTGTCCATGACTAATGGGGTCTTTAGTCCCACCATATGCAAGAGCTTCTGGTTCCAGCATTTAGGTAATTTCTCTTTCCACTGTCCTATGAAATGATTGAAACCAGTGTCTTCCTTCAACTTTCTTACCTATTCCCTTATACCTTTTTATTCTTTCCCTTATTATGAAGCAGCTATGATGTTTACTATTTTTCTGTTTAGTCCTGTATTCTTCTGGATATTTATCCTTCTGTTTCAATCTCACCCAAAACTTTGTGTAATTGTTCCAAGTGCCTGTAGTCCAGCTGAGCCTGGTACCTTGTCTCTCCTTTCCAATACATTTTTTGGACTAGCATTATTAGTGGAGTATAGTAGCCCCCATTCAGCTGGACAGCAGCTTTTCCACAGTAACATCAGGTGTTTTATTAAACAAGTAAGCCTGTGTAAACACAGGCAAAAGAAATGGAGTTCATTGTACATTAGTGTCTGGCATTCAGGTCTTGGATGAGTTTCTGCTCTTTCTTCTGGGGATGGATGCCACTTGGTTGCTTGATTCCTGGCCCCATTTCAATGCAGTCTGTTTTGCAGTGTCTGGGAGGGCATGTGTTTCGTTGTTGCACAAGGAAACTAGGAAGGCTCCAAAGTTTTGGGTTAGGGTGCCTTAAAACGTGCTTGTTTTCTAATCTTCAGCCAGGATAAAGCAGTAAATGTCAAATACATTAGATAGTAAAAAAATAAAATTGCTAAGAAAGGAAAACTACTTGTAATTAGATTCCATAAACCTGTACTAATTCTAAGTGTCACAAATGTTTTAATTCACTGGTCTGTCTCTATAAATCATTTCAGCCACAGCTTGAAGCCTTGGAAACTACCTGAATTTTGGCCTAGTGAATATTTGTGACTCAGGAAGAGCATTTTCAGCCTGTTTCTCCTAGCAGTATAGGATATTCTCTACTTTTTAGTCGTTGGATCACCAAGTGAACCCATATCATATACAGCATATGCTGCTATAATTAACGATATTTTAAGCAGAAAGCTGTATTGGAAGCTTTTCACTTTTGAGAGTGGCCAAGAGTGTGGGAGCCAGGAGGAAACACTGCTGTGCCAGTTGTAGGTGGGTTTAAAACAAAACAATGCCAGCACCACCACTCCCCACCCTGGCCTCTTCCATAGGTTATATCACCATGTATCTGTTTATTTCTAATGGCTCTTTTAAATGACAGCTTCATAAACTGAAGTATCCAAAACAAAGGCCATGGAGTTTACTTTGGCCATCTCAAGTAAATGTTCCTAATCTAAACATCAGCAGTGCCTTTCATAAATCAGTCCAATGACGTCATCTTTTCAATTAGTGAGGCTGACATTTGTGCTCTGGCCTCAAAAGCTGTTTGACCAGTTAATGTTTTCAGGTTTTGTAGTGGTCCAGACTTCTCACCAGTTCTCAGTAACGTGCTTGAAGTGGGAACACATTTATCAATAATTGCCACTTTTTAAGTGCAGATAGCAGACAGTGATTAATTGCTAACCTTTTCTGTTGTCTACCAGGAATAATAAGCATAGTCTGTAGACTTTAAAACTGTTCATAATACATCTCCTGCTTCTTATTGGGGGATAGAAGCATCTGCAATTGAATAAGTATTATCTGGGCTTCTGGGAGGAGGGAAATAAGAATTATTGGGTGGGTTGTGTTTCCAGGAAAGGTAAAATGAGGTAGTGGTAAGACCTGGGAGTGAATCATCTGTCCGCTCAAGTGTGCTAGTTTGTTTTATTTCCCAACAAGTACTTGAACTTGACATAAAAGGTTATTTCAAAGAGGTTCAACTTCAGTCTTCTTTTCCTGCAGATTAGAGGGATCAAGCCCAGGCTGACAGGGAGGCTGCACGTAATGTCAGGTTGGAGAACAGTTCAGTTACAACTTATCTTTTTCTGTAGATCAAAATGCTTCCACTGCAGGAGAGAGGTTTATTCTGATAAGGTTTTTAGCAAAATCCACCAACTGCCAAGAAACAGTCAAGCAAAGCACCATTATTCTTTCTCTTAATCGCACCTTCCTCTCCCTATGTGGAAATAACAATAAGGGCTGACATGAGCTGAAAAAAGCCAGAAAATATAGAGCCAAGGCTTAGCTCCTATCCTTAGCTCACCCTAGCAACACATTTAGGCATTGCAACACAGATGCTATGTAAGGTCAACTACTAGCAGCTCTGAAGTGTCAACTATGATTGAATTCCCTAAAAGACAAACCCAAAATTATCTTAAACACACAAACTATTCCATATGTGTGTGCATGATGTATGGTTTTGTTTATGTTAATGAGGAGACTTGCACCAGTAAGCGGTTACGTGCTTGGCTTGAAATGTGCAAATACTTGTAGCCTTGCTCTGTGAATCTCTTTCACAGTCCTTTGAAACAACCTGAGCTTGGGTTCCCATGCTACTATTTCTGTTCTTCAGCTTTCTACACACAGCAGTCTTTCACCAGATCTCCTGCTACTTGTCATTGCTATGGCTTAGCTCATTGATGGCAGGAATGGGAGGGAGCTTTGTGTGCTAAGCAGTCCTTTTTCTTTTTCCCAGTCTTATTTCTGAGATAAGTTAGGAGCCATAATATTAACAATGCCATTGGGCTGCAGCAGAGGCTGAATATGCAGCATCAGTAGACACCGGAGCCTGTGTGCAATTTCAAGGGAGGCAATATTGTAAGATAGTTGGAACAAGTCCAGGAAATGCAGTCAAATACCACCACCTTTACTGGTGAGATACTTGTAGATGTCAGCCTGGTTCAATGGTATGCTTTTTGCTTCCTGCTTGGCCATTGATGTGTGGCCCTCACTAGCTGTGAATTGGCCACAGACTTGCTTGAGAATATGGAAACTTTCCCTTAATGTTCTGTAGGAAATCTTGTAAGTCCTAGGGCTCATACTTAACAAATTGCTGAGCTGATAATCATCCCCTTTAGTTTGTCTTCAAGTGAGCAGTGCAGGAGTGAGCATCACATCCATCACTGAAACTCATGACTAGTGGGGGGGCACTTTTTCTTCAGTGTAAATTTCCTGTAATCTTGGGAAAGAAAGAGGGATATATTAGAGCTGGAGATGCCTTTTAGTCTTGTTGAGACACTTGTGCAGCATCTTTCTCCACTAAGCTTTTTTCCTTAACTCATTAATAGGATGGTGCTTTACGTCACAATTTAACCCTGACTAGATGGGTTTATTTTTCTATGGGTTGCGGGGTTTTTCTTCGTGTTTTTTGCAGAATTTGGGTGAATTTCTTTTTGAGGGCTATGAGAGGAGTTGATTTGTGAGTGAATTAGAAAGTCAGCTTGAGGGGACAGAGGATCAGTTTATTAGGCCTGTCTTTTTTGATTCCTTTTTCAGGAACATTCCTTGTAGGGACACTGTAGAAGGCAAAAATGGAATGTATTTAAAAATAATGTCCTTATATATTGATATTGATGTCCATACAGTCAATAGTGAAATAAAATTTATTTTCCTGAAGTACTTCAAAAGCTTGATACAGTATTTTAATTCAGTGAAGACAATTTCCCATCGTATGATTATATTCATAAGTCTTATGAACAGTATTTTCATTAGATGTTACGTGGGACAATTTCCAGTCTGATAAAATAAAAGATTATTTTCTTTAGTAATGGTTTACTCCAGGGAGTTTTTCTGCTGAATTGTATAGAATGATTAATCATTTAGATGGGAAAAGACCTCTAAGGTCATCACGTCCAGCTGTTACCCAGCACTGCCAAGTCCACCACTAAACCATGTCCCTGAGTGCCACAACTACCTGTCTTTTAAATACCAATCACTTCCCTGGGCAGCCTGTTCCAGGACTTGACAATCCTTTTGGTGAACGCATTTTTCTAATATCCAGTGTAAACCACCCTTGATGCAACCTGAGGCCATGTCCTCTTGTTCTATTACTTGTTACCTGCAAGAAAAGACTGACCATCCTCGCTTTGCTACAACCTCCTTTCAGGTAGTTGTAGAGAGTGATAAGATTCCCCTCCCCTTGAGTCACTATCTCCAAGCTAACTAATCCTAGATTGCTCAGCTGTTCTTCAAAAGACTTGTTCTAGACCCTTCACCACCTTTGTTGCCTTCTGGTCACACTCCAGCACCTCAATGTCCTCCTTGTAGTGAGGGACCCAAACCAGAACACAGTAGTTGATGTGCAACAACAATGATCTCAGGGATACTGTTGTGGAAATATTAATTTGATGGGTTTGGCCCTTGAGGAGAATCTTCATTCCTCATACAACTTGTTCAAGATTTCTAGGCTGCAGAGATGTTGTAGTCATCTTGAGAACAAGCCAGGGATGTAGCACGTGCTGATAACCTTTTGGTAGCAAATCATTGTCCAAAGCTTGGTGAGTATTCAAGAATCTGTAAAGAAACAGAAGACTGATTTCTGGAGTGTGTTAAATTCAGCAAGCAGAGCCTGCATATTTTTCTGAGAGTCTGAAAGACCAGATTCAAACCTTATCAGGTAACTGTAGTAGATAGCTGGTTTATCAGTTGCGCTAGTATGGATTCTGCCTGGCCATGCCTTTATCTCTCAAGTGCTACCGGTTGTAGGGCAAGTGCCTTTTTTCATCCTTTATGCAGTGGCTTCTCACATGTCTGAAGGGAAAGCTTTCTTCTTTCACTTGGAACACTTGAGCATGCCAAGGTCAGCACACGGGAGGAGCAGGGTGTGAGTGTTGGGGTTTGCTCCATGCAAATAGAAAGAGGAAGCAAAGGGGAAGCTGTGTCTCTACAGGCCGGTATTAAAAACATTCCAAGGGGATTTTTTTTCTCAAGTTAAATCAAATAATTAAAAAGAACACAAAAAGTTACTACGTTTGAGGAGCTAATTAAATGGAATTTGCTTGGGGTTTGCTATGTGAGTTCGGGATGAAAGTGAATAAATTGACCCGCATGGAAGTGAGGCAAACTATCCTGGAATAACTGCATTCCAGCAAAACAGAGCAAGGATGACTTTTCAGTATGGAAGAGCTAAACTAGTGACAAATTTCTAAGTGGTGTGATTTTCTTTGGGCTCTTTTGTTGAGAGGAAAGGACTAACATGGCCAGCACTGTTTCCCAGCTCTACTGTGAACGCTGTGGTGGTAGATACATCTTCCTGTTCCATATTCTGCTGGGACTACTTGGATTACAAACCCTATCTTGAGTTATAAACCCTGAAGGGAATAAGCTCTGCCACTTCTAGCTGTTGTGTGTATGAGGTAAAAACATGCAGAAAGGGAGTTTCTTGCAGTCTGGGACTGATCCTAAAACCAGAACAGAGAAGAATATGGCACAGAAAGATGCTCTGAAGTATAAAAAAATGAAGGCAGGAACAGGCTGGATGATTTTTATGTATATGAGAATCTGCATCTGCATGTATCCTGGAAAAGTGAAGAAGTTGACTTAGAGAGGAACAGATACAGGAAGTTGTGATAGGTGGTGTGTATGTTTTACTAATTCAGCAACAACCACAGACCGAGAAAGCTGAGTGAAGTGAAATGAAATAGTATATGGCTAACTCCTGGGTAAAAGCTGATAGCTAGGCTGTATCTTCAGGGAAAACAATTTTCTCTTTCATCAGTCTAATTTATACACTTAATTAGATATGGATGTTTCTTCAAGAAAGGAATCCAAGCCAATCTTATAATTCAGTTTTTTGATAAAACTGATTTCTGAATGGTGCTCTGGGGTGAATTTTTTGGAAATCCATTTTATCTAAATAACCTAGGGGCTTTTGAAAAAATCCTCTCAAGAGGCTGAAGGACATCTAAATCTTATTTTCAATTGTATGGATAACAATTGGCCTTGAGCTACACATAATAGGTTTAGCAGTTTCTAGGGACTGTAATTTTGATGAATGGGAATAATTGCTTATTCTTAGGGTCAGTAATGTAATTTCTTAACAGTTACAGAAAAAAACTGCATTTTGAGGCCTCCATGGTATCATAGAACATTCTGAGTTGGAAGGGACCCACAACATTCATCCAAGTCCAGCTCCTGACCCCTGCACAGGATGTCCCCAAGAGTCATACCATGTTCCTGAGTGTGTTGTCCGAACACTTCTTGAGCTCTGTCTGGTTTGGTGCTGTGACCACTTCTCTCAGGATCCTGATCCAGTGCCCAGCCACCCTCTGGGTGAAGGTGCCCTGTTCTCCCTTTTCCTTAGCAGCATCACGAGAACTGTGGGTAGCAGTACCATGTGAATGCACACATAAGAGAAGCCAGTAGGTCCAGGGTGACTTAAATGTAGCCTTCTAGGAAGTCTGTGACGAGTGATAAAGACAGCAGCTAGATTGGTTTCTAGCAGCAAGGTGTCTTTATTTAATTTTAACCTCTGGAGGAAAAAGTCTGAAAGCAGATGATTTTGTTTAGATATGTAACCTACTTGAAGCTTATTACCCTTACATAAGCTTATGCAAGTACTTTCCCCAGCAGAAACGAGTGTTCATATATGCCAGAGATAAAAGACAAGAAACTCCCCTTCCCTCTAGATCTTTTTAGCTTTATACTTGGTCAGGAGTCCTTTTAAGTTGCAGTTTCCCTGACTTGTGCCTACCTAAAGCCATTTTGCACATACCTGGAGGTTTTTTAAGCACTTTCCAGGAGTACACTGTTGCCTCAGTGCCTTTGTTCCATTTTCTCTTTTATGTTATTTATTTCAACCATCTGATGCAGTTCATGCAGTAGACACCCCAGTACCCAGTGGTGCTTGAAGAGGATGGCCAGTTCTCCACTGGTGAGTGTAATGTGGGGTGTTGTAGCCCGAGGAGCTGGAAGCTATGGAAGTGGGGCTGGTAGCAAGAGCCTGGCCTGGACATGCCTGTTGGGTTGCCCAGAGAGGGTGGTGAGGACCAGGCGGATGCAGCACAGGAAGTGTGGGCAGGTTCTGCAGCCTGCTCATGTGCAGTTGTTAGCTGAGCTCCAACATCTTGGTGGCTCCAGAGGTGCAGGATCAGCTCCAGGTAGATTCAGCTCAAATCTATTGTGTTTACTATCTTAGGATTCACCCTTATGGAAGGCTATGCTGCCTATTGCTCAAATACGAACTTTGTAAACTAGTTCTAGGTCTGCCTGGCAAATAATCCTGTTGTATTACACAGGAGACAGCTTTGGGAAGAGCCACTTCTCGTGTCTCTCCATCTGAGACACTACTGTCCTGCAGCCCTGACAAAGCCTCTGAAGGATGGCTGAAACTGGACTGTATTCTTCACCCATCACTGAATGGATGGTATGGTCCACTTTGATGCCAGTTTGATTTGAGTTAGGAAATGAGTTTCCTTAATCCAACCTGACTAGAGAAAAATGTTCCATGAATTAGATTCTTTAGCCTTAATTATTTGCCCTTGCCTTTTGCTGGCAACTGGGAAATCCTGTTCTGGTTTTCATTGGCATCAGAATCAGCAGTGCTACAAGTAGGGCAGCTGGGGAGCCCCTCGAGCTCAGGGGATGAACCCTGCTTAGCTCTCTGAAAGGATGGTTGTGCCTTTTGGACCCAGGAGTTCTCAAAAGCATTTCCCTCTGCACACACAATTGTCTTTGAAATATCAAAGAAGGAGAAACTAGATCTAAACAGGTGCAAGAGAAAACTTGAAAAAAAAATAAAAAATTTATGTGTTAAAACTCAGGAAATGTGACATGCTCTGCATTTCGGTTGAGAAGACAGTAAGGTTTCCATTGAATTTAGAGGTGAAATACAACCTTGGCCATGCTTTTATAACACAGCCATTTAAGTGACAGAGGGGGTGTTTAAGGCTTTTAGGAATGCACAGTTTATTTGAATGTCACTTTTTGCATCTTGTGGGCATTGGCTGCATGAGTACAAAGATTTGTTACACCTTCAGGTTGAGTTTTGGAGTGATTTTAATCTTTCTATTAAATTTGGTAAGATGACAATGTGTGATCGTGTAATTGTGAACTGAAATAAGAGTCTATGCTGAAGCAGGAAATTTGTAGGCGATATATTTACTCTCAACAATCCTTGAGGTAATGCCTTCCCGTTTTTACTTCTTAAAATAATATGAAGTAAGACAGTCTGCCTCTCCTTTTCCCCCACCAGTCTCACTGTTCTGGGAGACAGGCTTTAACGTGCCTTCTGGGAAAACAGTAAGAGTGGGCAGGGAGAATACACTGGCCACCAAAGAAAGAACACCTTTATTTCTTTAGAGCAGTAGTACTAATAAACCTTTAGTGCAGTCAGTCCAGCATGTTGCGTATTATACTAGCTGGCTATCAGCTTTTGGGAACAAAACCTAAAGATTCTTTATCTTGTCCTTCCCATGATGATAAAGGCCTCTATTTTTAAAAGATCCTATTGGAGAATTATTGTTTTGTTGTCTGAGACTTAAGAGCTTAGTTTAATTTCATACATTTTTTTCATTTTTTTGATGACTGACCCTTTTCAATTCAGGAAAGTTGGATTTGTGTCTGGATAGCTGATGATTTATTTGGGACAGAAGCTACAGGAAACTTCTAGCATTATTAAACTCAGTGACGGGGATCTCTGAAATTGCTCTGATAAGGGACTCCTGTGCATAGTTGGTCTTCGTCTTGCTCTGTAGGAGGCTTTTAAATTTATAATCTAATTTCTCAAGCATTCATAACAATCTATTTACACATAATTTAGAGGACTGTTAGATCTTCAAAATTACCCTGTTAAATTATTGGAGCTAACTTTTAATGCAGTTGTAATTAGTTACTTGTTCCAGTGGGGAATTAAAATCAAGCTGTTAGCCTGTACATCTTCATTGAAGAACAGAAAGGTGTGGCTAATTATTCTGATGGTGTGGGACTGCTGGCTGACTTATGATGCAGGAAGGAAACTATTTTAAATATAATCTCTTTGGAGCAGAGCTGAATAATGAATCCGTGTTGTGGACTTAACAGCAAATGATGATGCCTTCCTGATTTGGAATGACTGGCTAATTGCTTTTTAGGTTATAGATATTGAATTGATATCTATGCAGCAATTTAAAATCACATTCCATTTTACCTGTTCTTTCTTGAAAGCTGTGGTGTAGTACAATGTACTAAAAGGTAGGTACTATAGGAAGAACAGCCATTAGTGATCTACAGAGAATGATAGGCACATGGATAATTCCAAAGGTTTAGTCTTTCCCACCTTAAATTTCCTTTATCAAAAGCAGAATCTTCCAGTGAAATCTCAAAGGCATTCTATCAACCCCTTTCAAACTGCTGCAGTTAATAAACTATACCTTTGGCTTGTAATCCTATTGATGATACAGGCAGTGCTTGTCATTGCTGTAGGGAATAGAAAGAGAACATCACTGTTGGGATGAGCATTAGTCTGTGTGTCTGACCTTTTTTCTGCAAGGTTCTTCCCTTTGCTCATCTTCCTTCTCTGTAGCCTCCTGATTTAATTTCTTCACACAGTCGTTGGCACTTACTTATCAATTCACTAACTTCAAAATAGTGGTTATGATAACTGGGGGTCTCACCCTGATCTTGCTAAAGCATCGTTTCTCTCATGAAGAGAAGGAAAGGGAATCAGTTTAAGCAAAATGCCCCAGAAGAGCTCTGACCTTTTTGGAGAAAAAATTATGTGTGTATTCCAGTATTAAAGAAAAAAGAGAAAATAGGGCAGGGAATAAGAGGGGAGAAAAACCTGCTTTGCACATGAATTTATTAATGTAATGAGTGGGGTACCATAAAAGAAACCATGGATGAGTATAAGCAATATTGCCTGGGACAGACACGAAGTAATTTTAACAGAAGATTAATAGTGGTTACTTGGCTTAAGAAGAGCAAGCAGAGAGAAGGACTATATCCTTGTTTGTTCTGAGATCCATTATTTGTTCTGAGATCCTGTGTATATGGGGAGGGTCTTTACCCAAAGCCTTTATGTGACAGCTGAAGAAGAAAAGACTGTAGAATGTATTATGATGAATGGCAAGTCCATTTTACCACAGTGCAAGAGGGGACACACAAGCAGTTAAAGTGGCTTTTTTTTTTAGGAGATGGAGAAAATTATAAGAGAAACTTCTCAAATTTGACTCCAACAGGAAGCAATGGCTTGAGTGTATCTAGGTGGGAAAGCAACATAAGTGAAAAGAAATTACAGTAAAGTAAAAACGTGGGATATTGTGTGTTTGTATATGTACGATCACAGGATACGGGAACTGAGTCTAGGAGCTAAGGACAAATGAGGAAATGTACTAGATATACCCATGGATAAAAACAGAAAAACTAAGCCAAAAACTAAGAGGAGGTTAGCAAAATACACACAAAATAAAAGGGAGTCATCATATGTAGGTGCTCAGAGGAGGACTAAAGAGTCAGTCCAATTCATTAAATGGGAGGACATATGATAGACACCAATATTTTTGAAATTTGCTCGTGACTGTTGAGCATCTATCTTCATGGAAAAGGTCAGTGTGTGGAAGATGCTTGATACAATTAATGTGACTACAGATGACAGCATTACATGAGGAAGGTTAGAGAACATTCATATGTTTTAGGGTAATCTTGACTTGATGAATTCCATGTTGGAACATGTAAAGAATTGGTGGCTAACATCTTGGAGCTGCTAGCTGCCTTATTTGAGAGCACATGTGAGAAAGGCCTATGGATTAGTGTTTGAATCTGTTTTTGAAGAGGGGGAGGGAGATGAGGGAGGAATTTTAAAATGTTCAGTTCTCAGAAAACCACTGAAGCAAAGGAGCCAAAATTATGTTTAAGCACCTTGAAAAACAAAAGGAAGAAAATAACAGCCTCTTTTGTTGTTTAGTATTTTCACTAGCAAGGTGAATGCTGGACTTCAGGGAACGTTCACTACATATGAAGATCCCATGGAGCTGAGAGACTGTCAGTACCTTGCAGAACTGGTTTAAATTCTGAAATTCATCTGAAAAAGTTGCAGTTTCCGTGTGGGAAATGAACTGCAGCTCAGTTCACTGAGATTACTGTAGCTAGGCAATCCTAAGGAGGATGGGGAACAACTTGCTTGGAGCAGCTATTTAGAAAAAGATCTGGGTTTTTTTGTGGATCACAGTCTGCACTTGGGAAAATGTTATGTGGTTGTAAAAAAAGTCAGTGCCATAATGAATACCCAAACTAAACTATTGTGTCAGCAAGATGAATCATATAACCTTTCTACTTTGCTCTGAAATTCTTTGGCTTCAGATTGGATTATTTCTAATTTCATTCCCCATGGTCCAGGGAAGATATAAGCCCAAGTCCAGAGGAGAGTACTTAAAATTACTGGAGGTAAAGAAAACATGACTTCTGAGAAAGATTGACAGAATTTGAGCTGAGTCAAAAAAAAGCTGGAGGAGTAACATGAGTCTTTAAAAGGCTCTCACAAGGAGGAATTAATCATCTGTTGTGTAAATTAGTAGAGAACAGGATTACTGGCACTGGAACCAGTGCTGTCAAACAAGGGTAACTGGGTGTCTGTCAGGAATGTTACCACCGTAAGTGATCCTGACTCAAGGCAAGGGTATGACCTGAAGTAACTCAAAGATTGCTTCTAGGCTTGATTTGATTCAACAGTGACCACGCTCTGACCCCCAGTATAATAGTGGAACTTTTGGCAGTTGTGAGCACTGAATCTGATTCCAGATGATAGTTTGTAGTTTGCTTTTTCTCTTTTCAGTGCATAAACTGATCTTAAGTTTTCCTGGAGAAATATATGGGGCAGGAAAGTGTGGTTGAGGGAAGAATGATGACAGCCTTGTGCTTGAAATGAGTCTGCTGCTTTCCACTTTTATATTTATTGGCTATTGGGAACTTACTTTAGTCTCCTTCAATAACTACACACATAGATGTTTTGATGACCAAAGTCTGAAATTCTTTATATTGTGATTTCATTCTCCAGATCAAAGCTAATTTGAGAGGAATATTCTCATACATACATATGCAACTCATCAAATGCCTAAGTCTACTTTACTTTGTCTTTCTTTTTGATCACATCAATGCACATGACTCCTAGTTTGACCCTTTGGAAGTTTGCTTTAGGGTGAAGTTTGCCGTAACAGTTGTGCTAAGTGTGGAGATGATCCTTTTCATTTTAATTAGAACTTGATGGAGGAAGTAGAATACGTTCCCTGCAGTGGAGCCGAAAATTGGGAAGAGGGATACAAGCCTTTAAATAAACCCACAACCAACAAGGTTAAGTTTTAGGTGCAACTTTTTGACTTCAAGAAACAAAGGGAGAAAAATATTGCAGGAACACTGGCAGACAAGAATATAATGAGCATTTCTGAAACATGAGTCCCTCCCAAGCTTCCATTGGATCATTGCTTCTCTCTCCCTCTCTCTTTTTGTTTTTTTTCCCCTACACTGTATTTGCTGCTTTATTTGTGTCACATTGACCATTGCCTATATATGCCTTTCAGTTTAGCTGCAAGTCTGAAATTGCAAAAGCAAAGGTGAGTAATTTCATTGAGACAAGAAGCCATAAGTATGTGTTTAAAATGATAGTTCAATACCTTACAAAAATGCAAAGGTGTGCTATGATTTCAAATTTCTTATAGAAAGCAACCTTTAATATATGGCTGCAATATGTGTTGATTTTTAGGCTTTAATTTAGAAATGTCCATCTATTATTAGAGCAGGAAGCACTGTTACTGTTTGGCTTGCTATACTCACCATTTGGAATAATGTTGGGGGCTTTACTGCTTTTAGAGAGCATCAGATGTGAGGTTTTTTTAATGACATAAATATGTGCTTTTACTTTGAGTGTCTTCTTGATCGCTGTTGTTAAGAAAAGACACTTGAGGCATGAGGCTGTCATCTGTTGCTTTGCTTCACAGCTCAGTAGAGCAAGCAGATGTTCTGCACTTCTGAAGTTTTTAGGGCTCGTTAGCTGAAATGACCAGCACTTTATTCATTACCATGTCTGCTTTACCAAGAGAGACAAGAAAGAAAATTGCTATTTGCTTTGAAAGGCAGCATACAATAAACTGGCCAGAGCAAAAATATATCCACGGCTCTGCCACCCGTTATATATTACAGTGTTCATTTTCCTACCAATTTAGCATCTGACAGAGTTATTTTTTTTTTCCTGTGGGTTAATTGAAAGTGCCTGAGGCACTTCTGTGTACCCATAGTATCACCAACTGTTTTGTGTCTTTTACACCGTAAAGTGGAACAATATTATTCTTTGATATTTTCAGCATGGAAACCAGTAGTCCTCTTGTAAGTGTTACTTAGGAAGTCTGCCCATCACAGAATAAGCTGAGTTGGAAAAGACCCACAAGGATCATCAAGTCCATCTCCTGGCCTTGCACAGGACCAGCCCCAAGAGTCACACCATGTGCCCAAGAGTATCATCCAAACGTTTCTTGCCCTCTGTCAGGCATGGTGCTGTGACCCAGAGGGCTGGATAGATAGCAGTGCAGACCTGCTTGCAGTGAGACTGAGGAAGTTGGAACAAGTTAGTACAACTACATTTTCACCACTTTGTCCTGTGCCTTTTGGGAAGAAAGCATTTTCAGGAAGTATCTCATGTTGACTTCCTGTCTGCTTTGTCTTGGAACCTCAGCTCAGGTCTCCCAGTCACTGCCAGCCAGAGTGCAGCGATGGCTTTCACTCATCTGGGCTCCTTTCTGTCCCAAGCTGCACAGAGCTGGCAGGGAGCGCTGGCTTTGAAAGGGCTGGTGTGTCTAGACAGGGAAGTGCCTTGCGGGAGTACAGCTGTGCTCTGGGAAGCAGCGTAACTGTGCCCCAAGCAAAGTAACTGTGCCCCAAGCAGCCACTAATTAGCCTGGACCACTGCACCACACTGACGTGGCAAGGCAGCTTCCCATACCTGAGGTGGCTCCCGTAGCCCTGCACAGTGTTGTTATTATGTGGTGCAGACTTACCTAACTTGTTTTGCAGAAGCCGCCAAACAGTTATCAGACAGATAATGGTTTTGGCTGCTACTGACCCGGGTTAGATTTGGCCTGATATATGTGAGCCGACAAGTTCCATATCCCGATTACAGTGGTTTTGCATTCTTTGATGTACAGTATAATAGTTACTATGAATTGATTTGATTACCAATACAGTGTCTGAGCCTTTTATTAAAAGTGGCAAACCTTTTGAGACTTGTAGGATTTAATGTTCTTGACTGGATCAGTCTTTCAGGGTAACTGCTTCTGCATTTGTAATAACTGGCAGATCTCCTTATTAAATTCAGTAAGAGCAAAAGCATATTTCCACTGAAAGGAATACCTCAGGAATGAATTCAGTTTTAGTGCAAAATGCTCCAGTCTGTCTGTGCTTTTATTTTGCTCACCTTGTGAGTCCTTTCATGTATTTTACTGTATTTGTACTTATTTGCAGTGCCGTGTAACAGAGCCATATATAGGTATGAGTGGTTTTCTGTTCCTAAACCTCTGCTAGTGTGTATGTGCTTGTCCAAGATTGTGTATACACAGACAGAGCCCTCTGATCATCTAGCTGTGCGCAGTAGGATCAGTAAAATCCTCATAGGCTGTTCTCTTGAAACACTTCTTTATTTTCTTTGTGATGTAATACTATTTATTCATCCAACAAATCTTTGATAACCCCGCCTGTTGGCACCACAGGCCAGTATTAAAATGTCACCCAGTGAGATTAAAAAGTTACTAATTGTAGCTATTAGTTGTAGCTTTTCTTCTTCCTTTATAGGCTAGACTTCTACAAAATCCTTATTTCATTTAGAAGAGTTGCTGTACTTGTGGACATGTGGACATGAAAATCAGTGAAGCTGAGGCCTTATTGCTGCCTGTCAGATACATCTGTGTGTCATTGCATATTAAGTATGTGCAACAGGCTAGTTATGGGATAACCCTTATCTGGCCACTTACAGACTGATTTTCCAAACAAACAGTAGATCAAACAATTTAGTGACTGTAGAGTAACAACTTAATTCCTTCAGTGTTAATTATATTGACATGATTAAGCAACCTGTGGTGTTCCTGCCCATGGCAGGAGGCTTGGAATTAGATGATCTTTAAGATGCCTTCCAACACAAACCATTCCATGATGTGCTCAGATTCTGTCAGAAATGGAAAGTAGTGGTGATCCATACAATGTGCTAAATAGATCTGAGCCTTCTCTGAAGGAGTGACTGGCTCCCTGCTTCTCACTTACCTCCACCCCCCTGCACCTCTCACCCTGAAATACAGAAGTTGTTGAAAAGCTCTGTCTTTGCTAGTGGTGTCTCCACTATTGATTTCCTTTCTGGTAGTCCTTAGCACCTGTCTTTGGTTGGTTGGTGAGTTAGCCTGGCAAAATGGACTCTCATTTCATCTGTGTGAACAGAAATAATCAGGCATCTACCTTGCAAGTTCTGCCTGTCATTGTAGCATGCAAATAGTAGGGAGTTGGCCAGATCCTGGGATGTCATCTGCTGAGGGAAAAAGAGTAACTGTTGCTGTTAAAGTTGAATGTGGCTCAGGTTATGTGTAGGCAAGGAAAAACTCTTGAAAACATTTTATAGACAAGAATATCCCTGTTTGGTTGCAAGCACGTGTCCATGATCACGGAGGTACAACTATGGATATGGAACACTGTGTTGTGGTTGTAAAGATGGGATTTGTCTGGCAAAGTGAACTGCATTTGAGCTGGCCCCCAAGGCATTTTTCATTGTCAGTGGAGACAAAAGGCATCTCTATCACAAAAGTTTTATGACCTTCTCTGTGACATGCTGCATTTCACTGCTAGAGATGTCACGGAAGCACACTTGATACTCTCCATTTGGCTTGCGAAGGCATCATCTCAGGAAGTAGCTTACATCTGGCTGTCTACACTGTACACACCTAAAGGTAGTAAAGATTGACTACTCCCTGAGTTACTGATCAATAAGCATGTCTAAATAACATGTTATCTCTGGATAACATGAGGTTTCTCTGGTCACATTAGGTCACATAATCTGGTTCAGTTATTTACTCCCCGAACTGTCAGCTGCACTGCAATGAGGCCCATGATTTTATTGGCTGTTAAATGGTCTGTATCTCACTGAGGCTTCAAAAGTTGTCCATACCAAGAAAGCCATGATAGTCACTTGGATGTTGCAAGGAAGAGATCCAGACAGATAGGAAGACTTTTTTCTCTTGGTAGGTGGGATTTGAAACAGGAATTGTTCATAGTTGATCTCAGGTAATATGAGAGTAAAAAAAATTGGATGAAATGGAATTGGAATAGATTTTTTTCCTGTGGAAAATATCTAGAATAATAACGTAACATATGCAAAGGAAACTTCACCTGTATTGTGTCAATATGGAAATGGTGGGCCATCTTCATCAAGCCTCTGCTTGTAACACTGTATGGAAAAAGACAAAAGCATTAGGCTGTAGCCTGAAACCTTTGCCATAAAAAACCCCTCAGACACTGAACAAACCAGCACTTATTTTTTTATATGTGGCCTTTCCTCCACTGTCAGGCTGAAACATATTCTGTACAATTATCAGAAAGGAAAAAGGAAAGACCATCTCCTTGAATTATTTCCCCCCCTTTACTGCCTTTCTAAGGGAGGACTTAGTTAAATATTCTTGGCAGAACCTCAAAAGATTTTTGGCATGCCAGAGGGAAAGTCTTAAACAATTAAGATAGTGTTTTACTGTACCTGCTGTAAGAGAGGCATTTTTTGGGAGATGCAGAAGCCTTGGATACATGTTCTCTACATGGCACAAACAGATACTTGCTTGGGTGCCACTGAAGCAGTGTGACTCTGTTCTCGGGAGAAACACCTGGGAGCACAAATACATTACAGTTTGCTCTGCCAGCTGTGCATACTCTGGAAGCTGGGAAAGTAGATGGAGCTCTGATGCCAGCAGATTGAACACTTGCCTTCTTTCTTTAGTGTAATTACATTTGCTTTTCAAATTAAAGTGTTTCCTCCTGATTCTTGGTATGACAAGTCCAAAACTGTGATTGAGTGCAGAGTTGAGGGCTGCACACTGGAAACTAGGAACTGCTGTTTTGTTGCATATTGGGAGTGGGAGAAAATCAAAAATTGCTGGATATCTTTTGCTTTGTAGCACTAAAAAAAGTCTTTCATTTCAGAGGATAGATTTTCATAGGACTGTGGCCTTAGTCCTATATCCATTTGACAGATGTCAACCTTACAGTTACCTATTCTTCCATGCAGTCTTTTTTGCTGTGTGGGTGACATCGCTAAGTTAGATACTGACACCTTGTTTGGGTTTTTTCCAAGAAAATTATTTCTTTGACAGTTGTCATAAATGTAGTATCAATCAGTTCTGGTGCACTCAAAGCACTGCTACTTCCAGTAGGCAG
The DNA here is from genome assembly GCA_013400415.1 of Scytalopus superciliaris. Lineage (NCBI taxonomy): Eukaryota > Metazoa > Chordata > Aves > Passeriformes > Rhinocryptidae > Scytalopus > Scytalopus superciliaris. Next base: position 249,094 of record VXBX01002898.1, read on the forward strand.
AATACTGTGAATCATGATGCAATAGTGAGGGCAGAACAGCAATTTACCCTTTTCAGCAGTCCATTAGCACTCTTGACTGATTAACTCGAAAGGTTCCAGGGAAATGAGTCAGCAGGGAGTCAGGCCAGACCCTGAGTCATCACTGTGCCCAGCCAGTCATGGGGGCTCACCAGGAACCAGCTGCCCATGTGAGAATGTAGCTGGCCAGCTGGTGGAAGTGATCTTTCCCGTCCCTCTAGGGATCCTAAGACATCCTGTGACTTGCTGTGTGTGATTTACTCTCACTGAGGCTGAGAGGAGCTGGCTGTAATCTCTTTGTTGACTTGAGACTACCTAAAAGGGGATCATAGGGAAGGTGGAGCCAAGTTTTTTCTCAAAGATGCATATTGTAACATTGAGATGCAATCAACAAAGCAAGAGAAAGATTAAACAGAAGAATTTATTTTTCACGGTGAGCATAGTTAAACACCAGAACACTGCCCAGAGAGGCTGTGGCACATGTAGCCTGGGGATGGAAACCTCACCTCACCTCAACCAGCCCTCTGAGTTAACGTTGATACAAGCCCTGCTTTGAGCAGACATTTGGACTAGATGATCTTGAGAGGTCCTTTTCAACCTAAATTATTCATGATTCAAAAAGTTGTATGTTTAAGTGAGTTCTCACTCAGAGTTTTATAACCTCATAATTAATCAATACTGAGATTTACCCATAATATTACAATTGTACTGGTTTCTTAAAAAACTGTGGACGTTCTAAGCTTGGTGACTTCTTCCCTATTGCTGGAATTCAAGGGTTTTCTTTACATTCATGGAAAATAAAAATTTACAGGAAGTGAGGCTGTAAAAGTATGAATGATGCAGGTTTGGGCTTTGGCTTCAGTCTGTGACCAAATCCTGTGCTGTTTGTTCCTTTGGAGGTGTGTGTTCTCCGTGTTGATCTATGGCAGTGNCTTGTCTCTCAGGTTCCATTATGTACTCCCAGGCTTTTTTCTCATGAATTTCTGATGTTATTCATTTTGAAAAAAAAATTACAAGTTGCATTTAATAATTAAAAAACATGTACTTTGAGAGTTCTTTTTTCTTTTTTTTTGATACTTGTTTCCCTAGTAAGTAGTTTTCAAAAGTGCTGTTTGAGTAACTTAGAAATTTGCAGATATATTTGCTTGCTTGCAAGAAAGACAGCGTTGTCATGGGTTTGTCCTCTTTCAGGAGGCTGGTAGTCTTGCCACTCCCAAGTTTCCCCTTCACTTTTCTCTCAGGGACTTCATTCTTTTAAGCCTAACATTTCTTGAAGTGAATATTGAGTTTTTCTTTTTCCTGTCATTAGGCTGGCCTACCTCAAGGAAAAGTTCAGACCCTTCCAGGGAGAGGATCAAAGAGGTCAATTATAAATGAAAGGTAGGGGAAGGAGGGATATTTTGCTGTCTTGCTTCATCATTTTCACTGATGGAGTCTGCAGAAGCAGAACAGTTGTTGTTTGTAATATTTGGGGATCGCTCTGTGTTTTCTGAGCTCACTATGGAAAGGGGCCAGCCAGAGCTGGAGAAGTGAACAGGCTGCCCACATGCTTAGAATGGGAAGCTGCATCAGGTTCCGATTTCCCAATCGCTGCCCACAAAAAGGAGGGAAGGAAGGGGAGGAGGTTTTTCCCGTTCTTTTATGGAGGTGGGGGGAAGAAGAGAAAGAAATGAAAAATGGAAAATGAGAGAGAGAGATGGGAAGACTGCCTTTTTCCTGCTTCTTGGTTACAATAGCTCTCGATAGAGCATTTAATGAAGAAAATGTCATGTTTGGGTTTTCAAATACTTGAATTTCAACTGTGTTGTTGGCCTCTGAAACTTGCTAGTAAGTCCAAAAGAAACAGTCTTCCTCTCCTAAGAGATTTAGCTTGCATCATGTAGGCTCCTTTGCTAGCTGTGTCACATGCAGTGATGTAACAAAAAAAATGTGGAAGTGGTGTCTTTCAAATCTCACTCTCAGCCAAATTTAAGTCCGGACAGAAGAAATTAAGGGCTTCTTATAGTCTGTGTTTGTCACTGTGTCTATGAAAGTAAAAAACATTCAGCTTTATCTTGGTTTGGTTTGTAAACTCTTGATGAATTCTTTTTTGCACCCCTTCCCCCAAACCAGAGAGGGAAGAAAAATGTTGACTTTGGAAAGTATGACCTCTCTGCACAGGAGAGGTACTGATGTGTGGTTGGCTGCTTTGGATTCTTTTCTGGGGGTTTTGTGGGTCTTTTTTTTCCCCTGCCAGCACAAGGCAATTCATTGGGAAAACCTTAAAACAGTTTGTAGAACATGACTGGCAGTAGAAGCTCTGCAGTACTTACCTACCTACTGCAGGCTCTGCTTTGGGTCTGATGCAGGAAAATAAAATGCAATGTGTCTTCGGCAGGGAGACGTTCTCCTACTTTTAAGAATTTCCGTGTTTCTCCAGTGAATTTATAGTTATCATAAGCCAAGACCTTTGTATCCTTCACACCATCTTGACATTGCCCCATATAAAGAAATATTTTGGGTGACCTCTGCTAAGCAGTGAGCAGGTTTTTCACATTGTAGATTTTACTGCAACTTACACTAAAACGTGCAAGCTTACCATAGTGACCCAGATGTGACTTCTGTGTCATCACCCGGCCCACAGCTAGTCAAAAGTTAATTTATTTTTACTACTTTAAGCTGTTTGGAGCAGAAAGAAAGCTGGAGCTTTAAATAACGTTATAATGGAAGGTGAGCTATTCATTCACTGTCCCCATTCTCTGCTTCTTGCTAGAATTTGGCCCCAGTGGGAATAGAGGAGGGACAGACATGACAGGTTTCTGCCTGGTTTCTCTTCTGTATCTCCTCACCTTTCAAGAAGAGGTACAGGGACTTCTTTCCTGACTTCAGCTGTGAGAGGAGAGCTGAGGGCAGTGGTGAGGACTGAGTGGTTGGCTTGTCCAGCCATCCCTCAGCTCCTTGGCTGAAAAGTAGAGCTTCTTCCCTCTCTTCATGGTAATTTTTCTCTGTCCACATTGAAGAGTTGCAGCTCAGATGAGGTGAGTCACCTTCCTCCTCATACTTGTAGGCTTGTCTGGGGCTGAAACAAAGAGCCACCAAAGGACCTCCTGAACTCACAAAAAGATGCTGCCTCTTCCCCAGGCTTCTCATGTGAAGCTCTGTGTCCTTGTCCAGCTTCAGTGTTTTTCCTTATTCTTCTGGGAGAAAGAGTGAGGGCACAACTTTGAATGTGCACGAGTCCCCTTTCTGCATAAAGAAACAGTTGAGTCTTGGACTTTCTAAGTCTTTCTTAGTCAGATATTTCTGATTCACAGTGATCATATGTGTGGTTGTCACTGCAGTAACTATGTTTGATATGTTTCCTTCTGGTCCAAAAAGCAATCATTACTCTCATTGTGACACTTGTCTTTCCCGTATTTGTTTTCTCCTTCTTAAAACTGATCTCTTTTTGTCAAAACTTTTGTCCTCCCCTGATAGTTTTTGAGACCTGCCAGCATTGGTAGACCTGAATGCCATGGCTCTATCACCCCCTGATTTCACCAGGGAGCTGAAGCTTAAGCAGCTTGGGAGGAAATTTAGTCTTGAGTAAGCCAGCAAAATTATAGGAAGGTTATTTTAACTATCTGGTTTTGAAGTGAGGAGAGTGAGTGGGGGAGGGGGAAAAAAAAAGAAAAAAAGCTTACTTTTTTGATAGAATTTAAATTTTTAGGCATTCTGGTCACTAGAGCATATGTAGCCAAAGATCTGCATGTTTTTGAAGAAGCCCATTTTTTTTTTGAAACAGGCTTATAGTAAGCATATGTTTTCTGCTAAATGTGCGGTTCTAGATACAATTAGTCTTTGAAACACAGTACAAAGTAAAAGCTGGTTTGAACACAACTCCAGGAGCTTTTTATGGTTTAAAAATAAAAGTCTTATATGGGATATAAAAATGTTAATATTTCAATAAAGTGGATTTTTTCATGTTGACCAGGTCACTAGAGCTACTGTAAGCAGTAGGGCTGTTGCAGGAAGGGTTTATATATCAATATAAAGATCCTCTTTGTAATTAGTTATTTTGATATTTTGCAGCTTTCCTTCTTGGAACTCAGAATATATAAATATTCAGCCTTACAAACTTGTTTGCTAGAGGAAAAGAAAAAAAAATAACTCTGTGAATGGGGGTGGGGAGGATGGAAATTCACTTGTCTGAGGGCTTAGAAAGCAAATTGACTTAGAGACCTCTCTTGGTTTTACAGTTCTTATGAACTCAGCCAGTTGCTTCTGTACAGTTGGACTTAAATGTTCATTCCCTCTATCTTTTACCCTGGCCTGAGCACAAATATCAACATCCTCCATTAAATCAGACACCTGATAAAGCAGCAGCCTAAAATGCAAGTGTCCATTCATCCTTATCCAAGCTACATTGGAATGCTGTTTTCCCCATTTTTTTCCTTTCCTCCAAGATGAAGCAAATTACATAGAAGCATCAATAACTGAATAACAGTGCATGTCAAAAAACCTATCTAAAAGAACACTGTTGAAAGCTCAAGTTTGCAAATTGTTAGGTTAAAGAACAAGATCCTGGGAAAATAGATTGTTAGCAAAGCAATATTGGTCTTAAATGAAGAATGCATTTAGAAACCAGCAGAGAGGTGTTTGACCTTTTTTTCATTTCTTCATCAAGACAGCATGGGATTACTCAAACTTATGATTGAAGGGTTGCTTTGTTTTTTCAGCTAGAGACTAATGTTTCGACTGAATAGGGTAAATGGAACTTGTCTTGTGTAACTGGAAAAAATAAATAAATCTGAACCTTAAATGATTTTTTGATTATACTTTAACAAGACAGAATTTTGGAGCCTGTTCACACTGGATGATTTCACTTGCTGCATCTTTTAAATATTCATGAAACTTGAAACAGAAATGAAAGCAGGTCTCACTTTTCTGACTGTATACCTCATAAAACTCCACTGAAAAACATTGTAAAAGGATTTATTGAGCTTTCAGAAATAAGGGGAACGCTAAAATTATGGTAGCCTGCATGCACATAGCTAGCCTACATCCCATTATCCCCTTCATGTTCACCTCATGTCCTAAACCTTCAAAGTAATACACATCTCCTACGTACCTCTGCATATTTCTTTTCCCATAGGTTCCTTGATCCAGTCATTGCACAAAACAAACCTGTGCTGGGTGTTAATCTGTGCTCTCCACTGAGGGAAGCAGTGTTTTCTTAGATCACATTTTTGAGGGTGCCAGAATATGTTTGGAGAATGAGTCAGGAGATTGCAGAAGGAAAAATTTCAGGGTTAAGATAGGTGAATGATGCCCTAGAGTGGTGACTTCTTGTGCAGTACTAGGCAATTTGTTTAAAAGCCAGATTCTTATGAGTTCCTGTTTTTATGATTGCTCGATTCCTTATCTTATTTACTGAATGCTTCCAGAGATCAATGGGAACTCTTTTGAATATGGAAAGTATTATATAATAAGAAAAATTCTCAGAAATAGGTCTTGGTTTTTTCATACTGTACCTTTCAAATTAGTAGATAGATTTGACCTGACACTCTTTGTCTTAGCTCTCTCTTCCTTAAGGAAGTTTTATTCAAATAAATATTTCTGAAGCTTTCACATACTGTGGTGATGAATGTTAAAAGCTCCCAGAAAATAAAGGAACAGACAGGAGAATTTCCACAGCTTGGAGTTGAGAAATTTTAGTGCTATATATATTAAAGAAAACGCAGCTGCTCATTCAAAAGCATTTGTAGGCAGCATCCATTCTGTATGCCAAATGAGATAGGATCCTACAGTGAAGTACTTTGTGGCCACTTCATTAAAGCTCCATGCTGTGCAATTTAAAAAAAAAAAAAAAAAAAAAAATGGGAANATAAACAAAAAAAAAAAAAAAAAAAAAAAAAAAAAGGTGAAGTGAAATTGGACTTTTGAGTTAAAGATATTTTTGTGGATTTTTGTTTATTTGCAGCCTTTTATATTTTTTTTTAATTCCTAAGGATTTCCTTATTCAGGTGAACCAGTAATTGAGGGATTGGATTTCTGGCTGCCTCTGGCCATAAGAGAGTCATGTGTCTTGGCCCAAGGTTGAAATGTGCTAGTGCTCTGTGGGGTGAATGCTTTGGCACATTTCTGTCAACTCTCATTGCTCTTGACTCTGAAGTCTTTTCCCTGGCTTGTGTTTTTAATCTTTGTTCATGGTCCCCAGCCTGTTCTTACTGTTAGGGTGTTCACTGGGGGCATGTTCCATTGAAGAACGCAGCCTATATGTCCCTACTCCACCCTATTGTACCACAGTGGCTCCCTGTCTCTTTTGCTCTATTGGTTTCCCCTGCCATGTGACTGATCCCAGCTCCATGTCTCCTGGACAAGGGGGAATGCTTTAAAAATGAAAAAGAGCAGGTTTAGATTGGATATTGGGAAAAAATTCTTGGCTGTGAGGATGATGAGGCACTGAAACAGGTTGCCCAGAGAAGTTGTGGATGCCCCATTCTTGTGTTCAAGGCCAGGTTGGATGGGGGGACTTGGTCTAGTGGAAGGTGTCCCTGCCCATGGCAGGGAGTTTGGAACTGGATGGTCTTTAAAGTCCCTTCCAACCCAGGCCATTTTATGATCCTATGATCCTGTTCTTGCAGCCTTACCATGACTCCCTAACACCCCAGTGCCCCTTTCATTGTTATTGCAGGTTTCTTTCCAAGAGTGTCGTGTCTCCCCTCCAGTTCCTCATGACCTTATCACTCTGCAGTCACTTGGGGTGGATGTAGCATGACTCTGGAGCTGAGCCACTCAGACTTTTTTCTTGGCTGCAACTCTCAGTTTTCACAGAAAAAGACAATGGGACTTTTTACCCCTCTGTTTCCTTATTTTACCAAGGAGATAAGGCTGTTTAGTTTCCTTCTCAAAAGTATTTAAAAATCTGTGAAGAAGCAGTTCAGCAGTCTGTAAGCACAAAGCACCACTGTTAATAAATGAAATGAGATAAAACTGCAGTTGGTGATGGTAGTTTGAGGCAAACTCTCAGGCAGTTTTCCTCCAGGGTGCAGGGAGCCTTTCAAGCCGTTTTAGTGCTGAGCATCACTGCAGAAATCTAGCAGTTATTTTCTTTGAAGCATTGGCCTCTGAAAATAAACAGCAGAGGCTTTGAAGAAGTCAATTCAACCTCAGTTTGGTGTCTCCCAACATTTGTTTTCCTCGCTGGAAGATGCAGAACCTGTGTGCGGTGCCATCTGCCTCTGCTGCCATCTGCTCCCCTGAGCTGGCTGCAGCCAGGGACTGTGCCTGCTCTCCCCGACAGTAACAGGAAGGTTCACTGTCCCCATAGCAGGAAAGCATTTCTCTGGAGGAGCAGGGGGGAAGGTGCAGGTTTGCTGGTTTTAGCATACTTGTGTGCCTGTTTGGCATTCACAGGGTTTGAGGGTAATCTTCCTGCAGCGTGGCTTCCTTGCACACCATGTGGAAAAGGCCTTGTAGCAGAGACAGCAGGTGTTGCATAAGCAAGGTGATTCTTGTTTTTTCTTACTGACCTATATTTTATTTTAAATTCAACAGATCTTCTTTTCCCAGTCTATCACAGAGATTGTTTGACACCCAGCTGTGTAACCTTGCTTGGTTACACAGCAGCAATTCTTCAAAAAAGTTGGGGGTTTTGTTTGGCCTTTTGTTTTTCCTCCTCCGTGCTTCTGAGTAGAACTTCAGACCTCTATGATGTCGCACCCCTCTTTTCTCCAGGTCTTTAATTTTATCTTGATAAATAATGCATAAATTAACTTTGGAGATATATGTAAATAGGCAAGAGTGTGTACCCACAATTTATGTGTGTGTGCTTGTATATATATGTATATATATATGTAAATATAAATATATATCCTTCAACTACATATTGTGAAATCCTTGAAGAGTCTCTTCAAAAACAATGCTAGGGGGTTTTTGCTGCAAGAGTTAAATATTTGAAGACTAAAGTCCCATGCATGGTTCTCATGGGCCTATTTTTAGTTTCCCTTACAGGAAGAATGGCAAAAAATAGACCAGGACCGTGACTTTGGATTTAGGGCACATAATGTTTATAGGTTGGTTGACAGGAGCGTGTACACGTGTCTGTGCCACAGGACTTCAGTACTACACTTCCTGTACATTCATTAACAGGACTCCCAGCAGAGCTGCTGTAGTTTCAGCGCTCATAATACTAATTTTAACATGCTGCTATAAAGTGCGTCACAGCTCTGAAGTGCTATTTTCAGCCTTGATTAGGGATTACTGACCTGAAAGATCTATATTTCTCCACTGAGAGGCCTTCTTGAATTCATAAATATTTCTCTGGATTTGCCCAGCATGCTTTGCTCTTCCACCTCTCTCCCTTTCCTACAGAAGCTACAGGTGGGGGGGATGAACAGGAATTTGTTGCACTTATGCAGATGATGCATTTAGAGCCTCCAAGTGCCAGCGATGCATTTTTTAGATGTACCTCATTTTGAACAAAGAATATTTAATAAGAGTCAGAATCTTTGCTTCTTTGGTTATTGCTTTCACTTTTTGATGTTTTCCACTGTCCTTGGTGATTTTCTAAGTGTTGTTTGGTGTGCTGGATTCAGTCTGGAGTCTTCCACAGGCAAGTATTTCAAAAGTGTGAAGTGCAGTTCTCCTGTGGCTATGTGACTCCAAGACTCAGAGCTCTTAAAACAGACTGTATTCAGATGTGCATTTTCAAATCATGACTGTATAGGAATCAGGTAAGAGGCAGGAACATAGACATCTGATGTCTTTCATCTCTAAAAAAACCCCAAAACTAACACCAGAAACCTCTAAACTTTAAAATTTTAGCAGAGGAACTCTTGCAGCTATTAAACTTTCCATGGAAATACCTGCCTCATACTTTCCAAGTCACTTTCCATTGCAGCTATTTCCTTACTAAATAAAATGTCCTGCCTTTTGAGGTACTTGCTAGCACTTAAAAAAAACCAAAAAACCCAAACAAAACAACAAAAAAAAAAGTAAAATAAGAGTGTCTGAATGAGCAAGGCTTGTCTTTCTGTGGACTTCACACTTGTGTGGTGTTTGAAGCCTTTAAGAGGATGGGGTAATACTGAAGTAAAAAGCTTCCTTTCCCTTGAGACAGACAGCAAGGAAAACAAAAGCCCCAAGTTCCCCAAAGTGGAGTAAGAATTGAAAATGTTTCAGGAGTGTCCCCTCTCCTTTCTGTTTGACACTTACAGAATACCTGCACTTAAAAACTAAAATCCTTGAAATATTGACTGGACTGGAAAGGAACAATTAAAAGCTCTGACCTTTTTCTTTTTCATCACTTACTGGGCAATTACATGGCAACTTTGCTGCATACAGTGCACGGATTTATTGGCATGGCTCTGAATTGGGTGTGCAGGACCAAATTGGCCAACACTCAGTTCATTGGCCATTAAATGAGCAAATTCTTCCAGTTGCAAAAAGAGCAAATTTTTACCTTGCCCTCATTTTTCCACCCATCTCTGTTATTCTCTGTTTATGTGAAAGGGAGTGAGGAGGAAAAGCAAATATTTCCCTGCCTCCAGGATTGCAGACAGTTGGAAGAGACACTCTGATCACAGCTCCAGATTCGGTCCTTCACCTTTCTAGATTTCACTGTAGTGATCGTACCTCTCTTCTTCGTGGTCCCAGCACCGTAATAACACAGATTTGAAAAGCCATTTTCCCTGCAATTAGTGGATACTGGTTCAAAACCAAAACAAAAACACTGTAGAGAGCCAGATCAGGGTGATAAATTGTGAGGGTGGGGTAGCAGCTTTTCTTTTAAAAAACTGACTTCATCAGGCAGCCAGCTCCACTTCTGCTCAGATGAATGCCTACACCCACTGCATCTCATGTGTGGCGTGCTTTTCATTTGCATTTTATAAACGCACAGTATATACCAAATAGGTTACAAAAACTGATAGCTGGCCTGTTAGAACTGCAGAGTTATTGCAAATAATGAGGTGCAGAACAAGAGCAGGGGAAATTAAATCTTTCAGCAGTCTTCATCTAAATATGCGTATTTAATCTCTCCTCTTCTCCTAAGAGTAAAAACAGCAGGAAGGTCCCCCAGCCCCTTGGAGCAGAAGAGCAGGTTGGGAAACCCAGCTTTCAGCATGCTGGTGAGGAGATGAAATCACAGAGCTCCCAGCCTGATGTGCTGCTTCCCCTCACCCTCCCTCCTCTCCCCTCCACCAGCCTACATTTCTTGGCTGCTGTCAGCTCCAAGGCTGTTGGGGTTGTGACGTAAATGACTCACAGCGAGTGACCCCCGTGGCAAACCTGTAAAACATTATACAGCATGAATAAGAAGTCTCTTATTAGGTCTGCAGCTGGCGAGATGCAGACATATGGCAGCAGGGATGTTTTGGAAGAAAGGCACGGCTTGACAAAGAACCCAGTCTCCCGATAAAGGTTTATACTGGCACTTTCCTCTGTTTATAATACCATATGCCAGGGCCATGGCCTCTTTTTTCATCATATTGTTGTTTAAATTTTTTTTTAAACCTAATCAGCCCTTAGGTTGAGGAGTCTAAGAAGCAGAAACTTGATATTATTTTTTCCTTGGAGTTCTTTGACTGGAGTTATCCTGTTGTAACTGCCTAAGCTGAAATCTGCCTCATATGTAGTGAAGTGAGTTTGTTGGGATCAATTGTTTCTATTATGAGAAGAAAGTTTTATTTTTGAGAAATTCTCAGAATAGATTCAACATTGCCCACTTTTTTTAGCTGGTTTTTTTTTTTCCATGTAGATATTCAAGCTTGTTTGCTCTCTTGCTTTTCTCATATGTTAGTTTATTATTACAGGATAGTATAAGCATGGCTATTTTCAAGGAGAGTTGCTATTTGCGTGTGTTTTTAAAACTTCTTTCCCTTGCAGCCTCACAATAATAAGCTTTTCTTAAATCTAGGCATTTGGTGTGTGGTTTAAGAGCTGCACAGTCATGCTATTCCTCTGTCAATTACTGTGATAATTGGTATTTCAAATGATCACCTTTGATCTTTATTAGTCTTCCAGGCTGATTGATTATTGGTAGTCAGAAAGGTTTTTGTGGTTTGGGGTTCTGTTATTTACAGCGCAGTATCCATAGGACTTCCAGTTGCAGATCTGGCCTCATTGTTCTAGAAGCTGCCTAGAACCAGGACAGAAAGACACTTTCTTCTGCTCCAGAGACCTTTCAGCCAAGCTGAGTTATGGCTGGAGGAAAGTTTTATTTTGAACTGTTTCAATACCACCTGGCCCTCGTGTGATAAGCACAGTGTAAGAGCATAGCCCTCATGTTGGGAAATTCGTATTCTAAAATGCACTGTGTAGTTTTTCTGGATTTTTGCAACTGCATTCAGTGACAAAGCAACTCTGATGAAGGCTGAGCTGTTGGACCTGTACTGACTGTGTCATCTTAGGGCTATAAAAGTTCTCCAGGAGTACATATATAGTTGCCTTGGTGCAACTGTTTAGCAATCCAGAGTTTGTTGGGCAATTTGTGAGAGATAAAAACTTAAAATAAATAGTTATAGCTTAGGAGATAGGCTAACAAAATTAAAAATAACAACAAGAACTAATAAGAATTCTGGGCTCTTTTTAACTTTTTGTCTTGATGACTCAAGATACGAACTAACCTCTTGCCTCATACCTCTTCCGCATCTTAGGATCACATGGTTAAATCTACATCTGTCTGAAATACACACACACAAAGCATTCATGTGCAGAAAAATCCTTGGCAGTAAAATAAGAGTTTGGGGTTTTTGTTTTGGATTTTGTTGTTTGTTTTTTTTTTTTTTATTTAAATGATCATATTTTTGTTATCTTAACTTTATCTGCCCTGTGGTAGAAACAGCCTGCCTACTGATAAAGGACTTAATAGTTCTCAAGTTGCATTAAAATTACTTTGTTCCTCTGTGCTTGCTGACGAAATTTCTGAATTATTGTGGATATTCTTGAAATCCTAGTGCATCACAAGTGACACATGAGGTGCTTTTTATCTTTGTTTTCTTGGAGCAGGTAGGACACCCTATGCCAGCAAAGGAGTGCCAGAGCTGAAGGCAGGATGCCTGGGGAGAAATGCCTTGTGCTCCCCAAGAGCCTAGCAGGCCACTACTGAGTCACTGTGCAATTGTTCCATGGAACTTTTCCTAACAGAGTCATTTTTACATCACTGAGTTAAGGAGCCATTACTGTCTCGAAGCTAGTTTCTATCCTGCCAGCAGGACAGGCTTTTTCTTCAGGTTTTGGCCAGAACCTGAGAAAAATAATGAATTAATTCCACCCTGGTAGAGATAGTCCTGTGGGTCTATTCTCCTTTGCAGTGAAGTTACTGCTTACTGTTGTTCCCACAAGGACTTGAAAACAATTAGAGGATACTGGTGAAGAAGACTGGAGCAGCTAAATTGGCCAATTCATCACTGTTACTTGCTTGCTTGGTTGATTTAGGGATGGATTTTGCATCCCTTAGTAGCAGTGTGATCTTTAAAATACCCCAAAACAACCCCAAAAGAAATAGTGAACACTTATGTGTTCATGAGCAGTTAGGTACATCTAGGCAAAATGGTGAGCTGTATGCCCTGCCCTTCTTCATGTTTTCCTGACTTCTTTGGAAAAAAAGCAAAAGATTCACCATGGCCTGGCATACTCAGTATTATCCCAGTTGGATCACGGAGACTTGGTTGAGCCTGAGCTTTTCCCTAAGTACTTAGTAGTTCTCTCTTTCTGCAGAGATACTCTCGATTGTGATTAAAGGCAGATTGGTTCTGTAAGAAATGTATTAATAGTCTGAGAGTCAGAAAACTCTCTATGCTCTTCTTAAGAGCTGGAGTGAGAATGTTTCCTCCCTGGTGAGTCTGCCTCCCTGCCCAAATGCTTCATCCCACTGCCCACCTTAGTCAGAGTCTGTGCTTTTATGTTGGACAAGTCTTTTCAAAATGACACTGTATTAGAGCCAATGGTGTGTCCAGCCAGGCACAGTGGGCACAGCTGCACAGGGTGGGCTGGCACTGAGCACTGTAGCCAGGGTATCGACAGCACGTGATGTGCACAGGATGTGTTTGGCTCGAGGTCAGTATACAGGCAGCATTAGAAAGACTTTCTGTTGATATCTGTAAAAGTGAAATTCCTCCCTGGTATGGAATCCTGGACCTATGACTCCCCCACGTGCAGCAAAACAAAAGCAGCCATCTGCTTGCCACACTCTTAGCACTTTTCTGCTTTGGGTTTGTTGTTTTGTGTGGATTTTTTTTTCCTTTCTTTCTTCCAAGAAGGTTGACATCCTGCTTCCAACCTCCTCCTTCTAGGAAATTAACTCAGATGCTAATGAAAATTGAAGGTTTCTCCAGGAATAAACACAGCTATATTCTGCCCCATCCCAGCTGTGAAGACAAAGGGGAAGGAAATTTTTTTCCCATTTTTTCCCCAAGCAGAGGGTGAGTTTGTGCACGGGACAATGTATAGCTGGTGCTGTCTCAGCAGAGCCATTTTGCACCATGTCACTGCTGTGTGACCAGCAGTGCCAGCTAGAGCTGAACTGCTTGTGCTGTGGTTCAGAGTGGTTCAAGCCTATCACCTGGTCTACCCTGGTGGAAAGCACACATTACGTAGTGGTTGTATGTGCTTTGAGGATGTTCATTCTTCTCCCTCTGTCCCCCATTCAATACCAGGATAGCAGCAAATTGTTGGCCTACATATAGCTTGCTGTGCTCCCAGGGTTGTAGATCAGACTCTGACCTCATTTTGTCTTTGCTTTCTGATGTCTACATCCTGTGAAATCCCCTGGGTCCTTCATCCATAGGGCTTTATTCTTTAGAAGTGCTTCTTTACTGGTCTGCACCGAGGGAGCTGTTTTGCAGAGCATGAGCAGTAGCATAAGCACAGCTCTCAAGTAGCTTGACTTCCTCCTGTGCACCAGGATGTCTGGACTGCTTTGGGGTGATCCAGACCTGCAAGCAGGAGGAGGAAGGAATCCACATGTCAGGCCTGAAGGACATCCTTCAGTGGGGCATCAGGCTGCCTGGTGAGCAGCTATCAGCTCCTGCTCAGGAACCTCTCCTGGATCCCTCTCCCTGACCTTCTCCCATGCATTCATCTTGTGTCTCTTGACCTTAGAAAGACTGACTGGCCTGTAAGTTCTGAAAATTTGGCCACTCCTTCTAAATCAAGAACTACCCAACAACCAGATTTACAGCCCAGTGACCAGACTTGCAAGGAGGACTGTGGAGGCATTTCAGGAAACGCAGCTTGAATATTTTGAGAAACTGTGAATGAAGTTTCTACATGACATCAGCAGAAAAGCTCATTTGAGTGAGTAAACCCTTTACAGCTTGAAACTGTAGTCAGATTTTTTCCCCTGGGGCTTTTTTCTTTTAAATTTTAATTTCAGCACTCTATAGTAAAACAAAACTGAAATGCTGTTGACCCTAGATATTGAAAAAGGAGTCCTGTTGTCTCATAATACTCTCTTTCTCCTTTGCAGTACTTGTATCCAAAACAAAATCTTTAGCTAATTCAATTTGTAAAGCATTTTAGTTTTGAAGAAACCTGATTTTAATTCTTGTGGTGAAGTCAACTAGTTGTGTTATTTGCTTATGTGCAGGTGCTCTCTGCAGTCTGGGGACAAGGAATTAGACTATACTTCAACAAGCTACTTCATGTTAATCACAAAGCACTTTTAAATAAATAATTAGAAGGCTATTTCATTGGGAAAAAAACCTCATACTACTGTGTGAGGACATTAAAGCTGTAGTATCCACATAGTGCATTTTTAACTCATTCTCTTCAGTATAGACTTGGCATATATTTGTGCAGTAAGACAGTAGGAATTTTCATGCTGTTCTGTACTGTTGAAATAGCAGATATTTAGGCAGTGGATTAGCTACTGGGTAAATTTTCACATGCTTTCAAGTAGCAACTGAGATAATTTGGCCCTTGAGATAAAGAAGGAGAGATAAAGTTATTTTTAGCACTAGCTTGCTTTAGTTCTGGCATTTTGTTCTGTCCTGCCCATCCTCCCTGCAGAGTGGAAGGATGCAGCTTGGGTATTATGTTTTACTGTATCTACTGTTCTGGATTTGATACAGGACAGAGCTGAGGTTCACCCTTCGGCAGGTTTCCCTCCAGTGCAGGGGCAGTGCCCTGTGTTCTGGAGATCACAGTTCTGCCATGAATCCTCAGTTTTCAATCCTTGTATTTATTTTTTGCTCCCCTTCACAGTCCTGGTAGTTAAAAGCCTCCTTGTCTCTTAGAGGAAATATATGCTCTTTTTTTTCCTTTTTCTTTTTTTTTTTTCCCATTTTTTAATTAGGTGGTTTTTTAAGTATTTTTAAAATTTTATTTTATTTTTCAACAATTTAGATTCCGGAAAGTGGAATTTCTAAGCAAACTTGAAATGCTAGGAGAAATATTGTCCCTTCAGGTATAACCTTTACAGTTGCAGAAAATCAGCAGGTGTGTCGTCTGTAAGCTACAATAAGAGTAGTGCTTCATCTTAAGAGATTCCAAATGTTTCCAGCTCATCAGTAGCTATATGTGTGGGCACTACCTGTATTTCCACAGACCTTTTTCTTGATCTTGTGTATTTAACAGTGTGGAAAAGGCATGTAGCGTTATGCATGTGGAGGCTGAACCCCCCCTTTTAGTCAGAGGGCCAACAAAATATGGCATTACCAGCAATATGGAACCCCTGTTCTCCTCTTTGACCATCCCTTTCTCGACATCACACTCCAGACTGCCCTTGAGAAGTCTCCACCACTAATACTCACTTTTGTGTGGCTCCTTGGTGAGAGCTGAATGTCCTCCCAACAGACTGGCTGCACATAGGCAGCTCCTTGATCCACCTTGAACTTCCTGACTTTCTTGTTAACCAGTGCAGGTGTTTCAATGCAGACTGTCTTTCTCTGAAAATAAATGAAAAGGCTGGTTGCAGGACCACACTGTGTGTGTTGGGGGGAGCAGGATGGATGTGTGGGAAGAAAAGTAGTAGGTTAGGAAAACTATTTAGGATATATACATTTTTATTTATGTTCTATATTTAGATTTGAGAAGGGAACTTATTTTTTTCCTCTTCTGTAGTTCTCTCAAGCATCCCCCATATAGCATCTGTTTCTCAACCTCTGTTGCTCTTGCCTGAACTGAGGTTGTTGGTGGCCCTGGTTCCCCTTCAAGGAGGCTTTGTCCTAATAAAGGGACCTATTGAGAGAGCCAAAGGCACACAGGCACAGGCACCCAATGTTAAAAATCCAACTGCTTATCTCCTGGCAACAGACTTGTGGAATATGTGTTTTGGTATTAATAAAGGTAAACTGCCATTATCTATGATTTCTCTTTCTGGGAAAAAAAAAAAAAAGAATTGTGTGGGAAATGGGAAGTAGAGGGGAGAAAATACTCTCCTATTCATGGAGGCAAACACTTTCATGTCAGAGATGCCTCATGCACCTCAATAATAATAAATCAGAAAGTTTGTCAGAATGCTTTTTCTCCCATCTTTTTGCCTCGTTATTCCTTCCTCTCGCTGTTCATCTCTGCATCCATGCACAGAGCCAAACTGGACTTGATGTATTTAAAGCCTGGGGAAGGTCTGGAGCACAGCTCTTAGTTTCTCACTATGTTCAAGTCATCTTCTCCAGCTGAAGTTCTTCTAACTGAGGAAAGAGGATTTTAGGATGCCTGGGTGTTCAGCCACAGATATAGGAAAAAAGCTTTAGCTGTTTTTTATCCTTTGAGTTTTTCTATCTTTCCTGATTCACTTTAGCGTGGAGTTTTTGAAAAGGAAAGTTGTTGGTATGTGAAGCCTGTCCTCTTTCTGATATTTAGAGGGCTGAACAGTTCTTTTTCAGAAAGAGCGATAAAATCTCCTGGCAGCCAAAACCAAGAATAATTCTGTTCCCTGGTACATGCCCTCAACTCCCCAAAAAAAGAACTTGGACATAAATAGTTGAACAAAGCAAAGCTTATGGTCTGATCACATGAACTGAAGATATTTAGTTCTATTCCCAGTTTTGCACTACTGTGCTGGGAAATGCCTCAACTATCGTCTGTGAAATGGAGATAAATCAAATTTTTTCTCAGAAAGGTTCTGTCTGAGTTAACAAGTTTGTATGGTCCTATGGAAGTAAGTACTTTAGAAGTGGTGGCTACTAAGATTTCTCTGATTTGCAGCTGACAGACAATAGCAGGGAGAGACTCAAAACCATCTTACAAATACTCAGACTAAATGTGTTTAACCATCTCTTCCGAAAGACCAGCCTGGTTCCCAGGCATTAAAAGGAAAACAAAGGACAACATCCAGGCTGAATTGATGTTGTTAGCACTGGGGCCTCAGGATTGAATCTGTAATCAATACAGATCTGGAGCCCTCCTGTTTCATAGTCAGAAAGCCAGATCTGCACGGCTACTTAACACTTAGCAAAGGCTTTTTTTTTTCCCCTTTCCATTTTTGTTTGTTTTGGTAGTTAGAAATATAAACATTTTTCAATTTGGACCATCCTCGTTAGGGTAAGTGACATATTTCTAGCATTTACTAAAATAACACTTCTGCTGAATCAAAATAACATTTTTGCACAAGTTGTAAATAAGAAGATGACAGAAGAAGTATTTGGGACACGGGAAAAAGGAACTTAAATTACTTCTTCAGAAAAAAAGTAAAGAACTGAAGACATCATAATGAGATTAATAGAAGGGAAAGCTCTTCTTTCTGGTAGAGTGATGAACAGTTTGTCAACAAAAAGAGAAAATGCTGCTTTTTTTGATCAAATTTGCTTTTGAAGTATGTTTCAGCAGCATGCAAAGTTAGATCATGCAAGGAATAAAGTTCTAGGAATGAACAGGACCAAAGAAAACAAGCTCCAGAATTCTATGTTTAGAATAGATGGACATTTTTGACACACAACTTCTTTTTTTTTTTTTTTTTTTTTTAAACTACAGAAATGCTACTTAATTTTGTTGAAGCTGGTTTCTGAAAGGCAAATTAGTCCAAATGACATTTTTTTCAATGGGATATTCTCCCACTAAAGAACATTTCAGCAGTTTTCAAGTGACTTGGTTTAAACTGAACCAAAATTGAGGGCTTAAAACAGAGGGAATGGAGCAGCTGCATGCATCTTCTTCTCTGTCCTGCTCTGTCTTTCTCCTTCTCGCTCTAAAACACCTCATGGTATATCCATTTCCACTGTGATGCCCTTGAATAGCATATATTTTGTGCATCCCTTACACCATGGTAGAGACTGCACCTTCTGTGGGCTCTGGTTTTGCTGTTAGCAGTGCTGTGACACTATGGAAATATGACTTGGGTGACCACGTGGAATTAAATGTTGGCAGACAGCATTGCAGGGGAATGTATTTTATGATATCCCTCAAAGACAACATGTGTGGTTTTATTACTTTTAAAATAAAATCTGAGATGCAAAGCTTATAAAGAGTCAGGCTGGTTTGGAAGGCAGGATTTCAAATCATATAAAAACCTGCAGCCGTTGTGAAAAATCTGTCTTTGACTTCTAGAAACCTCCACTGAAATGACTTCTTTTTGGGTGGATGAAGGTGACTGACGATTTCCCCCTGTACAGCACAAGCCTGGTATTCATCTTCCTGGCTTTTGCAGCATCTCTGCAATCCAGATGGGGAGAAGCACATGTGACAGCATGTGTGTGTGATTTGGAGCAGCAGATGGGTGCGAATGACAAACTGTTGCCTGTGTAGGCACCGACCTAGAGATTACTCAGAGTCCTGCCCCTGTGCATTGCTGTGCTGTTCCTATGCTCCTTTACAAAGAGGGACTGTCAGGGCTCCCGCTTCTGAAGCTTTACCTGACTTGACAGGGCTCCTGTGCAGGCATCCAGATTTCAAGTACCTTACAGTACTGATGTCTGTTTGTGATGTGCCTCCTGTCTAAGAAAGCACAGACCGTATTAAAAATCGTATATGGAGAAAAGCAAGGTGGGATTGACTTTATATTCAAACTCCCGAGTAAAGAGAGATCTTGCTTCAGTGTCTTTTTGTTTCCCAAGTGTGCCTGTCACCTGGCATTTCTTGCCCTATTTGAGTTGCCTTTGCCTTTTCTGCTCTTGCTCTGAATGTGTTCTGCAAAAGGAGAAGAGTGATAGAAAGTGAAATGCACTGAGAGGAGAGGCTCGTGTTTCTGTTGTGGTCCTACACCCAGAGCTTTCAATATTCTCACTGCACAGGTGTGATGTGATCAGCTGGTACAGAGTGTCATGCAATGCCTGATAGCATGACCGCAAGGAAACTGATGCCATTTCCAGCAGCCGGGAAATTCATGGCCCAAGTGTATTTTTGCATGCATTTCAGCTGACTTTCATCTAAAATTTTAGGACAGGGAAGCCTAAAATGCATGTGTAACTTGTTTCCTTGAACTTGTCCCTTTCAATTCAGCAGGGTCACCAGTGCTGCAGCCATACACACACATGTACACGCTAGGTTAGGAATGCAGTTAGCACAAGGTTTGGTGTCTGACTCATGGCAGTGATTTAAAACCCACATATTCTGCAATTTCCCTATGTGTTAGTACTGACAACTCTGCTGTGAGAGCAAACTGGGGTTCTAAAAGAGAAGCACTGAAGTTTGGTGCCTGTGGTCCCATAAATTTGAGGTAGGTAATCAAATCCTACTGCTATCTGGCTGAAACACATATTGTGTGGCCAGGATTTTGCATGTAAATGTCAGTGTGAAATTATTGTTGTGAATTTTCTGTGACAGTTGGATTTTTCCTCTATTTTAAAATCATGTGGTTACAAGGCTGAGTAGAAAAGGTCCCTAGTTTGCTGCTGGATAGACATCTGAGCCCCATGTGAGCACCCTGCTGAGGACAGTTGGAGGAGATGTGGGAACTGGGCTGCTTGGGGATGGGGTGGGTGAAATGTGTCGTGCTGGAAGAAGATCACTGAACTGATTTAATTAGTTCTGTTTCAGAGGATTCATTTTTGCTCGGGTCACTGCTACGTTCATCTATTTGCTTCCCCCCCACCCCTTAGCAATAGACAAATGCAGGGTGATAATTAATTTGGCAGGTTGATTGAGATTGGGTGGCAGAGAGGGGAGTTTTCCTGGATGAGTGATGAAGCATTGCTAGTTGAGCTTAAAGTGAATAGTCTGAAATAGAAAGTAGTTAGTGTAAAATCCCCCCAAGGGTGTGTTTAAACTGAATGTACTTTGAGTTTTGACATTGAGGTTTTTTAGTAAGCTACCAGACCCTACAGTGTAATTTCAGGACATTTGCTAGCTGGGATCTAGCTGATGAAATGTCAGTGCTATTCTTCTACATTTTGAAACCTCAAAACCAGGAAAATGGGTGTTAATGAAAGAAGTTGTTTGTGTGGGTGTCAGACTGAAAAAAACCTTGGCAGAGCAATGCTTTTTTCCTTCCCAGGACAGCCCTGGAAGCTGAGGCTTCACCTGGTCGGGTTCACTGCTGCTCTCATGGTCAGAGAAGGCCCTGTGGGTCAGTCTGATTTGTGCACTAGCTTGAGGGAGGCCAAATTCTCTGTATCTTAAAATTTTCATTACTGAATCTAGCTGTCCCTCAGTGTGCTACCATTAAAATTGATGCATTTCAGAAAAAATGAGCTGCTGAAACTGTGAGAAATTACATTTCTGGCTTTCTGCCTCAGTGTATTTTAGCCTCACCAGGGGCCAATTCCTGTAATCACCATGTTTTGTGTTTCACACCAGGTGAACATTAAGTTGCCATATTAAAACAAGCAAAGTTTGTTTTTTTCCTTTTCAGTAAGTGCATATGGTATCACAAGAGAACTGACTTGTTCAAACTGCTGGATTCTGCTGCTTACAGAATTTTTGAGGGGCAATGGCACTGCAACCTTTGACTTCTCTGACCGAGCAGTTGGTGTTGGGATGTTTTCTCTCTCACTCTCTACCCCCTTTCTTTTTGTATGTGTCTCCTTGCACTGGTGAGAGTTTTTAAGTTGACAGCTATGACAACATGCCATCCTGAGTGCATGAAGGAAGTGCAATGGGGACACAAGCAAGTCACCTGTGTACTTCCTCCTGCTTCTATGACTCAGTTTCTTTTCTAGATGAACCACTTCTGAAGGTTGAATATCTGGTGAAACCTCCATGCTTATCAGTCTTAAGCAAGTTTTTCCTGGTAAGGCTGCCAGTAAGGATGTCAATTTGACAATGTTTTGGGTTTTTGTTTAGGTTGCTGTTTTTATTTCCTGTAGGGTAGATACTTATTCACTGAGAACTGAATTGGGAAATTCCCATTTTTATGCCGACTACCTGTGAGTGGTCAGCTGTTTGATTAATTCACTTATTAAACTAATTGGACAAGTTGCTTTCCATATGACCTCTCATGCTCTGTGTTAATATTGTGGGTGATTCACCTCGAATCAGAGTGTGACCCAAAAATCCCTTAAATGTTTACCTGCTTTTTCAGTGGGTTTTTAATTGCTATGCAAAAAGACAGCCCCTGTATATTCAAGGAACTGATTTCTTTGGAAGGAGAGACCCTGCTGCGTGATGGTAACTAGCCCAAAATAGTGGGCATCATCTCTGAGATTTATGTTAACAATAGAAAGTGCAAGTGAAAACTATATGAAACTATGATCTCTGAAAAAATGGAAAGTGAGAGAAAAACTATGCAGTAAAGAGAGAACATTATTGGTAACATACATTGTAGAGCAGATTCGTTTTTAGAAGTCTTTCGGCTCTTCAAAAAAAAAAACAAAAAAAAGATAGGCTTTAGAGACCTCAATGTGCTCTCGGACTGAGTTGACTCTGCTGCAGTAGCTGGCTCGTTTATCAAGCCTGTGCCAGGCTCAATATTATGCCTCTGATTCTTAATGCATAGTTAATGATTCCCAATGGAAAAAAAAAGTAAATAAGCTTTCTGACTTTTTCTAGGAACTTGATTGCACCAGAATGGATTGACTGTGTAGGTTTGAAATCCAAGAACTTCATGTGTGTACTGTGAATAGCAAGAAAGGTTTAACTAGTAATTTCCTTCTTTTTAGCAATCTGCTTTTGTTCTTTTGATAAATTGCTGTTATGTTTAGGAGCCTCAGCATTGCTGTGTTGCCCTGGCATTCTCATGCTAAGAAATCTTCCTCTGTAAGTTACTATCTGTAACTTATGGGCAGGGCTAAGGTGGGAGGATATCATAATAGCTGTGCCCACATTTTTTATCTCACCAGTATGGATGTTTTTTGCCAGGGCTTTGGTTTTCATGATTTTGCTCAGAATGGGAAAGTGATTACCTAGAAAATTTGGTAGAAAACTTTTTGATGTGGATTACTAGTGTACCAGATCAATATACCTATTATTAATTCACCAGATCAGCTTAAGGTTGGTAAGAAATCTATTTATGATTATTTTCATTGGTTTATTAATTTATTCTGAAAAATCTAGCATCCAGATTAAGATAAAATCATTAATTTGGGAAGCCTTTGCCAAAAAAAAATCTGCTCCACATCTGCAAGTACTTCTTAGTGTGGCATCCGTCTTCAAGGATCACTGAAGAATAAGGCTTGCTTACCAAAAAACCAAACCAAAGAGACCAAAAAGAACAACCATCATCACACTCTCTCCCTCACCCCACCAAAAAATCAGGTCTTTTCTGTATTTTACTACAGTTCTGCCTCCCAAACCTGTTAAAAATCGTGTTTGATGTGTGAGAGATTAATAGGGACCGGAGAAATTCAATGGTAGGAGTGAAAATAATAGAATTCTGTACAGATTTGTTTTACTACTGTCATCTGTTTAAGTAGTTGTGACAAAAAATTGTATAAAACCAGATACAGGGTGTGGAGGTGGATATTCCTGTGCCTTTTCTTTTTCCCACCTACAGGGGTTTTTTATTTCACAATACCTTCATATTATCTAAAGCTAAACCTGCTCATTTTAAGGGGTGATGTGCAGCAACCCACTGCTGCCAGTTTGCTGTGTCATATGTCTTCATGCCTCCTGCCCCTGTGTAAGGGAGTCAGCATCCAAGTCAGATGCAGTTTACTGTCTGGAAATATTCTAAAAGGTCATATGCTGCCATGAGAAAGTCCTCCAAAATGTAGTCTCTCTCTTGCTGTCTCGCCCAGCGCCAGATATGATCTCATTCCTTTGGAGCCGAGTCCCTGGTTAAGTCCTCAGGACGGTTTCTTTGCCTGCAGGACAGTCATTGCTGGTGCCTTTTGGGTTGTCCTCCTGTGCTGCCATGACCATGTGCCACCCCTCAGCCTGACCTCACCAAGTGCCCTATTTTCTCCATTCCCTGCTGCTGCAGTGGCTCACTATCCTGCTCACCATCTCGAGTATCCTGATACATAAGTTTTTCCCCTGTTTTGTGTAACCTCTGGCTGTGCTGTGGTTCATTGCTTGCCCTCCTAGCCAGGTTCTGAGAGGGCTGCAGGGATCGAGGAAGCAGCTCCCTCTGGCACTTCCAGCCTCCCCAGGGTCCCAGCTTCAGAAGACTTAGCTCATCCTGCAGGGAATCTGTTCACTTGCAGCTCCTTTCCAGACCCATGACTGTACCTCACTGCCCCTGCCCCCAGTTCAAAGCAGTGCCAAGTTCCAAAGCACTGCTGCCTCTGTCTTGATTTAAAACTCTTATCTCTTCTTCCAGCTGTTGTCCAGCAGCCCAGAAACCTTTGAAACAACTTATTTGATTAGGAAGCAGGCTAACGGCTCTTACACAATCACCCCCAATTTATTAATTTAATTAGTTTATTATGGTGGGTTATTTTGTTTTGCTCTTTTGGATTTGTTTTTATCCAGTCTCAGAATGGGGGCTGGCCTTGGTGATTTGCAGGGCTCCAACACGTTGGGAGCATTTGGGTGGAGAGTTTCCTCCCCACTAATTGCACAGCCAGCATGCAGCTCACAGATCTGGCTGAACAGTGTGCCTCTGACATCTCGTGCTTTATGCTGACCCTGGGAGCTGGCGAGGCGTTGTGGAAAAGGGATTGTTTTTCCGAATACTGGAGCACTTTGCAATCTGTGTGTCATAGCCTCCCCGTGCCTGTGTATGATTACTCTCACCACACAGCAAGGAAGCTATCTCTGATGCTTTGGATGCCCACAGGACAACCTGTAGCTGTGCCATTTGGTGGAGAAGGTGGTCAGTGCAGCCATGCAGTTCCTCCACCATTACGTGTCCAGAATCTGGCAGTGCTGAATCTCAGGAGCTCCAGCCTATTTAGCTTTTTCTGCTAATGGTGTCCACACCAAAACTGCCCTCCCTAAATCAATCAAGTCAGTAAATCATCTCATTTATCTTGATCACCATGAAAACGCAGGGAATAGTCTATTGAATAGAAGGAATCCTACTCAAAATAGCATGTGCAAAAACACTCTCTTAGTTTCTGTATGACCTGACTCCTGTATGTTTGTAAAAATAAATGTTTCTTCTAATATGTAATCAAGGAAATTATTTGTGCTCTTTTTTGTTACCAAAAAAGGAACTTATCGGGAACATTTTGTGCCTACATGCTGGTAACAAACAGTTTCTTATTACCAGTGGAAATATGATCCTGTCTGAAGCATGGCTAATACCCATTCAGTCAGTCAGAGAATATCTATCATACTATGCCCCATTCAGCACAGGCTATAAGGAGGCAGTGTCAAAGAACTCAACAGTGAGACACTGTTTCACATCCTCAACATGCCCATTCAACAAAGTCTCTTCCAAGAGGGAAGATGTTATGCTCATGTTTAAATACAGGCTCCGCTATTTTGGTGAAGGCTGAAACCAGGTGCCAGCCAGATTGGATACTCCCATCTAGCTCTTCTGGATGCTGATTCCCAAATACAAGCAACTCTTATAACTGCTGGCTACCACCCAGTCAAATCTTCTCATAATCTCATTGGTAACTAATATTTGCTCCCACTAAATGCTCTAAATCCTTGCAGGAGTGGCAAAAAAAGGCATTTCTGTAGGTTCTCAGCTGTTTGGGGGTGCTCATCCTACTCCTGTATCACAGCCAGTTCAGCAGAGAATATTGCATGCTAAGTGTTTGGCTCCCAATCACAGACAGGACAGAGGAGCAATTTCTTTCACATTCCTGTGCTTTGCTTTGTGTTCACATTTTATTCATCCACTAGAGAGAGCAAGACTCTCTTACGTTCACTGTAATGGAAATTATAAGCCTTTAAAGTCCAAGGGAAGGAGCCAGTGAGTTTGGGCAAGCTCCTGATGTGCATTTGGACTATGTGATCATGCTGCAGTCTTTTAAATCCCATCTATTAGCTGTGGTGAGCTATGACTGATTTAGATCACTTTTGTCATCACCATCTAACTATTTTTATAACTATAAAAGTGTTGTGTATGTGTAAATATGTATCTAAATAAAGTTCCAGAGTAATAGACTACAATCTGAATAGAACTAGAATAGACTTTGAATTGATTTAAAGTCTTTTATAAAACACTAAGTATAACTATTTCATTAGTCCTCTTAAGTAATTACTGTGAAAAGATCTGCTTATTCCCTCTAATGAAACTCTGCTAAGTGTTACATTTTGCTTAGATAAAAAACCCCCATGATTTCAAAATGCTGTTGTGTTCTGGTACTGAATTCCCTCTCCTTTCAGGGAATATACATGGGACTACCCATATTCTAAATACTGTGGTTTTTTTCCTGACCTGTGCCCAACTGGGGAGGTCCTCATAATAAGATTATACCTTTTCTATTTCTGTGAGTGGTTGTGGGGGTTGGGTTCTTTGGTTGGTTTTGTTGGAGGTTTTTTTGTCTCTTTTTTTTTTTTCTTTCAGCCTTTGCGTAGTTAGCAGTATTCCTGGTTCAACGGTGTCAAAATCAAAAACCTAGGACAGAAAATATTATTTCAGGGGAAAACAAGGCTTAGAAACAGCTGAAAAGCTTTGAATTGTCATTCTATACTTTCTGTCTTTTTATTTATTTAGATCATCTACAATATGTGTGTGGGTCACATTTTTCTGCAGTTCTCTAATACTGAGGAGGCTTCGAATTATGGTTTATGAATTTTAATGAAAGTCAAGATTCTTACATAATCATATGCTAGGGCTTTAATTAAATAACCAAATAGGAGAAGAACTGCATTTAGAAAGGCGAGAGCTGAAGATGCGAATTTTTCAATGTCTTTGTTCTACTTTAATGTAGGTATCTCAGATATCTAATGTAGACAGTGCTTTATACCATTCCTTACTCCTTTGCATTATTGAACGTTAGTTTTACAACTACAACGCCAAACAACTTCATAGTGTTTATAGCAAAAGCCTGAGTTTTACAGCAAAGGCTACTGCCCTACATGTTCAAAGCGAGCTAGCCCCCTTTCACCTTTCTTCTGATGTGACTGCGATTTTGGTATTGGTGTCTTTTCCATTCCCACCTTCCTTTCCATTGACAGTCATCACGCTCAACTGGGTTGGGGAAGTCTTTTCCCTGGAGACCTGCAACTAATTTATTAGGGTAGAACAAACCAGCTGGCTGTAGTGAAGCCCATGTTTTTATGCACTCCTGAACACGCAGGAGTTGTTCCTAAAAGCTGCTTTCATCTTTTAAGTGTTAAAACTGTTGGAGCTGGGTTTCCAGGACAGTTTCAGATTAAATGTAAAGTAGCTGCTTTCCTTCTGAGAGAGACTGCACACATATAAGCCGTGTGGGAGTTTGATTTTGGTTTTATCCCTCCTTTTTCGTTGCTGGTGCACTTAGCCTTGGTTGCCTGGTCACTGAGAATAATAAATTTGATGCTGTGAGGCTGTTTACCATCACTCTGGACTAACCTGATTCCAGAGAATTTTTAGGAGAGGTGGTGGCCACAAACTCTTCTGTTAGTGATAAACATAAATCCCCCTACTTCCAAACACGCTTTTATGTCTGTATCTCTGTTTGCATGCACGCACCAGTTAAACAGTACATTGTTTTCTTTAGTATATTATTTTCTTTTTTCATGATTTCAGAAGGTTGACTTGTTCAAGTGGATTTAAGCACACTCTGTTTTTCTGAGTTTTTGTAGCTGGTTTGTTGTTTGGTTTGGTTTTCAGTTTTGTTTGTTTGTTTGTTTTTAATATTGTTTTCTTCATCTTTTGATTTCTACAAAGCTCATGAAAATTCTGATTTCCAAGTAGCCTAACAGGTCAGGAATACTCACTTTCCTCCTTTTCTGGGTACTGTACTACAGCACTTACTGTTTGTCCATTCAAAGGAAATCCTTCCCAGGTTCAGAAGCAATCGAGTACAATGTGGCTTGTTGAGCTAAAGGGTGTGATATGGAGGCAATTATCCCTCTGTAGGATGTTGGCCTGACAGAGGTTTTGTTACAACTGCTCTACCTGTTTGTTTTGCTTTCTGTCTTGAAGCTTGAGGCCTTTTTCTAAGTGAGATATCCTTTTTATTTCATTTTTTCCCTCCTTCACTCCTTTGTTACTATGAACCACTGCAGTTATGCCAAGTACATTCTAGCATGATACGAGCACTGTTTTCTAGAGTATGAGGAAGAAATACATTTTAAATCCAATGAAAATTTTACAAAAATGGGAGGAAAAGGTTGACTTCATAGGTTGTGAATTTTACTACCATGCTTGAAAACAGCCTAAAATTGGCAAGGTCTCTTACCATCCTAGAACTCTTCCTTTGCTTCCTTGTGCTCATTGCTTCACCCTGCGACAGCTACAGGGTTAACTCAATAGATCATCCTGGCCAGGGAGAGAGAACAGTGGTGTGGAAATTGTTTTAGATTAGGGAAAACAGATCTATCAGCAAAAATACAAACATGGCTGACTCCACAAAGACATGTTTGTAGAGAAATTAAATTGAATAAGGGTTGTGTAATCTGCTCTGAGGAGTTTGCTCATAAAACAGTGATATAATAAGTAAGAGGTCACTCTGTTGGTTCCAATGCTTTTGTGGCTGGTTGCTTCATTGGGGACTTTGGCCTCTCTTCCATAAGTGATGTTGATAGTTGGACACTCAAAAATGGAGCAAGAACAAGTTGTTATAGCCTTCAGAGTAATTTTTCACTGTAACATTAGCTGCTGCTGCAATATCCAGTCTGCAGAGAATCCCAGGACTGCACATACCAGAGAGAGGAACAGGATTAGAGGTGGGGAAACAAAAGGCACATGCAAGCTGGGAAGGAAGAGAAGCAGCAGATCACAGCAGGAGCTGTCTGTGGGGCTGAAAACTCTCTGTAGAGATGTGAAGCAGCAAGCAGAAACAGGGAACAGGGTGAGCAAACCATGCCTGAAGAAGAATGAATGTTGAAGAGGACTTGATTTGGGTTTGAGGATTGAGTGGTGATCATGAGTAACCACCCCAGCACTTGTCAGTCTGGTTTCCTGGGACTGGCTGGATTGGGAACATCCCTACATTTGGTGTACCTCCTCTAATGGGAACAATAACTCGAAGTTTGATCCTTGACGTACTCCTTACTCTTGGTGGCAATAATAGAGCAGCCCTTTGCTTTTCAGTGAACTATGGATTCAGTGAAGGTAGGAGCATGCAAAACCTGGCAGTAGGATCTTCTGCTACACTTGGGTTTGGAGGTGTGGTATGTGCTGCCAAATGTCTGTAGAGCCTGGAGAACTCCAGTGATCATAGCCAGGCCTGTAACATTTATCCTTTTTTCTTAACTGTGAAATAACAGGCATATTTTTTGTGCTAATTTCACTGGTAAGAAGCTGTAGGTAACGAGATCCTTTATCATGCTGGGAATCGCAGGTGGTCAGACTCAAGCTAAATTAATTTTCCTTTAGCCAAGTAAATCAAGAAAGCGGGAGTTACTTCCTCACAAGGCACAGGGGCTGAGGAGTAAAACTGAAGAGGTTTTCCTGGTCCAGAGTGGCAGGAGCCTCAGAGGAAGCACAGGTGTGAGGGTTTTGGCAGAGATTCTGTGGAAATACAACCTTTGGTAGATGCATCTCTTTGTAGTTTTTGTATGCAGTTATTTCCTGAGAGGCTTTCATAAACATCAAATCTTGGTTTTGTACAGTAGTGAGCAAACATAACAGTACAGAGAAACAAACAGGGAAACCTGGTACAGCCAGTGTTTCAACCAATAGTATATGGAAAAGGGAATAACTGCGATAAAATGGGGGGTCCAGTCATGAGGTTATATCAGGTTAAGAAAAATGGTGTGACATTTCTGGTCTTTGATGCCTAGTTGTATGCATGGTTTGTCTCCAGTTAGGGAGGTAAATAGTTGTGAGTAATAACTTAAAAAAGAAGGTGCCCTTGGAAATGGAAAGGGTAAGTAGGAACAGGTGATGGAGAAGACAAAAAAATCTCATCATATGAGATGCATGCAGCTTTCCTCATTTTTCAAAGTACTTTAAATCTCTTGTCCTGGGATGAGTGTTCTGAAAACATGTTCTGCAATGAACATGGGTTGTAAATCTCCTCCCCTGAGTTGGGAGAAGGCATTTCCTTTGGGAAAGAATGTTGGGACAAACGAGCAAGAAAATATTAATAACTTTAAGTCATAAATGTCACAAATATTCACATATTTTTATATTTGCATTAAGCAATGCTTGTGTGCATAGGAACTAATACTACCCAGAAGAGATCTCTGAGTAGCAGTAAAAAAAGCCATAATTCAGTGGTGAAACAGATTTAAAGCTGTTGCTAACTATCATGCCTGCTAGAAAACATGCATTGCTATTTAATCAAATGTCCTCTGGTTTTGGTAATTTCCTTGTTGATATATTAGCTGTCCTTTTGCCAGATCAACGTTAAACATTTGGCTAAAGCCCAATCTATGACAGTGGGAATTTTACTGGCATGAGCATTGTCATGATGCTCAGTGTGTTTTGGCTCTGAATGTAAAGGTACAACGTGATAGTAACAACTCCCAAGTCTTCTCGTCCTCATTAGGAAGGTAAAAGCTGTGTGAAATAAATGGTAAAAGCAAACCTGTGTTTTCAAAGAAAATGGGTAATGGATATAAAAGCATGAATGTTTCAATTAAAGCTAATGAGTGTAATTTATCACTTACCTCTGCTTTTCTTTGGTTTTCAGCTCATGGGGAATTCTGAATGGGATCACAAACGAGGACCCAGAGGCTCACAGGTCAGTTGCTCAGCATTTTGTGTTTGATTTTGGCTTTTGGTAAATTTGAGGCATTCGAGCAGGCAATCTGAGATTGGCAATGTTGTTCATTTTGTTAATATTTGCAGGATTGAATCAATGTAAAAAAAGCATAAAACCGTGACAACTCTCACTAATGTAATGTTTGAGCTGCAATCCAAACAGATGATTCAGACAGAGCTGATACATGCAACAGAAAGTTTCTTTAAGTAGCAGAAAGATGGATTAGATGTATTGAGAAAGCATTTCTTGCTCAACTGTCTCCATCAGAACATCAAAGGGATGCAATTTCAAATAATATATGTATGTTTTGTGTTTGTTGGGTTTTTCAAAACCTGACAAACCTGTAAAACTTGGATGGCCCTCTCATCACTAGTCTTTCCCTTACTGAACAAGGTGTTAGAACTGTGTGGGGAGGTGCAGGAAAGTCATGTGTAGCTACTGGGTTGCTCTTCACACATCCTTGAAAGGAAATTATGCTAGTAGTGTAAATGACACCATGTTGATATATTTTTAAATTATCTGTAAAATTACAATTGCTGTAAATGAGACATTACTACCAATACTGATGTTCAGGAATTTTCCTGCTTGGGTAAAGCAGTCTTTCCCATCTAGTCATGAAATTATATAAATTAGGACTCTGGTATTTTGAACTTGATTTTACTTCAGGTGAAGGATTTTTATACAGATACCTCGTACAACTAACAATCCAGATACACCACAGCAATGTTAAAAGATTTATATTAAGGTGGGAAAAGAAAATCATAGAATCATAGAACAGTTTGAGCTGAAAGGGACCTTAAAGATCGTCTAATTCCAACCCCTCCGCAGGCAGGGACACTGGACCACGTTACTCAGAGTTCCATCCAGCCTGGCCTTGAACACTTCCAGGGATGGGGCATTCACAGCTTCTCTGGGCAACCTGTGCCAGTGCCCCACCACCCTCACAAAGAATTTCTTCCTAACATCTAACCTAAACCTACTGTCTTTCAGTTTAAAGCAGTGAAATGGGACTTGGGAGAGGATGTCACTCCTGGACAGCGGTAGTGCAGTCTGTGCAAGCAATGAGGGGAGAGGAAGGAAAAGGAGGGGGCTAAGCTTAGGTTACTCAGAGGCAACTTACTAATCTTCTGTGATCTTTCAATCCATGCAGTAAAGAGAGGAAAGCGGGAAGATAGATCTTAGGAAGCCACCTGTGTATATGAATGTTAGAAATGGCACTTGTGAGAAAAGAAAGTGGAACCACTGGTTTACTATAATGTAAAGCTAAAATCCACATATGAGCTCACAAAATTGCACTACCAAGGCTCATTAAAAAACTGATTCAGTAAAGATTTTTTTAAGAGCAAGCAGGTTTTCTATGGTGTGTGTTGAAACACGAGAGCAAACTACTACAGTGCATGTCATACTTCTTAATGACCCACTTGGAAATCATGTTCCTTTGTGCACGTAGGAGTTAAATGCAAAGTGCTGTAGTTACAGGTAGCGATGGATGTCAAATGAAATACACCAAGGCTTGTGGGAATTTCTGTTTGCAGGAGTTTGTCTCATGACAAGCATCTGCAATTCAATAGAATGTAAATGGGACAAGTAAAAAGCTGTCTTTACAATATTTAACTTGCTTCTGACTTCTACACTGTCATTGCACTTCCCTTTTAATAAAGTGCACACACACACGTACATATATATATGTATATATGTATATATGTATATATGTGTGTATATTGTAGGATTCCTTTTCTTTTAGAATAATTATACTATTAATGTTGCTGTAATTAGAGTGAATTATAGGTTGCCTTACAAAGAGCAGTGAGTTTCTGGCTACTACTTGGGATTTTTTTCCTTTCTTTTTTCATCCCCGAAGACAACACTTCCTGCTGGAAGTGCTTCATGCAGAGAATTTACTCTATGGATTTGAAATCAAACAGAAAGTGCAAAGTGAATTTCATTGTGTTCTAGCCTTCATTTTTAAAATTAATACAGGTTAGAATTGAAAATTTAAGAACAAAACTTCAAAGTTGAATTTCAAATTAAAGAAATTCCTAAATATTTGATCTACCCAAAGAAATCTCTCAAATTACACATTCAGTCCGTAGAAACACATCATTTCACTTGTGTTAGGGGAAAGTATTCATACTCATTTGTAATGTCGCACATGGTACCAGAAAATGTGACTAGCAGAATTCCTTGGCATATTATTGCTCTGCAGAAAAATTATGCAAATTGCATTTTAATCATTCTGCTAAAACATAATACTTGATACTTCTAAGATATTTGAGGTGGGACCTAGGGCACACTTTGTGCACACGTTTTTACGAGGGACCTTGAATATGTGGGAGTAATTTGTTGCTCTGTCAAGAGTTGTTTGGCTTGCTGGAGATGTAGGCGTAGCCCCAGGAGCCAGTGGAACAGAGCGACCGTTCCTCCAGCATTGTAAAAGAATGATGATCAAGAGAGAAACACGGGTCCAGTGTTTTTAATTCTCTTTAAATATAAAAGCTCTCAATTATATATCTGAGGTGCTGCATTTTACCCCTCCAGTTCCTAAGCAACAGCTATTTTCAGATTGAGTGCGTCTGGTGTTGTCTACCTACTTCAGGCTTTTACGAGGTGGCTCGTCAGTGAAAGCTGGGCTGTTCACTGTCTCCACTGATTCCCTTTGTCGTGGCACTGTAAAGAGACAGATGCTTTAGGGAAACGTGAGAAGCTTGGGTGTAACTGGCCTCGACCTTGCAGCTCACAAAAACTTGTGTGCATCGGGGAGCTCTGCCACCTACAATGAAGCACAGGAGTCAGAAATAAGGTTCTTGACACTGGTTTGGGAGAAGCCTTTTTGTCAAATCTGGAAAAGCCTCTAGAGCCAATTCAAAATCATGAGTCGGAAATCTCTGTACTTGCTGAAGCGCAGGTGGGAGTCGATTCCCGCTACTGACCAGGTATGGTGCTTTGGTGAATCTGTTGTGTCTCTGTCTGCCCTTGCAGTGCCACTGTAAAGAGATTTATATTGATTTAATGGGGGTGGTTGGGGACCTCTGCATACAGAGAAAACCAGCTGATCATTACTTGTAGTTTTCCATGATTAATACTGCAAAATATTCATAAAACTGATTTTGCAGGAGCGTGTGCTTGTGAATGTGGAGATGCCATGACAGCCCACTAATGCAGACTTACTTAACCAACAGAATCTCCTTGTATCAAAAATGAGACTTTTCTAAAGGCTTTGGGAGTGTTTTAAACTGAGTGGCTAAGGAAAAGTGTGGTCTACTGTTGAAGGGTTCCTCGGTGCATATCCTTGCTGCATTTCATATCCTATATCTATGTATTTAGGTATGAAATCACTGATGCATTGGCAGGACCTCAGCGTTTTTCAGGATCATCTTGTTTGATGTGTCATTGCAAGCTAACAAGGATGAGAGTAAAGCAGATGTAAACAGAAAATATGTAAACATCTGCTGGGCAAAGCAGATGTAAAAATTGTAGCATGCTGTTTGGAGCAAGCATTGTCACTATAAGTAGGACTAAAATGTAATGAATGAGAGTACGATTAGTGTATTTCCTACTTCTTGCTCCAGGCACTCCAGGATTCTTTGAATTATTTTTTTCTTCAATATCTTACTTGGTATGTAAAGACACTACAAAAATTAATCTAGTAATAATATTTAAAGGACAATGTAGGTGTTTATTTAATACATGTTTCAACTCAGTTTTCTGTTTATAAAACAGTTGACTATGAAGAATTGCCCTTATCAGTAAGAAAGAGGGCATTCAGGAGAAAATTCTTCAACAGCAAGAAGGATGGATGTCAAAAATGTTCACAGATTTTGAGAAGGATCATCATCCTGTACTCTTTTTATTGAGAGGGGGAAGGGAAGGGCAGATTACATGCCATATTTTATAGAATTGTAGATTTTAAAGCTAAATTGGACCTCTGTGAATATCTATAGAGCTCAGACCTATTACTAGTAAAAAAATACTATGTCACATCATAATTCACGGTAAAAGAATAAGGCATAGTTGATGAATACCTTTTCATTGTATTGAAATGGAATTGAATTGATGCAGTTCACTCAGACATTCTAAAATCTCCTGGAAAAAGAGGGGTAGATAAATACTCTCTTACAAAGTGAGTAATTTATTATCTTGTTTCTATTAAGAAGATGTAGAGACACTAATGTCGTCTCAAAGCAAAGCTGTATTTCAGCCTCAGTTTTCTAGAGGTTTCTTTTCATCACTCTAACCCTAATGTCACATTGCATGTGTTAGGACATGATGTGTCGGGGAAAAGTATGTGTTCCTTACCCAGGTGTGAGGTGTGCTTGACTGCACTGAGCTGTGTATCCATCCCATCATCAGTCCCTCAACACCTCTGGAGGGTTTTAAAAGAGGAAAGGAAATTTCCCTGACCTATCTACCACTTTGGGAGAGTGAGACTCAGTTAGTGATGCACATAGATTAGGGTTAACTTGAGCATAGTGGGAATCTGTATGGATAGACCGAAGGTAAACTAAGGGAGGGAAGATGATGTTCAGCTTCAGACACACAGATATTTGCCTGACTGTTTATATTGCTCCTTACAGTGGCTGGCACAAGTGGAGTGGGGCTGCTCTGCTTGTTCCCCTCCTTGCTCACCGGTGCCTCATAGGAAAATGCAGCTACTGGGCAAGAGGACAACCCCAAAAAGGAAACTTCTTGAGTGTTTTAGGTTGATCCTGTTCACAAGTTATTCTGTAAAACTTCTGCCTTTTGGTGCAAATTTATTCTTTAGTCCTTAAAGGAATGCACTAGCTTGCTATGTTCTGGGCTAACTTTGAGAAAATTATTTTGTATCTGGGTAGGCATGTAGCAACATTTTAGGTTACTTCTCTATGCAGAGTAGATAAAAGGTATTCAGTTAACAAACGACAAAAACTCTCCAATCTGGTTTACTGTATTGCCACTTCAAAAGGAAAAAAAAACCCAAACAAACAAAAAGGGATAAAGGAAGGAAATTTAATTGAATTCTGAAGGTGGAATTTTTGGCTTGGTCTTGTTTCAAGTTCAATATAGTCTGTCAAAGCTGAATTTTAGGAACATGGGAGCTGTAAGTCCACAGTGAAGTCTGATACTTTATTTGAACATGCTTTCTGTCTTTTAAATGTCATTAAGTGGTTTTTATTCCCCATCTTACATACTTTACATCAAATGAAATTACACCCAGAACCATTTAGGCAGGCTGAGAAGTGCAGAGGCAAAACAAGAGTAGTTATTGTCTATAGGCAATATTATTGAAGTTTATTGACTTTTGGAGCTAGATTGTTATATAACTTTATTTTTGATCTTTTGAGTACCATTTATGCTCACAGACACTATAACACAGAAGTTTCCATGGTTCCCAGGGTCTAGTATGACACAGAAATGTTTCGCTTGATGTTTTGCATTTTGTGTGTGTGAAAGAGTGAGGAAAGCAGATTTCGGTGTGAAATCTGAATTAGATCTTTTTGGTTTCAGTTGATGAGAAATGTCTGATCTGGCTATATACTTTCATATGTGGAAGAGTTTTACCCTGTGACTGTTTTTCATGGGTAAATTTAAGTAAAATTGTGATGAATTAAATACTGTATATTAGCCCCTATTCAACAAATGGTAGTGTGTCAATGCTTGAGTCTTGAATGGCTTTCTTAATGATTTCAGAAGGGATTACCTTTATAAACCTAAGGGAAGAATTTATGAATGCTTTGCTTTCTTGTCCATCCCACAGTTCAGATTGCCTGAAAGTCTTTCCTGAAGTTTCAGTACAGGTTTAGGGGGCGAATTCTCTGTTGGTTTTATTTGGTGCAAGTGCCTGCAGACCTTGCTTCTTAAACTGATCCTAAATTTGTATCCCCAAGAGCTGCAACTGAAAATGATTTCACAGAATGGATATGCATTTAAAATGTTGTGGTAACCAGATGAGCCAGAGGTGTTAAATATTTGCTGTAATGCTGTTGAGTATTTCCCTCTGCCTGAAATTCCCTGTAGATTTCACGAGCCTTCCATGAACCTCTGAGCACAAATTGTATTTGTCACTGGTCCTAATACAGGAAAAATCTTCACACATTGATCCAGTTCATTCATCCCATGATGGAAACTTTCAATTGTTTCATTGATGACTGTGAATTTAAAAAAGGAACTAGATTTATACAATGGTGTAAAAACCTCATAACCAGTAATTGCTGTAGGGATTTATATAGCTGTAGAGAGTTAAAAAAGCATGTACTATGCAGATAAATAAATGCAGTAATATTTCTTCAGCTAGAAATGCATTATTATAGCAGTGGAAGGAATGGTAATGCTTTCTGTACCATTAGTCACCAGTTTAGATTGTGATGGATTAGTGTAAAGCCCATGAAGTGATGCCTCTTACCTGCCAGTGATTTACAGCACAGCTATGCCTGAGGCAGTTTGCATGCACAGTGCAGTATCCCGTTTCTTACCACTGTCACAGTAGATGGAAGAAACTCCCAGAGCCTACAACCCATGCAGGGTGCTAAACAGCAAATAAACTGATTCTGGTATGACTTGAGTCATAACTGTGAAATCGTAAAACGGGGCACTTTCTGAGAAAGAGTTTGATATACCATTTCGTCATGCAAGCACCATATTTTCAGTGTGTTCATGTATAAAGTAATTCTGATGGATTAAAGCTGCTGTAAAGAAATGGACAAGGTTCACTCTGTCAGGAGTGGTAACTGTGTTTTTACTTTTTAATTTTATTAATGGCTCACCTCAGTCACAGATCTTTTTGCTGTTTTGCATCTTGCCATTCTGCCCTGAATGGTTGTCCCTTATAACCCCTATACATCCATGAGGATGGGTACAGTATATCTTGTATTTTTAAGACAAGGCTGGACCTCCAGTACTTTATTCTTCTCTCAGGTGTCCATTACATTCAAACTTTGCTGCTGTCTAGCTGCCCCTGCATCCAGCAGCCTGACAGCAGTGTGACACTGCTGAGGTTTGGCCAGACCAGCTTCACTTGATGCTGAGGAAGCACAAGGACAGGCATGAGTGCATCAGTGTGGATGTTTGTGCCAGGGCCGTGTGACAGAGCCTGACTTACAGCAGGACATTATCAGTGACCTGAAAGAAAAACTTCAGTGCAGCAGGGGGTTCATGGAATGTGCCTTCTCTCTGTGCAAAGCTCATGAAGCTTTCCATGGAGAAGGGGATGAAGGAATGGTTATGGGTGAGGGGGCCTTGGAGCAGTCAGTGTGGGACTGTGAATCTCCCTGGCTCACAGCTTGCCTGCGGATTGGGAAGATGTGCAACAGAGCCAGGGGCAGCAGGAGCCAAGAAGTTCCTCCTCTTTACAAGTGTCTGCACCTGGTGAACTGTGCCTAGTTATTCTTTTTGCACAACCTGTCCCCCGGGCAGGCTATGGCATGTGGTGGGAGCCATCCTCCCCATGGCATCACCACCACCACAGCATGACATCTCTTGAGGAGGTTTCAGTGGCAGCAGAATAGTAAATATACACAGCCATGGAGAGGCAGTGCAAGTCAATGTAGAGATCATGCCCTACCTTGTATCGTTGCATTTACTTAGAAGAAGTGTGTGCCAGCTGTCCATCAGATGGTTTGCAGCTCCCAGCTCCCCTCCAACTTATACAAATCCATGCACCCAGGTGTTACAGCCTTAGTAGCTCATCTCTCCCCCCACTTTCACACTAGACAGGCCCATGGGGAATACATGCCCGAAGCAGAGTTCCTGCTGGGACATGTCACAGCAGTGATCCTTGTATCTAATTCAATCCCTCTTATTTTACCTAAAAACAGTTTACCAAAAGAAAAAAAAGTTTCCTGTTAAGAATATTTTTGTGGTTTTCCACAGCTATTCATTGTTAATAAAACCTTACATTATCCTTTCATTCAGCAGACAAGATTTCAAAGCTTTAGTGGCAGAGCAGAGATTTGTGGAGTTTGGGATGTTATGAGAAAGAGGCCTCATGGGAAGGTTGTGGGTTGTTTGGAATATGGAACTGTGGCTGGGGGAGGAGAGTTGCTTTTGCACAGCAGGAAAGGTGCAGAAAGCTGAGGCTTGGATTAAGAAATGATCTATGAAATACTTCCTTACGTTCTAATGAACCAAATGAATGATGTAGAGCAGAAAGCTGTCTCAGAAATAACCTGTCACAGATTTAGCCTTGCTTCTCCTGGAAGGGAGGAGTTGAGCCATAGGCACTAAGCTGTGACTTTGAGACCATTTCTGTTTGTCCCCTCAGGCTTTCTACTCTGCTGCTCTGAGGAAGGT
This sequence comes from Scytalopus superciliaris, assembly GCA_013400415.1. Classification (NCBI taxonomy): domain Eukaryota; kingdom Metazoa; phylum Chordata; class Aves; order Passeriformes; family Rhinocryptidae; genus Scytalopus; species Scytalopus superciliaris. Next base: position 287,355 of record VXBX01002898.1, read on the forward strand.
GCAGGAGGGGAACAGGGTGGTAATGACACCTGAGAGACATCCCTCTGGCTTGTTAGTGTATCGTCACCACTGCTCAGGATGTGAGCAGACAGGTTCTGTGGGCAGTCAGGGTTGTAAGGATGTGCATTTAGGCCACAGGACCAATGTTTCCAAAGTGCAGCAGAGGCCAGTTCCTTTCAGAATGTTCAGCACCAGGAATGTATTTGTCATCTTGCATGGCTTTGGCCAGGCAAAAGCTGGGGTGGGGGTTCTCAGCTCCATGCTGGCAAATGGCAATAAAATACCCACAGCAACTCACAAAAGCCAGAAGGGTTATACAAAAATTGCAGTAAGTGTTGATGGAGGGCTGTGACAAGCTAGAAGGCAAGAACTGTCATACTGGCAGTTGTGACACAGATGTGGGTAAACCTCCTGCAACCTTCCATATCCATCATCTCTAGGACAGAGAAAAATCTTTAAAATGGTTTCAGACCCCCTGTGAATTCCCTTCACTGTTTCAAAATGATTGGCAGTGGGACAGAAGTGGACTGGAAACTCAATAATGACAGTCACTCTGTAATGTCAGTTTTCTTCATAGCTAAGCAGGAGCTCAATACAGATTTCCAGAAATGTTGCATTTCTTCCTGAACACCTTTCCCTGCCATTAATCCTTCCAAGTTTTTAGTGTGAGTACTTGTGCTAGTCTGGCAGTCCAGTGGTGTGCCATACAACAGAAGGCTGCTGACAATACTCAAATTGTATTTTTCTTTATTCAGTGAGCAAGTTCCAGTTCAGGAAGGCTGCAATTTGTAGTACCATAGCCATGCTGCAGATCAATGCAGTTTGAAAAGGAATCAGCATTAAAATGAAAATAGCAGCGTGGTGAAATGATTCCTTGAAGCAGCATGGTAAAAAAATGAGCAGTCAGGCATGGTACCGTTTGACTGAGTATTTTGAAAAGTAGAGATAGTGGAAGAAGCTGATACACTGTTTTTGGTTTGGTCTGGAGGGGGAGGGTTGCCAAGTTTTGCCTTAGACTGGAGAGTGTATGTCCACTTGCGTGGTGCATATATAGATTGACTGTGGCAATTGAATTGAGAAGATGAGATTGTGAACTGTCATCATTTGGAGCAGAGAAAGCAGATCTTTTTCTCCCTGGGGTGATCAGGCTTGTGAAATACCCCTTAATCTCCCTACTTTTCTCTTATCACAACACTGTATGTGGCAGTTTTCGTTATTTCATCTTCAGCATTTTTCATGATTTTGTTAATTTATTTGTTTGTTTTCAGATCCCTGGTTTTTTTAATACAACATAAGTTTCCTGGCTATATCTTTTATTTTTCAATTGTTTCTTTCCAGATTTAGAGGCTTATGATCTTCAGGTTAAGAGATTTTGTTCATGTGCTTTTTTTTTTTTTTTTTTCCTTTAGTTTTCCAGTTGCAAATTGTTAGGAAAAATGCTTAGGGCATCAGTTATTCTTTGGTGTTTGATTTAAGGGGATTTGAAATTTATTGGCATCTGACAAAGTTGCTGGTTACCTTTAAGAGCCATAACAAAACTTACAGACTTTCAGAGCATTTAATCTGCTGAAATTCCAAGTCCTCGAGCTAGAACTGTTCTGCAGGTTTTCAGACTGTAGGCTCTTCAACTTGCCAAAATACCGACATCTGTATGTCAGTCTCTGAAACAAAAGCTACACTGAGAATGTCCTGAGACTAGAGTGGTGCATCTCAAAGAGGTTAGTAGTTAATAATGAGTAAAACAGTGTCCCTTAGTCTCTTGGAAGTGGCTATGCTGGATAAAATTTTCCAAATACAGACTAACTGTTGCAAGGGGAAACATCAGCACAAATGTTTAAAGTTTTGAAAAAGTATTAAGCAACTGAAAACAGGGTCTTAAGAAGGGAAGCAGTGGCCTACATAATAATGCATGATACAGCCAGCTTCATTGTAATGGAAAAGACCCACCCCACATTAAAATTATACACCACTGAGGCTTTTGTGATGATAGATTTTTGCTCCTGACAACTATTAAAGGCTGAGAGTCATGCCACAAGGTGTTCTTTTCTTTTCCAGTAACATCTTAAATTTCACTTACTGTGTCTGTGTGTTTCAGGTATTTGTCACCTTTCCAAACAAATTTTTGAACACAATCATTGTAAAATTTTAGCTTTGGATATTCAGATATGAACCCAGTTATGGAATGAACATGATTACTGTACTTAATTTTTTACTGAGCAGAGATTATGCCTAGTCTTCAACCAGTATGCTTCCTTTAGTATGTTAATAGTAGCATTGCTAGAGGATGTCAGCTGCCCTGACCTTCCTTACAGAGTTTCCACAGTGTCGTTGGTGTTGGAAGATGTCTTCGTTAATGAGGACAAAATGAAGCTATAATTTCACTCTGTAATGGAAACTTCATTTTAAAGACATTTTATTAATTATTTCTTTTGCCCTTTTTTTCCCCTGTGCTTTGTGTCTGTGCTGGGGAAGATCTGTTTGCTGTAATTGCTGCTCTCTGGGATAGTTTTAAAGAATAAATAAGCGAAAGTATTTCCTATTGTTTCTTCCTTACACGAACACATGCTGAATTCTCTAGTAGCTCATTTTATGAGTTTCCCAGTGGAAAAGTTCACAGCTGATCAGCTCTGCTCTCAACAGCAGATGTTTCCTTGACTTTAGTAGTAAGCCATAATTTTGTTCTGTGTCTGATGGATCAGTGTTCAAAATTTCAAAATGAATTATTGGAGCAGCCTCCTGAGATTTTTGAATAAGCTAGAGCTGGAGTAAATCTTAAAGTCAAGTCATAAAAAACAAAATTTCATGTTGGATTGGATTTTACAGATCAAAGATTCATTGTGTAATGGGTTTGCATTGCTCCATTTTCAATTCCTGAATAACCTTAAATGTTACAAGAGCACTATGAATTCTTACAGTCCATAAAGGAAGTCTGAAGATTATCAGGTCTTCAGTCTAGATTTTCTAATTATTTAGTTGCTGGCCTTATTACAGGAATGAAAAAAGCTACTTGTTATGGTGAACAGACGAGCCCTTAGAGGAGAGACAGTGGCATCAGTTGCTGAATTGAAAAAATGTTTAAAAAAATTATTTAACTTGAAAATGTATCTTTGTTAATAACCTGGATGAGGGACAGAGTGCCCCCTTAGCAAATCTGCAGACGATACAGAACTGGGAGGAGTGGTTGATGCAGCAGGTGGTTGTTTCAGAGAGCTTGACAGGCTGGGGAAATGAGCCAACAGGAATTTACTAAGTTTATCAGCAGGAGACAGAAAGTCCTCCCACACCTCTGGAGAAATAACTGCAGGCACCAGTACAGACAAGGGACTGACTGCCTGGGGAACAGCTTGGCACAGAAGGACCTTGGAGGTCCTGGTGGACGCCAAGTTGAATATGAGCCAGCAACATGTCCTTATGGCAAAGCAAACCAGCAGCATCCTGGACTGCATTGGGCTTTGCTGACAGGTGGGAGATGGTGACCCTCCTACTCATCTCAGCACTGCTGAGACACATCTGGAGTGCTGGGAACAGGTCTGTGCTCCCCAGTGCAAGAGAGACAGGGAAATACTGGTGTGCGTCCAACAAAGGACCACAAACGTGATTAAGGGACTGGAGCATCTGTCAGGTGAGAAGAGACAGAGAGAACTGTGACTATTCAGCCTTGAAAAAAAGAAGAGTCGAGAGGATCTTATCGCTGTGTATAAATAGCTGATGTGACAGAGTGAAGGAGATGGAGCCAGACCCTTCTCAGGGTGCCCAGTCACCAGACAAGAGGCAATGAGTACAAACTCAAATACAGGAATTCCCACTTAAAAATAAGAAAGAACGTGTTTACTCCGAGGGTGACCAAGCACTGGAACAGGTTACCCAGAGAGTTTGTGGAGCCTTCATCCTTGGAGACACTTTTTGTTTTCCCTACACCTCCCACCACAAGCACAGAAAATTCATGATGAGGGAAAAAAAAGCTGTAGATGGAGAAGAGGAGCCAGGAAAATATCTTTCCAAACAGAGCTGGAGCAATATTTAAAGCCTGCTACCAGGATAGTGATTTAAAACATGCAATCCATCTCAGACTACATGGATAGTATTTTGGTAAAAACCCAGATAACCTTGCTTTCTATCTCCAGTAACTTTGCTTCTGAAGCACAAGAACTTACTTATCTGAAAATGAGAAAGTATCATTCATAATACTGGCTGTTTTTCTTTTGGTATCTGACAGATGAACAATTTGAAATTTTCTGTCATGTATGGTTTTGAAAGTTCATATGCTGTTCTCACATGTATGCTCTCAGCTTCAGAGTAAGCCCCACACATACAGGATTTTCAGTTTTCACATCCAGGACAGGGGGACCTGAATCTTAAAAGTTAGGTGATGGATATGATAGAAATGTGGAATGGCAATATGCTTTTGTGTTATATTATCAAAGACCAACTTTTATAGGTATCTAAAAATAATAACTCTGTGCATATAGAGTTTGTGTTTTAGGACTCCTGGAGGGTTTTATGTGCTTGCTTCTTTTAAATTAACAGTTGGAGTTGAGTGAACAATCTGCAAATAATTATTTTATACTAAGTTCTTCATTAAGATGCAGAAAATGAGGGAGGTTTTGCTGACAAGAGAAACTGCAATATTGCTTTCTATTCCTTACAACTCTGTGGGATGTGAAAGTGATGAGTAGCTGAAGTCAATGATTAGGATCTTAAAGGACCAATGTTGCCTGTGAGACAGCTGCCTCAGAATGGTGATTGTTGATTTTGATGTGGTTGCATTCTCATCACAGAAACAACCCCTGGACAAAATCACACTGTAGATTTTGACTCATTTCTGTCCAGATAGGAGTTGTGAAAATGTATGATTGTATATGTGGTTTCTCTGTGGAGGTGCCACCCCCTGTCTTACAGACAGGCACAAGCTTTTTTTTTGAGCCACTACTGACAGGAGCATCAATGGTGGGTACAGCCCGATGTTGGTGGAGGAGCAGCACAAGCACAGTGTCTTCTTTGTCAAAAGACACAATGCAGTTGGACAGTGGTACAAGAGCAGTTCAGTTGTGATGACATTCCCCCCAGCATGCTTAGGATCATGCTGTGTAGTGTACAGCTTTTACTAAAGAGCAAGTAGAGCATGGGAAAGGAGGAAACATAGAAACTGATGGAAGTTCCTTAAGAGGGGTGTGAATCAGTAATGCACACTGTCTTGTCCTGTATCAGACACATTTTCTGGAGTAAATCTCTTGATATCTTGATGTGGAGTAGCCCTTTGGCTGTAGGACTGCACCTTTCTTTCAAGATTGTGATGCTCCTTCTCCATCCCCCCAACACCGAGTCTTAAAGTTGGGAAGAAGAAACTGCAAAAGTTATGCAACTGGGTGGTAGATTCCTGAGATTCTCGAGGTCCTAGGGATGTGCTATTTTTGTTTCTGCAAGCATTTTAAAAAAATGTACTTCCAACATTTTGTTTTGGAATTATTGTTGGAGTTCTGAAGTCCAGGAATTTTTAGCAAGTCCTCACCATAGGAGCAGAAAGAAACAAATCCAAGATATTTTAATATAGCACACATAGTTCTGTTGTTGCCAAAGGGAAGCGCTCTACTTAAATGTCAAGACAATGTTAGCAACAACTAACCCAAGAGAAACGATCTGGTGATCCCAGTCCAGTTTCTAATGGTCACGTGTCTTTCAATGACAACTCTACCTCAGTTTTTCAGTACTGGGGAGGGGTTTATTTTGTCATGCATATAGAACCTACACTCTCCTTGTCACTGCAAATCAGGCTTTTTGGAGTCCTTGTAGTAGGGTAGATGAACATTCCTTTGTCACCATCTCTTGTGTGAAGGAACCACTTGACATAGCAGTCACATAAAGGCACACAACAATTTCTGGATCAGACTTTTCTAATGGTGGTATTTCAAAGTGTACCTCCTATTTCTTTTCAATTAGAAATTGGTGTCTCCTGATATCAACTGCCTTTACTATGGGGATAATCAAGCAATACTATTTTAACTGATACAATTCTTCCCATCATGCCATTTCCTTTCACTTTGAGGACTGTTCTCTGTGTTTCTCTCACTTGCCTGATCATCCCTCCCAGTATGCACTTAACTACTTAAAATCTGTCCCATTCATATTCCTTGCCATGTTGGAGTAACACTGATGATGTCAAAGGACCCTTTTGGCCATTACAATGAAACTGGAACTTAGTCATGTCTGTAGGTTTCTCACACTGCTATAAAATTTTCCATGCATGTTGATTGTGGGTCTGTTGTAATTGCAATTTTTTTTGGCTCATGAATATCATTGATATTTTCTCAGATATCAATGCAGGGACTCCAGCTTGACTACTTACTCCCATTCAACTGTATTGCCTGCCCAGTCCTTGTTGGATATTGCTATGCACTGCATCCAGACTGGCATCCCAGATGTGTTTTCAACTGACCAGAGTGCATGTCAGCACTTACTAACTTACCTTCACATTTGATGCTATTCTTCTATACAAGGGGCCTTCAGAAAAGTTCAAATGCCTCTTTACTTTTTTAATCAACAGAACCATAGCATAGATTACTATGCTTCCTCCTCATTCCGTTCTAGATTCCTCTCAGGCTCCTTTGTATCATCTTTGGCTCTGTGTAGGCCCCTGAATCCAAACAAAGCTGCCTTAGCCTTGCCAACCTTTTTTTTTCCCCTTTTGCAACATTTCTGATATGAAACCTTTCCAATCCACGCAATGTGGTCAGGGTTCTCAGTATTTAAGCCTTAATCCCTGCAACACCCATTGCTTTGATCTGTACCAAAAAATGCCTTTTTCAGTTCAGGAAAAAGTCTTCAAATTGTTCTTGTTATCTTGTCTATCTGCTCGTACTTTTACCAATTTGATCTGCTTTTATCAGAGCCTGTCAATACCTTTCAGATTTTGCCCTGTATCTAAACTCAGCTGCTTCACTGTGCAATTTGATAGTATCATAACCTAGTGATGTTCTCTAAACCAGGAGAATAAAAAAAGAGGAGTCTCTTAAACTTCTTTATAACTTCGTTTTGATGATGATGACCTTTAGTATTTGTTGTAAATTTTTTCTATTCAGAACATTTTTTCAATTTTTTTTGCTTTTGTAAGATAATTTCTATGGCCTTTATTATAGTGCAAAATGTGTTACCTTACACAAGGATATTGATAATTTACAAACCAAAAATTGGCGCTCATAGTACTACACCAATTATTATTGGTTTTCACTCAGGTGACAGAAAATGTTCATCTCTGCAATAATACTTTCACAGAAACATCATAACAGATGATGTGACTGTATTTTTACTGTTTTCCACGTGGTTTTTGGCTTGTCACCTAGAGAACATAGTGAATTTGGCATTGCTGTTCCAATTTATAAAAGTAAATTCTTTACCTCTTATTTTATTTGCCTTCTTTCCATTAGAATGTCACTAATCAGTGATTTTTTATTTTATTGTATTATGATTCATTAATGAGAATGAATGATTTAAAAGCACTGGAGTGGAGGGGGATTCAATTATAAAAAAGTGTAGGTGATGAAAATTGTGAAAATCTGAGGTAGGATAGCCACTGTGTCTAGGGGTATGAAATAGGCTTCCCTGTGTATAATGTGCTCTGGATGCCTTAGCAGAGTGTAACTTGATTTCTAAGTTCCTGGCAGCTGGAAGTATTGCTCAGTGAGAATTGCCATCCAGGTGATGCCTCAATTTATGATGTCTGTGTGAGGATATTATACTAACATCAAATGAGATTTTTGCATAAGGGCAAGAAAATGACTCACTGTCTTCTACTTTTTGTCAGTATCTAGAATATGGTTGATACCAAAGTATCCAGATTTCTTTTGTGAGGGTGTTGTGGGGGTGGGAAGGGTATTGGGGGACAGCAGCCCAGTTTGTGGGTTTCTGCTGCCACCACAGGAGCACTTGCTCTGTACTCAGTTGTCAAATGACACTTGGCAGAGAACTGCCTTGTCCTGTGGCAGTGAATTCATCTCTTCAGCTGTTATTGCTGCACACAGGGTCACCCTCTGGGTTCAGTAATTGTCAGAAGACTTTTCAACTCTTTAACGTGGATGAACCTGTTTCAAGACCTCAACATCACCATTTGCCTCATGTTGTTCACTTCATGACTCTGTGGTTTAAGTTTTGGGGCCACATGCAAAACTCTATGGTTTTCTCCTCTACTAACTTTCCTGTTGCAACAGACAAGCCATTTTTTTCCCCCCATGCTTCATGTTTGATGCACTGTAGAAGGAGGAAATAGGAGGGAATTGGCAGTATTTATATTTGAGTTTATGAGCAAGGACACTTCCACTTGCCTTCTGCGAGCAAGAGAGCACTATGTAATCCTTTCATGAACCTAACACAAACTCTGTCTTACTTGTACATAATTTGTTTTTTCCCTCCCCAAATTCTCCTCTAGTGGTAAGGAAGAGTCTTGTAATTTCCTGCTTATATTTATGCCCACCCCATTTGTAACAGTCCATCATTATCCTGTAGCATAAAACAAGCCTTCTCTCTAGGGTACTTTAAAGAGCAATCATATCCCCTCTGAGCCATCAGTCTGCTACATTAGATAGGGTTTGCTTTTTCTAGTCTATAGGTTTTTTTCTTTCTTTGTCTAAAGGCTCTTTGCTGCATTTATTGCAGTAAAGTAGAATTCAACTTTCTGCATAAATTGATTATAAATTAGAGTCTACCTAGGTATCTGATTAAAGGAAAGGCAATAAATCAAGTATAAAACTAATTTTTAATCCCCTTGTAAAGCAGAAGCCATTCAGATTCATAGAATCACAGGATCGTTTAGGTTGGAAAAGACCTCTAAGTTCATCAAGCTAAACTGTTCACTTGGCACTGCCAATCCCAGCCCTGAACCATCTTCCTAATTGCCACAGTCCCTGACTTACAGGGATGCCCCACTGCCTGTCCTTCTTTGCCGGTCCCTTCTGAAGAGTTTTCCTGCTGCACACTGGCTTCCAGCTCCTCCTGTTTGCTGCCCATGCTGTGTGCATTCGTGTAGGTGCACTTCAGGGGATCTATGGTCCCAACACCATTTCCAGGCAAGAGGCCTCAAGTCCTGTGTGACATTCTCAGGCTCTTCTATGGTTTCCAGCTCTTCAATAACCTTGTGTTTTGCTGCTGCATGGATCTCCATCCCCTAACTCTACCAAGATCTCGCTAGCACACCATTTCTCAAACATTGCTGTGCTATCTGCAGTCTTATAGAGAGCCTGGTTTATCTTTCCTGCTAGTTCAAAGCTCTTTCAGTGATTCCTGTTAACTCCTGTGAAAATATCCCTTTTTCCCCCTTAAGAGAGGTGTACCCATCTCTCACCAGCAGGCCTGGTAAATGAACCTGTGACCAAGAACCCAAAATCCTGCCAGTGATGCCAAGCTTGGGGCCAGGTATTGATCTGCTTCCTCTTCCTGTTCCTTCCCTCTTCATTCCCTGCAACAGGAAGCATACAGAAGAACACTACTTGTGTTCTACCTCAGCCTTAACCAGTTGTCCCAAGGCCCTGAAGTCTCTCTTGATTGCCCTCAGTCTTCTTGTTCCAACTTCATCACTGCCTGCCTGGGAGATCAATAACAGATCTAAGGGCTCTACCAGGAGAGGAAGCTTTCTCTTTATATCTTTAACACTGGCCCCAGGGATGCAGCAGACTTCCCTAAGAAGTGGGTTTGCTCTGCATGTTGGGCCTTCTGTTCCTTCTCCTATGACCTTGACCCATCTTTTCTTCTCTATGGAAGCAATTTTGATGCAGGGCATGGGCCAACTTAACTTTGGTGATGCCTCCAAGCTAGATGAAACTTTGCTCTTGTTGTACCTGCACCAGATATTTGTATTTGTTCATTAATTGGTTAGTGAACATGGTCCTGACCATCTGAAATGGAGAGTCTTCGAATTTGGGCTGGCTTTTATTGCTATTCCCCAGGAGCATAACCTTTAGCTGAAGTACTGAAGTTTATCTGTTCCTATCACTCCACCCCTCATCCAGTATTGTTGTTATGATATCCCAGTTGTCTGTTGTGTGGGAAGTGTCTTTGAACACTGTCATCAGCACGTGTCATTTGCTGACTGTACTTCTTGTAACATGTCACTGATAGGAATATTAATTATGGTCTTTCCTAAGACTGACCTGGCCTTTGAGAAACTCAAAAAATGATCCCTGCACACTGACACATCCTCATGCTACATATGTATACAGATTGAAATCAGCAAATAGAAAGGGATAAAAGTTGGCAAAACTGCAAAAGACAGAGTTATTGTGTTTACCAGATTTGTGTTTTATGGTTTAATTTCAGAGAAAAAATGAGCAGGAAGAATAGCAGTCTTAGAGAACAAGAACTGAGCTTTCATGACCTTTTTGCTCCCTATAGTTGCATTTCATTCAGTTATGTGGAAAAGTAGCTGAAGAAAAAGGCAGGAGGAATATTCCATCTTGCACAAGGGATCAGGAAAACAAAAGCCTTCTCCAGGGCAAATAATCTCAGGATATGGAGTAAACTGCCAGTCATCTGTTTCTCCTCCCTGTATTACCTGATGTATTGGAGCAGTTAAAGAGGAATGCACTGCTTAAATGCAATCAAGAATTCAATTCTATTACTTTACTTTTCGTATTACAACGTTGGTGTCAGTTTGTAATCAGGAACTTAACCCCATGATTTGCTGAGATGTGCTTTCTTTTCTCTATCTGGTGTTTAAAGGGAAGGCAAGAAACATTTTCAAGTCTCAGCTGGTTCATGGCACAATTGATGATGGAAGTCAAATAATTGTAGTGCCTCGTAACCCAAAACAAACTGGGAACCTGTGCTAGGAAGGGTTTCCCACCAAGCCGTGTGCACTGATTTGGGAGCTGGTGATGTCAGATACAAAGTCCTCTTTTGGCAGACATTCTCCAAGGCATTTCTGGCAGAGGCTCAGCAAGAGTGTCAGCATTTGAGGCTTCTGATGTGGGATGACTTAGTATTATAACAGCCCATGGCATACACTTCAAGTATCTAAGAAAGGATGTGAGAGCCCATCCCTTTCTCAGCCACCAGGGTTATCACATATTGTGGGACAAATCTAGCACTTGAATGCAGCTTTTTTTTTTTTTTCCTTCTGCTCTGCTATCAAGCTGGAGTTTCTTCAGACTTGCAATTTTCATGAGTAATGTTTAAATAATATATTTTTTGTAGGTATATGGATAGAACATATATGTAGGCATGTGGGAGGGATGTGGGTGTCTGCTGCATTTTAAAAGCAATCTTATATAATGCAAAAAAAAAATATTTAAAAACCTGAGGAAATGTGTCATGTCTGTGTTACAAAAGTTTTATTTCTGTTGTTTGTTATTTGGAGCTGCTATATCAGACAAATCTGCCCTGGGCTGTTTGGTTTCAGAATGGGCCATGGAGAAAGTGGAAGCAGCATCTGTGCAGAGCCTGTATTTTCAGCTCTGGAAATTACTTCCTGACCACAAAACATGTCTGCACTGTTGGATTTTAAAGCCAATTCTTATTTGTTGTTCACCCTGGATAATCAGTCCTGTGCAGATAGGTCTGCAGCTCCAGGTCTTCTGGCTCTCCAGTGGGTTGTATGACTCCTTTCTTGGTTTGAGGAGTTTTCTGATGGCTTTTTGGATTTTATTTTTTTAAGTGATTCATTTGCTGTTGATTGAATCATTTTATCATCTTTTAGAAGGCAAGGCCGAAAGGACTAACCCTAAGAAAGAACAACTGTTCTCTTTTGGAGCACAGAGTAAGTACTGATGAAGATCATCTAGGCAGCACTCCTAGTGTAAATGTAATCATTTAGGTTTCAATGGCTTGCAATTACAGCTTAACCTAAATGGGTTGCTATACAGGCAGAAAATCTAATTAAACCTAATGAGTCAGTAATTTATGTTTCACATCCTATATATACCCCTAATCCCTACCCCTACTGTAAATCCGCTAAGAGTCAGCTGGACAACCAAGGGTAGGGGTGGGCTGGCTAGGCCAGGTAACCCCTGACCTCATATTGAAGCCTTTCCCTCTCTGCTTCAGAGGTCATACCCAGCATTACCCCTCACAAAATGTCATGTAAAGGAGTCTTGCCAGATTCAGAATTCATTTGGCTTTTGTTTTGCTGTTGAGACTTGGTTGAGAGTGGCCAAGAGGTTTCAGCTCTTTCAGGAGAAGACTTCTGAGGGATGAACAGGAAGAAGGGTGCTACATAATTAACTTTATTGCAGTAAAATACTGTCAATGCATAAACAGGGAATGGGATATGCCGGACATTTTCTGTCTATTAGTCTGTTATAACTAAGTGGTGTATCCACTGAAGAATACGTAGTTGACAGTAGAGCATTTCTTAGCCTGTTAGAGTAATTTTTTTGGCTGCTGTGTATTGGAGTTTGTTGACATAGTAGGAACACATAGTACTTCCAGGAGTGCTCATTAGTTGAGAATTAGCACATATATGTAATTATTGTCCTGATTCCTTCCCTAATTGAATGTAAAATGAATAACATATGTGGTAGCATTAATGTAAAATACACAAATTAAGGAACAGAATCATAAGTCTTTCAAAAGAAGTTTTGCATTCCCCAGCAGAAGAATGACTAAAAGAATATGTTTCTTTCATACAGACACATCATTAGTTGCTGTCACAGCAGATACAAATTTGCTTTGACATTCCCACTGAAATTAGATCACCTTCCCTTCCTCTGTTTTCTGATAAAATTAATAAAATTCCATCAACATTAAAAAGAACAAAAGGAAAATATGACCACAGCAAAGAGGCAAAACAGATTTCAAAGCAGATACCTTCTTTTGTGCTGCTTAAATTCTGTGAACCCCATATTGGATACAGTATAAATCTTCTTATCTAAATTATTTTATTAGAAATAGGACTGAAATATTTTCAGATTGTTTTCAAAGACAAGTTGTGATCTGGCAGACGTTCTGAATGCTTAGACCTCCATTGTTGCTGTGAGTTGTGTATGTTTTTGCGGGAGGTGGCAGAGCACATTGGAAAGGCTTTCTGCAGAGAGGACAGAAGAATCTATTCCTCTGCCTCAGTTTTTCTCTCCTTCACCTCTGATTTGCTTAGTCCACCTACAAATGACTGACTAGTCACTGCTTGAGTTTTGGGGTGTGGGTTTGTGGGGTTTTGGGTTGGGGATTTTTGTCAAAGACTTCCAAATAGTTTAAAATTTTGTGGTGAATACAACTAAAGAATATAGGCAGAGGGTGCAAAACAAATGTCTTTGAATCCAGCTGAGACACTAGTAATTGCAAGATTAAAGGGTTCTTCTAGTGTGGCATCTTTGTTTCCTTCCTAACTTATCAAACTCAACCTGTTTTGGGAAGATATTGATGTTGGCTGTCCACTGATGTGTACACACAAGCAAATTCACTTTGGTTTTGGGAACAGTTCAGCCTATACTGAAGCAGGCAGATATCCTCAGTAACTTATCCAATTTCTCAGCTCATCTAGCTTATTTGCTTCCAGTATTGGAGAGATCTTTCCTGGTTAGCTTTGGTATCTCTGTACCACTCTACATCCCTCTGTAAGCATCATCATGAAACCACCCACTATCTGTATCTTATGGCAAATCAGTGACCTTGACTATCTGTATCTTTATCAACTATTTACTTGCCTGTTGTATTTTCCTTTTTTCTCCTTCATCTATGAGGCAGCTGGAAAAAGATTACTAAAATACAACTCTTTACATGTGAGAAAGACATGGGGTGCAGTGGATATAGTTCATAGAAGATAGAGCAAATTTTTGCTCAAAAGCAAACAAAAAACCAACCCCAACACAGCTAAAATCAAAAAAGCAGCACAGTACAGCAGGGTAAGTGCAAGTTACAGAGAGATGATGCTGTATCTGCCATGGTACATCCAGAATTCAGTGCCTGTAGGAGCTCCAGAGCAGCTGGGGTAGTAGGGAGACAAGGTGAGGTGGCAGCAGGTCTGCTCAGGTGAGTAAACCTGCTCCAGTGCCTCCAGCTGAGATTCAGGACACACTGCAAACTCCATCCTCGTGCCACTTCCCTTCTTGCTTGAGATGAAAGCATCTTTTCTTTGTGCTGTACTGAAATAGTTTGATGCTGCATGATGTGGAAATTCCATGTCCCTAAACATCCCGTGCAGAAAACTGCACCAGGCCATTGCTTCCCTGCTCTGCTGTGGGGTCAGCCACTGCTGAATATGCAGCTCAGGGCACAGCAGCGACGGCTCCTTGAAAAGTGGTCCTGTCCCAACTGGTTTGCCTTCTCCTTCTGCTTTCTCTTCTGTGGATACAAATAATCTTCTGGATGAGCAAACCAGATTTAATCCTGCCTGTAAACTATCACCAACACTGCCTCTGTAGCCAGCTGCAGGGTGTTTATCACTGACGAAGCTGTGGGAGCAAGAAGAAAGCTGCCTTTGATTTACCGGTATCAGATGATGTAGCAAAGATGTCAAGAAAATCAATTAAGGATCTGCTAACTGACCAGAGTTACTGAGTTCATAGCAAACTAGAAGTGGTATGATGTAGTTTTGGCACTGCTCCTTTTCCCGTGGTAGATATGTTGGAACCCTTTTTGGAAAGTGTCTGTGTTTTGCATGTCAATGTGCTAATCAAGTTTTAGGTAAATGAAAACACAAAAGACTTAGTCATTGCTTCAGTACTTTTCTCAAAAAGCTCACTTCCAGCTGCATGCACAAATACTTTTCTTATGTGTAAATCCTCTTTCTGTAACAGAATTGGTGAAGTACAAAATAATTTTTCTAAGGTTGGCTGTTTGTATAATTTTTTTTTTTTTTTGCTGCATTATTTCAGAGGTGGAGAAATGCCAAAGTTTGTGCTTGGATGTGTATGAGTCAGTGATTGAAAGCATGTTTTATTCATCTCCTCATTTTCAGACTGGAGATATTGTGGCCCCCAGCAGGCATGACTCAGGTGAATCTGTGCCACTGTCAACGTACTCTGGTTTTTCATACCGAACACTTTGCCCCATCTGACTGCATGACTCTGAAGTTACTGTGTAGTTTGGTTTTTAAAACATTTACACTATTTTCAGGCCTTCCTGCCACCCTCCCAAAAAACCCAAAAAAACAAACTGAATTAGAAAGGAACCAAGACTAAGGAGATAATGCTGAGAGACAACATGCTGTTTTGCAGAGGAGCCTCTATAGAAATGGAAGAGGAAAAATTTAAAAAGGTAGTCTCTCCCTATCTATCTTATCTTCCTGCCAGTTCAGGATTCATCCGTGTGGGTTATCCTGTGCCTCTCTCCAGTGAGACGGCAGTGAAAGTAAGCAGTGTAGCTGTTAGATGTTCCCTCCCCCCCCTTCTTATTCTCTTAGCTTGAATTTAAATATTTTGATGGTTAATACACTTAAATTCAGACACAGATTTTAACAAGAAATGCAAGTTTGTGGGTTTCAGTGTAAATCATTAGAATGCCAAATAACTGAGGTTAAATTTTTGAATGGTTGTTTATGCCAACAATTTATAAGAGTGGAGGAAATAAACCTTTTCTGAACAGCTTTCCTAACAGAAAGTGTGACTTAAGCCAACAGAAATGTGCAAATACATAGCTTAGTGCCAAAACTGCCTTACATGAATTAGATTTATTATACACCAGACAGAAAGAAATCCAAACATTCGCTTCAGCCCTCATTCAGTGTTGAGATTTGAGTATGGGGGGGTTGTGTGCAATCTGTGTGAGATAAACTGCTTGGGAAATTAAACTTTGGAAGAACCCCCCACCCGTGACATTTTTTGCAGTCAGGTTCATGTGATCTCCTGTCATTAGAGTGTGGGTGAACTTCCTGAACCCTGACATTGCAACTCTGCTCAGTGTCACTGCTACAGTATGTCAAGCTCATAACAAAATAAACCTCCCACCGGAAACAACTTCGCTTTGAAGTTCACAAACTTGCTCTAGTCTTGGTTTTAAAAAAGTAGTATCATATATCAAATGCACTGAAAAGTTATTTCAAGCTACTTTTCTATGATAAAACATTACAGTTTGGCCACTGCTGTAAGTGCAGATGTACTCATTGCATTCCAGGCTTTGCCAGTGCTTTATTTTATTTATGGCTTGCTCCCTTCTCTTTTTTTATTTTTAATAAGTGTTGGTAAAATCTGTCACATTGCTCCACACTAAAGACTTCAACACAGTGGTAAATTATATTTAAAACTCTTCACTATGAAATATGTGTTAGATTGGCTAGCACAGCAGAGAATGCAGGGGTTAGCAAAAAGGCAAGTTCACAAATGTGAATTAGCTACCATTTGTCAGAAATAATTTTCTCCTGATGAAACTGGACAGTAAAAGTGATAATGGCAAAGCTTAGCTGCAAGTACCCAGTTTCTACATAAGCAAACACTGGATGCACTGACAGACCTCTTGCCATAAGCACAATTATAGTTTGAAGTCTGCATGTGACTTCTCAGTGGTTCCCCATTTACCTTGAAATCCTTTCTCTGTTCCTGTGGTGGTAGTAAAAAGATGGCTGAAACAAAGTTTTAGTTACTTCTCTTAATGAGGACGACTACCACAAGGCAAAAGTATGTTATCTTGAAATAATTATAATTGTACACACCTCTGCATAGGTTCTGAAGGCTGCTACAAAAATACTAAAGGACCTTAGAATGAGAACCAAATTTGGTAATACCATTATGAGGTAACTCAGTAATGAAGTATACACTTGCTTAACTTGCTGGATGAGAATGTATGTTTTTATGTTTTTACCCTTTGGCATCTTTTTGGAGCAGGTAAGATCATACTCCCTCCATGATCCACAACTTTGCACGGCTATTGCATCAACAATGTATTTGAATGACATAATTTCTTACTGTTGTTAATCCCAAAACAAATATTTTATGTGGAGTCTTTGTCATTTTTGTTCTTCGCACGATATTAACATTTTTGCACTTTTAGCCAAGTGAAAACATTTAATTAGGTGTTTGCTTATGGCGTATAAAAATGTGAACATACCACCTGGAATGGAAATCTTTGGTTGAGCTTCTTGGGATTTGTAGCATTGTTGTAAAACTGAGTGACACTGTCCTCAGATGAGGATGCACAGCCTTCAGAGGAAGCCAGCCAGGATTGCAGGGGACCCTTTCACACACTTGATAAGCACAGTGCTCTCTGCTTCATGAGGGTGATAAAAGGGCACCTTGCAGGCAGTTTATCCCTCAGTGCATGAGGCCAGGATTTCCATATTTTACCTTCCCTCACTGGGTCTGCAGTGGCTGCCCGGATTGTGTCAAGGCCACATTCTTTCCACTGCCAGAGGTGTTTATGGCACTATCAGCTGTGAACTGGGAAATGCTGAGCTCTCAGCAAGGGACTGGCATGCAAATAGGGAGAGAAGAATCATCTCAACTGATGTGACCACATGGATGTCCTGGTGTTTATATTAATTTTTTGATTAACAACTCAGTATTGAATTCAGGAGTCTGAGACATTTTTAAAAGCCTTTCAGTTTAGCTTAACTTCAGTTAAGTCAATGACTCTGAGTTTGCAGGGATCAGACTAATGCAGGTTAAACTACATCTGACTCCCCACCACCTCACACACACAGGGGCTATATAAGAAACAAAAGGAATTAATACAGAATTGGGTCTGTGTTTGGACCTGATGATCTGAGACGTCTTGCCCAACCTAAATGGTTCTTTGATTCTGAATTACTGACAGTGAAACCTCAGCTCTAGTCTCAGCTGAAACACAGAAGGATCTCCAAGGGAGAGGAGGGCAGCAAAGGGGCAAGGGTCTTCCCTTGGCTCAGGGAGCCCTGAGTATTTACTTCATGTGGGAAGTTCATGGGTTCTGTTAATTGTGGTAGTTGGACAGTAGGTGAATTGGCCCAAATAAACTTCCAGGTGTGTCTGGCAGAGGAAGATACAACACTGATGTGAGAGAGGTGACTTGCTTGGAGAGCAGAACAATGCAACTAGAAGACAGGAAATAGCAATAGGAAATTCTACCGGTACAAAAACAAACAAATACTTGTAGAGGAGAATCTGCAAGTGGCACTGCTTTCCTCCCACGCTGCCTACTGTTGCCAAAGTGACGGGCTCCCTCTGAATAGGTCACATTTACTGTATGCATAGTGAATGTCAGTGTCTGAATAATCCTCCCAAGCCTTGAAAATGAGATAAATTTCAGAATCCTGAATTTTGGTGATATGTCTGTACATCATGTTATCTAGAAGCTGAAAGTTCTTTAGAGTGGAGCTTCTGAGAGTCTCCTGGGAATGTCACAACAGCCATTTCTTGTCTTAGCTGAGGAGGTCCAGGGTCTGCAACAGCTTTGGGAGGTGAAACTCACACAGTTATCTTACAGACAACAGGGAGCTAACTTTCTTTTGAGTGAGGTATTGGAATCGATGGAGAAACATCTTGCTGGTTTTGAAGATAACAAAGTCCTCAGGATGACCATTTAGGTATAGGAGTCATAGTTCTTGTGAATTCATTGAAATACCACCCTGGGACCAGTGAAAGAAGGCATGAACATTTTTTATTTTTTACTGTACCTGACCTCTACTGGTACCTGACCTCTAAGCAGAATCACTAAGTGGGATTTAGTTGTGAACTCTGAAAATTTAAAATAGACCTGACGTGATGCAAACCTGAGAGATAGGAGGAGAATTCAGAAAATATCTCTCATCTGTCTGTCACCTTTCTAGCTTTAAGTTTTTTCTCCTGCAGCTTCAAGTGGAGGTTTAAAACATAGAAAATTATGGAAGGATGGTTTTGTTGTTTATGTATTTTATTAAGTCAGTAAACAATGTTAAGCAGAACTGATTATACCTGAAATGGCAGCAGGGAATCTCTTTGCTATCCTCTGATTCACTCCTATGTCAGGATTTGCTACTAACTCAATTAAATGCACACATAATTGCCCATGTGCTAGCAGAAAGTCAGTTCTTGGAGATTTTGTTCATTTCTGGGTTGGCTGCCTGAGAACATAAGGATTTGAGGAGAAACTGTGGAATTACCCATAAATTTTCTTAATTGAATTGAGCATAAGCTTTCAAGCCTAAAATGTGAGCAAGTAAAACTTTCCAGTTTCCAGGCAGAGCTGTCTCCTTGCAGTTATTTACACAGTGCTGCTTTGACTTGCTGTTAAAAAATTACACTGAGGCAGAGATTAGGAATTCAAAGAGCAGTTTTGTAAGCAAAAATGCCTCGGTTTCATTCAGTAAGAGGAGATGTGGTGAAGGAGGGCGAAGCAGGGGGAGTGAGCAGGGGAAAGAAAAAGGTCTATTACTTCAGGCAGGTTTGCATACGTCAGTCAGTGAGACCTTGATCCAGTGAAGCCTTAAGAATGTGCTTTGTGCTACACCACTTCAGTGAGACAACTTAAAGCATTTGTGGCCCTAGATGACAGGTCAGCTCCTCCTTCAATCTCTCCCTTCTCATTGTCACCTATCTTGTGTGATTCTGGGTCCTAATTTTTTGAGAAATAGTATTAAGGAATCAAGTTGCTGTCACAAAGCTACTGTAAAATTTCTCATCGCTTATTAAAAGTAACTCACAAGCTCCTTTCTTCAGGGTTAAAATGTGTCTCATGGAGGACATGATCATCCTTTTAATGTGTGTTTTAAAGCAGTGCATTTTGATGTGAAAAACATGCCTGCTCCATTTGCATGTACACATGTTCATAGTATTAGTTTAACTCATCACAGAAAAGGTAACTTACATTATGGACTTAGAATGTTGGCATTTTACATGAAAATTTGGCAATTTTTCTGTGCCAGATGGCATTTAATTCTTAGGAGCAATATTGTGCCTTTGTTTAAATATAATTGAAAATGAGTACCTGCAGCTTATAATATTATCCCTGCAGGATCTGAACATCCTTTGAATGTCATCTTAGGCAATTTACCTCTTGTAATCCTGAAATGTTTGTATGAGATTTCACTTAAAACAGTACAGAATTTCTTTCATTGTGTTCCAGATCAGTGTGCAAGAAATGTAGTCAAAGTAGCCACGTAAGTGCTGCATCTTCTATACCTCACAAAATTACCGGTGTTTTGCTGGAAGTTTTGCATCTTTCACTGTGGTCTACACTGAAAGATCTGTTCCTCATGTACAAACTTTCAGCAGCCTGACAGCGACAAGGCAAAATAACAGAGGATACAGTGCATGTTGTTTGATGCTGGGTAGTAGTCTCTGAAACCAGAGTGCCAGGGAACCCACGGCTGCTCAGTAGTATAAAATAGAGGAAAGAGTGGCCCTCTGTGTGTGCTCTGGGACATGTTGATGGAGAGAGAGTACCACAAGGTGACAGACTCCTGCTTTCTGCCAGGTCAGAGATGAGATGCACAGTGTTCTTCATTTACACTGTGTGCTCACAACAGCTCCCCTCTCCTGAGAGAACTGAAAACTCCTGAGACAGCCTTAAGCAGTTATTTTGAAAACCTTCAGTAGCGTAAGGGAGAGCAAGAGACAGCCCTTTCTCTCCAGGAGATCAGCATGGCAAGAGCAGGGGGAGGCTTGCGTGTGCTGTGCTGCTTGCCACAGATTTACGGGTCTCTGGGCTGACAGCACTGCTGCAGGTTTTCAGTAACACCAGCTCCAAGTGCACACGCACCATGAAAGTCTGCCTTCCTCCCCCTCCTGCCCAAGGCTTTTGCTTTTTTGGGGGAGGTGGTGGTTGTTTTTGTGCGCTTGCTGACGTCAACAAAATTGCCAGATGGCATTTCAATGCTTTGCAAAGAAACAGGAGCCTTTTATTACCGGGGTCACGTGGATCCCATTCATTTGCATTCCCAGAAGTGGTCTAAAGCTTTTGCTCACTGTAGAGGCAAAGAGTGTTCTGCACCTTCCAGGGACCCAGAGGGCCTTTTGTGGGATATTGTTACCTTAAGTGAATCCTGTCAGAGGCATGCAGAGATGAAGGGTTTGCTTCACGTTCATTTGACTAATGTTGAAATACTGGAAGTCTGTAAATGATTGTGCTCTGCAGAGGTTTTGTGGGTTTCTTTTCAAAATGACACAGGAATACTTTTATGAATTAAGGGTAAAAAACAGATGGGTCAGTTAGCTCTGAAAGGGATACTTGCAGTTTCTCAGATCCAGGTTACTCAGTACCTTGTGGAGCAAACATGCAAATCCAACACAGTGAATAATAGCAGCAGAGAAGAGGAGCTATCAGGGTTTAGATTTTGAAGCCTTCAAACTCTATCACTGGAGCTGGACTGTGACATCGCCAATGCATTGAAATGGAACAGAGTCCATTTATACCCCTGAACAGATGACTGGGAACTCAGTACCAGATGCACAAGATTAAAGCAGTTTGCTGTGCTTGAGCCATCTCCACAGCAGCTGGGCAGGGGACATGGCAATGCTTGAAGGGCAGAACAATCTCTTACTGACATGGTAACTCCAATACTAGCTCTTGTCTGGCAGCTAACCCAGAAGAGGGAGAGTTTATGATTAGATTTTCAGTGGACCGAGACCATCAAGAAGTGAACCTGGATGAACCTGCAAGGTTCACATGGGAACACAAAAATGCTGGAGAAAGAAAAGCCACACTTAATTTGGGGAAGCATGAAGACTTCCGCTTCTTGCAGATTATGAAACTGGTCCTTGGAGTAGTTTCTCAGGTTAAAGGAGGAGAAATGTATTTCTGTTTGAGAATGAAAAGTGAGAATATTTTTTATTTTCCCTTGAAGCAAATGCAGAGCACCTTGGCTGGAGCACATGGACTTGGTGGTGGTGCAGAAAGAAAGCTGAGTAGTCTGGTTTTAACATCTACATCACAAATTGAAACTAAAATTCCCCTATACCTATCTGAGATTACCACAGGCTCCAGAATGAGCAATAATCTGGGCTCACAAATCAGGTTTTAATTACTATTTTATCTTCTACCAAGTTCAGCTTTTAGATGTGCCCCTGTGGTGCCTCCTTGCTCAGAGTACACTGCAGTGACAAAGATGTGTGTAAGTTACCAAGGGCCATCTGTCTGAAAAAAAACATGGGGCAACATAACCCTATGATCTTTCCAAGTGTGAATATTTTATGGCTTAACAAAGTGCTATTGAAAGGCACTTTGAAACAAACAGCATCATGCACTCCCCTTTCCTGCTT
This sequence comes from Scytalopus superciliaris, assembly GCA_013400415.1. Lineage (NCBI taxonomy): Eukaryota > Metazoa > Chordata > Aves > Passeriformes > Rhinocryptidae > Scytalopus > Scytalopus superciliaris. The sequence goes on from VXBX01002898.1 coordinate 309,422, forward strand.
GATAAGCCATGTGTTAATATTGCTTACCCTTGTCTTACCAATTTCCCAGCTGTATGACATGCACTAAGTTCTGGTGATTTATCATGGTATTCTGTGTATGTTAAGCATTGCTGCGATTCACATGGTGTTAAGTGGTTACAGAAGAACACACAAATAAATATAATGAATTGCTGGACTCTTTAAATTTGGTACCATTATATTCATGAGTAGGAAGTAGAGAAATCTGAGCTGGCTCAGAGTAGACTGGTTGATGTTGCGGAGCACGAAGAGTAATAACCAGTTTGACCCTGCTTTCATAACTCCATTCTTCAGTTGGGGGAAGAAAGAGTACAGTTTCTTTAGGGCTGGCATCTCAGGGAAACTTATTGCTCATGCTGTGCTCCAATACCTAATTTAATTTCACAGGGGAGTAGTGATTGGCGTTCACATCGTGATTCACAGATCATGGAACAGGAAACAGCCTGTCAACTTCTAGGGAGCTGAAAGGGGGGAAAGTTGCTTAGAGAAAAACAAAAATCTGTTTTGTGAGGTAATTTGGCTCATGAGCACAGCAGGCAAACTTCAGTTCTGCTGTGACTCCTGCTGAAGTTAGAGGAGTTACTCTGCAGAATAATTTGCCCCTCAGTTTATCAATTTGTAAGGTCTTGAGTTCGGATAAGTCTTTTGGTGAATTAAACATTAAATGAAACAAAACAAAAAGAAATAACATTCTTTCTCATCTGGGATCTGAGGTTTCTGAGACTTCAGTATGAATGTGCTCCCTCTGTACTTCCATCCCACATAGCTGTATTCTGGATTTACTTCCACAGCCTCTGTAATTTGTACCCTATTGCAAATGTGTATATTTTGCATTTTTTGCAAATCACATCAACAAACCAAAGGAAAGCATGATTACACTAACATGTACTTATGTGCTGATGTTTCATTATTAGTATTTTTTAATATACTTCCATTTTCTCTCTTCCATTATTATTTCTATGTGGATATTCTCAGCAGCCTTTTTAGTTGTTGTTGGTGGTGGTGGTGGTGTGTTTGGTTTTTTGTTTGTTTTTTTAAGAAGTATGAATCTTAAATCAAATTTAGGGAATATTTCATGCTAAACACTGCACAATTAGAGGTGGAGTTTAGTGTCTTTAACAGCTGTGGTAGCAGACAGAGATAAAACGTGGAGAAGAAAGGCATATGTATGTTATCCTTATATGTCTGACTTCTTTCTCTACAAGGAATTCTGCTTTCTTAATACAGTTGTTGAGCTTTTCATGTATTTCGGGGGAGTTCTGTGTTCCTAGAGAAATGTCTGTAATCCTTCTGCTATGGAATATTTTAGTGTAAGGTCAGTTCAAAATGTTATGAGATTCCCTCCACCTCCCCCAGATACAGTAATTTCTTTGTTGTTTGTACAAGATTTTCAAGATCATTGGAAAGAATGTGAACAGCAAGAGACTACTGGCCTAATATATAAAAAACATGGATTAAGATCTTTTCCCTCCCAAATCAATGATAGCATTTCATGTGCACAGAGGAGTTACAGTCTTAATTTGAAGGAAGAATAGTGCCATCTGGTGATTCCTGGGAAAGGCTTTTCTGCACCTAAAGCTGCAGGATCATAGTGCCCTGTATGAAAAGTTCTGCCCAGTTGTCCCATGGCTGTTACATTATACCCTTTCCTGAAGCACTGACTCACTTCAAGCTGTCACCCAGCATTAGCCATCCTAGGTAGTGTGCTCATTTAGGGAAGTGCTTGTGCTCTAGCCTTAAATATGTATTCAAACCAGGTCTTCTGTAGTTTTCTCACTGCCATCCCCACCACGAAGCTCTCATCCCCTTTTCCCATGGTGATTTTCACTTCTGCAGCTGGATGTCGTCATAGCTGTGCTGCATAACCCTGTCTCCTGCCCTCTCCCCTTTTACTGTGCCACTGACCCCATGAGACACTAGTGGACTCTCCTGGAGGCAGTAACCCTCAGATGAGTGATATTCTGAGCTTCCTTGCTCCGTCCTCCTGGGAACTCCTGGTCTGCATTGCTTGGCTTATAAGCGAGGCTGTGGCTCAGTTCCAGCAGAAGACCTGCTCTCTGATCTCCTTTCTCTTTATGTTCTCATCACTAATGAAGGGCTGGCGTCCAGATCATCACCAGTGCCGCTGCTGCCCGAGGGGAAACAGAGTTCAGCCTGCTGCTCTGGAGCCGTGTGGGGTTTTCCATGGCTGTCATCTCAGTGTGGGGAGAAAAGGCTGTGTTATGTTAAAGGTGGATTCATAAATTGTTTATACAGAGCTAAATGAACATCATTTTACAAGCAAAAACAGTTACTGTGTGTGGTTAGAAGTCTGCCAATAATTTATTCTGTGCACTTGATGAAACATCCTTTAACGGGTTCATTTTTAGGCTCGTCACGTAAGCAAGCACTTAGACTAGAAACCCCTAAATTTTACGTAGAGTCAGAACATGGTTTTGTCTTTTTTTACTGGTTACTACGTACACACAAATCCACATAAATCAGGCTTTCGAGTTAAATATGAAATCCTATTTGTAACTTGTCTGCTTGTTTTCAGTTGGCACAGTCTCATATGGTTGTCTTTATACACAAAGGATGAACTAGTCTTTAGAGACAGCTTTTGACTTGCGTTTTCTTCTCTGTTTGAAAAAAAGGCCAACTAAATGTTAATTCCTTTCCTTCCAGTTATTTTCTCTCCCTCCATTTAAACTGAGCCATTAGCATGTGTAAGTGTTAAGTATATTACTACGACTCTGTATAGAATTGGATCATTATATTGATAGTTATGGCTTAGAGGCATATTTGTATCACACCAGAAAAACACCATCCTAATTGAAGGCATCTTTCTAAAAAGCAGAACAAAGTAGGACCTCATCACATTGTTGTCTTGTGCCACTTTGAGTTTATTGACAGGAAATCAAACACATTTCTTTGATCTGTTAGTGAAAAATAAAAGGGCAGGTGGATAAAAGTGTTGTGCATATTTGATTTGGTTGAGTATTTAATTTTGCAGTAACATCATACAGACTGCTTCAGCTTTCCTCTCCACAGCAATTGTAGCTTGCATTAAAAGAGAAAACAGATACAAATAAATTTTTACTTAGATTAAGGGCAGGCTTCACATTCCTGGCAAAATGCCAACATGTTGCACAAAGTGAGCATTACTGATATGCATTTTCTGCTCTATGTTAGCATTTTGCTAGGAATGACAGTAATTAAAAGAAGAAATAATTTAAGTCAAGTGATTCTTCTTTCTAGAGAAGGTTGTTTCCTAGTGTTATTGCCAAAAATCTCACCAAAGGCATTAGGAATAGAAGGATATACAGAGAGAACTGAACAGCAATTTAGGTATTTATTTATTTTAGTTTAATAGGATGAATAGGATATCTGGGGCCACTTATAACAATCAGATTGAAGCAGTCAGAGAGATAATACAGAATTAGGAAGACTGAATCCATATGTTTCATCAGCTTATCTGTCAGAGCACCGTATGGCAAACAGTTTTTCTTGTGGTCTGTTTCAACTTGTTAACAAATATGTTTACATAAAGCATTGTGATGAGAGATGTTCATGACTGTTCACTGAGGGCACTGGTATGAAGCTAAGTATTTTCTTGTGATTAAATATATCTTTTTGTTGTTGTTTTTCTGAGTTTAACCTCTCAAAGTTAAACTGACTATGGGGGGAGACCTTTAACTTCAATACATTGCATTAGGTCACTAGGGTTAACAAACCTGAATATCGAGGTAGTCTCCAGGGTTCAATCCATTATGGATCCCATTTAATTCAACAATGAGCCTCTAACCACGAGAGACACACTAAGCCTTTGCAAAAGTCTAATGCTGAAAAAAAAGCAAATGTGGCCACCAGGCTGTTCTGCCGAACAAGAAGCCATGACCTTTCCAGGAAAAAAAAAAAAAAAAAAGAAAAACTGAGGAATTTTGTTTCATCATTTTCCAAGTAAAAATTTAAGTTTTTCAAAGTTGACATGAATTCTTGTTCATATCCTTTAATAAAACTGCTTTAAAATTGCTGGAGCAAAGACAAAACAAGCCCTTTCATTTGCCGGAAATTCCAAACCCAATAATGTTTCTGTCAGAGTACAAAATATTTGTTGTGTTTCTCTAAAGTTGTCAATACAGTGAGAATCCTTGAGCAGTTTGGTGTGAACTGCTGTTTCTTGTTCATGAGGACACCACTGTTCTATGTATAAGAGAGCTCTGTGGCAGAATCGTGTGATTGGAACTGAAGTGTCATCCACAAATAGCTCAATACTGTGTTCATGGATTATTAGGATTACTCATGAGCTAAAATATCAAGGCATTGTACTGATGAATCTTTCAAAGTAATTGATTTTCAGTGGTAGAGGAGAGATCTGTATGTCTATACTTCTTTTCTATACCTTCTTTAAAAAATCAGAGAACACTCTTAATCTGTCTGCCAGGACCTGTGAACTTCTGTATGGTTTTAACGCACCATTTCCAGCTCTTTTGAAACTGGCCCTCACTGCATCTTCCTCCTTGATTTCAGCTTGTCAGTACATCATCCTCTCCTCCAAACTCTGGCCCTGCCTTTCCGCGTTCTCCGTGTGTTCCCATACTACTCCATGCTTCCATATGTCTGCATACTTCTCTGTGCTTTTCTTGCCTTCAAGCACAGCCCAAAGCCAGTGTTGGCACTGATAACACCTACTGGTGGCTGGTGACTGGGCAGTGCACTGGGCTGCTCTGATGCTCTTGGGCTTCACCCTTCAGATGCTGGTGCACGTACATGGCATGCCAACTGGCCAGGGAGTGTAGGGCACTCTTTGCCCTCTTGGCAGAGCTTGCCCAGTCCGTAGTCAATCATTCTGTTGATGAAGAAATGAAATATTAGTTGTTTATATGCCTGCATATACATGGATCCAGGCAGGGATAGGTTATTACTTCCTTCTGAAAAGAAATCACTGTCTGTGCTGCAGTGACTTACCCATTGTATAGCGCTGCTTATTTTGCATTGATCCTGTGGTCATGAAGGACTTCATAGCTATTTTACAGCAGCACTGCCACAGCATGCATGTCTTAATTGTAGGCACAGGTAGTAGCACTTTGGGCACTTAAGTTTTTGGAGTATCAGTACTGTTGCTGTGTCAGACGGTTTGTGTGCTAAGAATGAAGAGCAAATCTAAGTGGTCTGCATTTACTCCTCCTTTTACATGTAATTTCAGTGTTTCTCTCGTGGCACTTCACCAACAGTCCTAGCGATAGAGTTTCAGTGGGTCATCTTGTCCCTCTAAATTCAACCTACCTACTCCACTCGGTAGTAATAAGTGATTCTGTTGCTCTTACCGGTGAATCACTACTGATTTCTTACTGGAGGAGATTCAGATGAACCACTGAAGTTCAGGCTCACAAGGGGCTTGAAAAAAAACATTTGAAAAAATCCATGTGTAACCCACAGTTGATTTTTTTTTTTTTTTTTTAATATCCACTTCCAAGCAGAAAACATAAGTCACTGTAGAGATAGAAATCAATGTCTAGTTGGGTTGCCAGCATAAGCACCAGTGCTTCATGATCTGTGTCTGTTTTTTGGTCTCTATGGTTCTGTTGCCTTTTGTAAATGAGAAGCCAGTGCTGTTAAATTTAGACATGAATTTGAATCCAAGATTTCCAAAAACACAGAAGTGTTTTGGCCCTCCTAAAGAAGTGCAGACCCTGAGCCAGACAGTCTAAGTTCAGTATGGTGAGCTATTCATGATGCAGAAGTACAGATTGAATCAATCTCTAATCAGAATTGAGAAGCAACCAGGATGTCATAATTAAGAATATTATATGCATTTTATTTTTTGTATTTCTAAAATGCAAGTAAAGAACTGCTCACAACCTAAAAAACACGAGTTGAAAGTAAGACCTTTCTTAAATTAAAACTGTGCACAAATGAGTCTCCAGCTTCATGGAGGAAATCAGAGATTGCTGAGAGGACTTAGAAAATCCTAGAGCCTTTAGCACCCAGTTTGTAGATTATAGGCCAGAACAGCAGTGGCTGAAAGTGGCCATTTGATGCAAGCATTGACCTGTTGTGATCAGCTGTGTACATTATATATGAGCAGGCAAATACTTTTTTCTCATGTGTGACAGCAAAGGCAAAATGAGCCCATGGTATAAACTAACCTAGTGTGTCCTTAAGTTGGTCCTTGCAGGTCAAGGATGAAGTAGGTTGAAAGCAGTCCTCAGGGCTTGCCGGTCTGTCAGTTTATATCTCTGCTAAGTGAAAAAAATAATTTTAATATCATAGAAGACATGTAGAGGATAGTGTTTTATCTTTCTTGTATGTGAATTACTCTTCCTCTCTGTTCTGATCTTCATTGAAGTGCCTGCCTGCAAATAATCTAGGAGAGGTGGGGGATTTTCACATCTAGTGCATGCATGTGTCTTTTGCAGGTCCTGGCTTTAGATGTTGAAGTAGCTTGTGCTTTAAAGAAATTACATCTCTGCAGCAGCTATGATGAAAGATTTGGGGGCTGCAAGTCCCTAAGGCTACAGCTGCTTTTCTTAAATGAGTCATAATAGAAGAATTCAAAGTCAAGTGTTAAAGAAAAAATGATTAATTTTCACAGAGGAGTTCATTAGTGACATAAAATCACAAGTAAGAGGAGGAGGCATCTGTAACACTAGATGGCTATTAACTGGTATTAGTGTGAGTGCTTAAAACTGTGAGGGCTAAAATAATGTAATCCACAAGGCCTGATGGAGAAGACAAAAAATGTTAAATTTTGACCCATTTGGTTGCAGTGAGGCTATCACTTGTCTTTGATGTGTCCAGGATTTAACCTTTTCAAAAGGTGCAGAATATCTCTGACTGCCTTTGGCTTCAGTGAAAGCAAGTTCTTAAAAATGGACCACTAAATATCATTAGTGTTCTGGGTTGCCTGCAGAATTTCATGAGGCCTTCATGCTCTGTTGCTATGGCATATGCAAAATGTGGCCCAAGATATACATCTGGCTCCTGCTGTCATTTCCAAATCTGTCTTAATTTCAGTAAGAACAGACTGAATGTTAGACACTTTATCTACAGCTTCACCAATGATTATTTCCTGGTTTCTGATTTTCTTTTTATTCTGGTTTTCAACACTTAGTTCTTAACACCTCCCCAAACTTGCTTTATTCAGTTTATTTCCCTGATGGCGACTCGTTTTTAGTAATTGAAAATACTTTTGACACCCTCTGTAGAAATTCTTCCCTGCCCACCCCCAATCTTTTGTCTTAATTTAGAGGTTGAATTTATTTGTGTTTTGTTTTTAATGATATTTAGCAATATCACTAAGCTCTTCTTAATACCGGTAAACAGTTAGTGAAGGACTGAGGTGAATGTGAATCTCTAGCTGGGGTTATTTTCACACTAATTTCTGCAGCTTGTTGCTAATTGTGATGCCCCTTCTCAAGTTTCTTCCCAAAAGAGTCTGAAATACTTTGAAAGGGACAAAATATAGCATTATATGGCTCTTTTGGCTTTGTTCTGGTGTAACTGAGACTGTCAAGTTGAAAATGTAGGAGGATTAGTTAGTACGCAGGAGGCAGAACGGTGATTATTGCTTTCAATGGATCTTTTTTTACCTCATGCTGTGTATTTGGCTTCTCTGTTTTAGTTCACCGTAGAATTAAAATAGCTTCTCATGCTAAGCAGGAGTATTGAAGCTGTAAACTCCAATGGATCAGATCACCAGGTATTAATAGCTGGCATCTCCTCCTCTGTGTGTGCCCTCAGTGCCCTGCTCCTGCGGGGTCCCAGCTGGTGTTACTGCAGCTCGAGTGGAGACTGAAGACAGTTGTCACTGTTTGCTTCACATGAACATAAACTATCAGCTTCAAGCTACCAATTTGTGACCATCTGATGTACAAATTGAAGAACAATAATGTAGGAAAATTGAGGACAGTCTCTGAAGTACAGAATTGTTTTCCTCAGTCTGTGTTATTCAAAGCAGATTTGAGCCCCACTTAGAATTTAATTTTTCCCATCTGCTGTGTTTTAATGAAAAGCAATAATTTTTAAAGTTCCTACTTTAGCTGGAGCAGTGTCTCCTTTTTAAATAATAAACCCTGACTGTTTGTGACTGACTGTGATCTGATCTACGTTGTCAAGTAGTTCTTCAGGCTGGGGTAGTCGTGATAGTTTAATGTTTTCAAGCAGCCAAATAGCACGGAAAGTCCCTTTGAATTGGGTGACTGAGTCCCCAAGGCTTTGTCGAGAACATCAAACATAGCGTCAGAGTTTCCACAAGGTTTGCAAGCTGTGACCAGCGGCTCTTAGCCAGCAAGTTCAGCCTGTGCTCTTGCCTCCTTCCAGGAGCTACTTTCCCTGGATCCTCCTTGTGGCATTCCTTATGCAGAAGGTCATCACAACTCCGTGTCTCACTTGAACTGGGATTTCCTCAGGAGCCCAAGGCAGAGCACATGTACAGCTGGTTACAACTTGCCCCTGGCTACCAATGGTACATGCTCTGGGGACAACCCTCTGCCCCTTTCTCCTACACTTCTTGGGGTTTTCCAGCTGTGCTCTACTGTGACAGGAGAAAATGTGGAAAATTAAGTACTACTTTATGTTGGTACCAGTGGAGTTAGTTAATTTGAGGTCCTTTATGTCAGATATAAATGACAGGGAATTATGTTGAACTGTGTTGTGGACCAGTGCTTGCATCCACATGGGTGCAGACTTTCCTAGTCTGTAGATCTTAAATCATAGCAAATCTAATCCTCCCACTCCTTGAGACTACTTCTCCGTCTATCTTTTTATTCTTGCTTGGCTACCAGCATCTACAAAGATATTTTTTTTTTGGTGCATGTAAGAAATCTGAAAAGAAGAAGAAGAAATCCAAACTGCACTGTCAGTCTGCAAGTCAGAGTCACACCACAATAATTCTTCACTCCTGCTGAGTGAAGATGTCACGGTAGTTGCTAGCACTGATACCACCATGATGATTGCTCCTCCCTTCAATGCCCAGGCTTGGGTGAGCACCTCTTTGGATAGACCCCAGCTGCTCAGAGACAAGTCTGTCTCGCAGATTTAGCACAGACACCTACATTAAATGAAATAAATAAACAAAAAAGTGTAGGATATTCTTTTGCACATCATATTCAATAGACAAAATGACCTGCCAAGAGAGAGAGAAACAGAGAACACATTTGAGTTCTATGCAGTTTTGGTGCCATCTGTAACTTTCAAGGGAGAATATAAATTTTTGCTTTCAGGTCAAGTAGCAAGCTTTTTCAGATTTCTTACATGCACCAAAAGAAAATACCTTTGTGGATTCTGGCAGCCAAGCAACAATAAAAAGAATTGAATATGATGTGCAAAAGAATATCCTACACTTTTTTGTTTATTTATTTCATTTAATGTAGGTGTCTGTGCTAAATCTGCGAGACAGACTTGTCTCTGAGCAGCTGGGGTCTATCCAAAGAGGTGCTCACCCAAGCCTGGGCATTGAAGGGAGGAGCAATCATCATGGTGGTATCAGTGCTAGCAACTACCGTGACATCTTCACTCAGCAGGAGTGAAGAATTATTGTGGTGTGACTCTGAGCTGCAGACTGACAGTGCAGTTTGGATAAATGTGATCCTCTGCCCCTTGGAATGTTGAGCACAGCACACGAGGGCACATGCAGTGTGTGGAGGTGTGCACACTTAGGGCAGGCAGCATCCTCAGGCAGTTTGGTGCCTGGTTTCTGACAGCCCACAGAGGTCATGCAAGGCTAGCTTTGATTTTGTTTGTCCCAGAGACTATATAACCAAATCTGGACATATCAGGACAGGGAAAGCAAAAGGCCTTACTGTACCTTCAGTGCCTGCTGCAGATTGAATGGTATCAGTTTACTAAGAATTCTAAGCACGAGTAAAAAACTCCAACAGTCTTCTTGTAAATGTCTGAACAATTTTTCTCAAACGCTGAAATAATTCACCCCAGACAAATACCTGGCAGTATATGTTTCAGTCTGAGCTCTTTGGCTGACAAAGCTGTCACGAACTGAAAGGTCCTGCAATGGAAGAAAGTTAGTCAGCTGTAACTGTGAGATTTGTGAATGGTGTCACCTAAGGTAGAGGTGCAGGACGTGGGGATGGCAACTGCCTTCCCAGACAAAGTGTGCTATAGACAGTGATACATTCCACAGGTTTTATAAGAAAGGAAGAGTATTTCCTTCTCAAACCAGTGTCTCTTTCTTAAAGCATGGTGTTGTTTTCATCCTGGTTTTCTAAAGAAAACAGTTCTACATGATCATGCTCTTCTCTGACAATTTCAAGCAAATGTGGCAGAGGGGAAGAAGTTTCAGAGATTATTATCTTCCTAGAAATTTTATGTCAGCCTATGGTGGGATACCAGAGGAAGGTCCAAATCAGTGGCCTTGCTTGGCAGTAGTTGACTGGCAGTTTAACATAGTGTGAGGTCAGAGAGAGCCCCATATGAGGTTGTTTAACAGGCACAGTTGCCTCCTGCTGACTGTGTTGCCTCGGGGGTGCTGCTGAGGAAAGGGGTCATTGCAATACAGTGACTTCTGAGGGCACAAAAAGTGCAACTCCTTAGAGATACCCATTTCATTATATCCTGTATTTGCAGAACTACATTAAAAAGTTTCCTCTGGCTGCTTCATGATCCTTGGACTCTGGCATCTTGTGCTCAGGCTACAGACACACCGAATGTGGCAGTTGTGACATATTCTGCTCTGCAGATCAGAATTCAGTGTAATTATTATCACGAGGGTCTGCTTTGTTGTGGTGGTGCCATCCCAAACAACTTATAACCAGTTTTGAAACCAGGATTGTTATGGCTCATGCAAGATCTAGTCTTCCTTCATTATGGGCTCATCTTTTGTGCTTCAGTGTCTGGTTTGCAGTTATGAGGCTCTGGGTGCTTTAAAGACTCAATAGCAAAGCTAGTGATTACACTGATGCTTAGGAAAGGTTTTCTTTGATCAAAGTGATGAAACAACAGGAAGATGCTATTTTCAGTCCTACCAAAGAGTGTGCCTTACAGAGCCTGTGGCTGGTTCGCCTCCAGACAGCAGTGGGAATGCTGTGCTTCTATCAGCTGGAGAAAAGATTCTCATAAACATCTTGTTTGCTAACCAGAGAAGAGAAAACCTGAAGTCTTGTCTTAGTACAAAAGAAGAGAGGAATAAAAATAAAAAGGCTCCCATTCTGCAGCTTTTAATACAGAAAAGTTAAATGTCAAAAATTGTATGCACACTTCTCTTTTTCCTTAGTCATTCAGTGGAAGGTGGAGTAGTTAAGTCTGTGGCGCCTTTAAAATGATTCATTATTTCCATAGAAGCCAATTCGTGTTTATCCTTCAAATTGCTCTGCGGACATTAAAATAATGGAGAATTATATTTGCTTTTAATTTTGTTTCCAGACAACTTGGCCTGAACATTTATGATGTGACTTGGAAACTGTATCAAATTGTGATTTATAGTTGCTCGTAATTGTGTGAAGATTGAAGATACGCTGGATGCTGCTTTTTTTTCTCTTTTTTCTCCCCGCCTCCCCCATTCTTTGCTTACAGAGTGTTCTTGAGTGGTGAAAGGCCAGCATTTCTGCCTACAGTGTTTTTCCCTGTACAAGCCACAGCAAATGAAGATTTTATTTTTCCTTAACATGAGGCTGTGTGAAATTGATTGTGGTTTGTGTTTGATAATTGATTTGGGGCTTTTATTTTTTTCCCTACTTAAGTCTTGACTGGTTTTGTGTTGTCATGATAATCGTCCTTTTTGTAGGGTGGAAAGAACGCGATTTTTTGGTTAAGCTGGCTGAGTTCAATCTTATGAGAATCATATGCAAAACATCAATGGGGAGGGGGAAGGCTTTTGTTTGGGGTAAGGTATCTATTAAGTGTATGGATGTCAAATCTGCTTCACAGGTGAATCAACAGGAACAATGCCTAACTTAAATTTATCTATCGGTGTCTAAGGAGTAAAGGAATTTATTATTCCTATTTTCCTAAATTAATTTTTCCTACACAGTTCTATCTGCTTTTCCCCCAAGCCAGGAAATAGCTATTCTTAGAGTTTTCTACATAATATAATTGAAAAAAAAAAAAATTAACGGGATTTTGTGAAATGTTATAGAAAAGTCCAATGAAGGTTATGCAAATTTTGGAAGTTTGCCTTCTAGTCATGTTACAGTATCCAAAACAAACTATTCAAACCTAAAAATTTTAAGTGCTCATTAAAATTTGTTAGAATATTGTTTTCACATGGCATTTTAAGATTGTTCTGTGCAGGTAAGTGTCCTGTCCTGACAAAAATTGTCTGTGTGATCATGAGACATGGTGCCTGTGGTTTGGTCCTGCAGATGCAGCAGTATGTGTGCTTCTTGGCACATGAAAGTTTTCTTGCAAATTCCCAGATATCCCCCACTGATGCAAACTTAGATGATTGCACAGCTGGCACTGTGAACCATCCATGTCTGTCCCTACTCTCTGATGCATCCTATTGTGACCTGGCCATCTTACTTTTCATATTAGTTCTTTAGGAGAAAACCTTTATTATTTATTTCTGTACATAAAAAGAAACCCCAAAGCATGTTGCAAGTGCATTTGGGCCCAGTTAGGAATTCCAGGTCATATCATGGCCTAAAGCACTGTTTTTCAGCATTTCAGGAATGATTTTTTTCTCCTCATCTTAGTTAAAAATAAGCATGCTTAGTTAATCTGCTTTTGCTTTTGTTTGTTTGTTTGTTTTGTTTTCCAGAGTGCTTCTTTCTCATTCTCTTGCCCTAGAGCATTTCAGTTTTAGTCACTGCATGACATAGCTTAAATCAGGGCTGGAATGAAGTCACAAAGTGAACTGTAAGCCAGTCTTCTCCAAAATTCATGGGAGGAAACTGGAGTCACAATTATTAGCATAGATGAGTAAATGAATACTGACCAATGTAAAATTAAATTCACCTTAGCTTAGCTCTTCGTTGTTTTGTTTTATCAAATTAGTTGTTGTTAGTGCTGATTGCAAACATGATATTCATGCCTCTATTCCCAAGTATCCGGCCTTTGAGTTTCAATGAGTAAAGTGGTTTGAAGGAATCCAAATCAGTTCCTGCAGAGGCAAAGCACTTTAGTAGAAAACTACTTGCAAAGTCTGAGCATGGATTTTATATGTATCTTTACCCTAAAATAAGACACTGTGCATACATATGTGTGCAAGTGTGTGCATATTCACATATATACAATTACATCAATCTAAAATTTTCACCAATTTACTGTCTTGGTTTCACATCATTATATGTGTTTTACAGTAAATTCCAGGTTCTCTAGCCCTATAGGGAAATGCATTTTTGTTTACTTTCTGAATAATGGTTTCCAAAGTTCTCTGCTGTTTTGTAGTACAGAATCTGAAAAATATACTTTTAAAATGTTTTCATGCATGCAATTTGTTACCTTTTTTAGCAAATAATACTTTAAATGCCTGTAATTTTATCTAGTCAGACTAGTCTAGTAGTGCTCTGAATTCATCCCGAGATAGATGAAATATTCAAATTGCTTGGAAAAGTAGCTGCTTTCCTGTATACAAGTACTGTGCAATGAAATCACAACTTACAGACCTTTTCAGTTTAGGATGTGTGTAAATGTACTGAAATGGGTGGATTAGAACTCTTGTGCTTCTTCCTTTGAGAGGAATTTAAGCTTGGTCTGTTGTTCTTTTATGTTCACTCTCATTCTAAGGATGAGAAGTGTTATGACTAGTTCAGACAATACTGTAACCATCATATACTCAAATTTAAAGCAGCTCAGTACAATATAGTGATGTCTTTTAACTGTGTAAAATGTTTTCACTTTGAAGTCTTGTGCAATGCAGAATGTCATGTTGCACATGTGGCTGTTTCATGGTCACCCTGGCTGGGCTGTGGGTACACAGCTCATTTCAGCCCTGGTGGGGGATACTCAGCCTGGATGTCCTCACAGGCACAGAGCTGACCTTGCTGGGCACGCTCCATGCAGGTGGGGTGGATGGCTGGATGGCTGCACGGGTTTCACCATGCACCAGGTCCTTGCATGACTCATCACAGCCGGGTGTTTAATTCAGGCAAATCTGCTGGGTCCCAGGGTCAAGGCAGGAGTCACCCAGACACATGACAAGTCATCCTCACATGTTAGAGGCCACATGGCAGAAATTCACCATTGAGAAGAGAAGGGCTCTCCCTCTCCCCACTTGGTACTAATCATGGAGAACAATGCTGGCTGCCTTGCAAAATATTAGTATTGCTGTACAAAATTTGGGCCTCTGCTTATAGCCCGCTGAGTCAGACTTGTTTACTTCATCAAAGTATTAATCTCTGTCTCTGACTGGCAGTCAACAACTCCAGGCTTCAGGCTTAATGGAATTTCAAACTGTAGATGATGCAGTTTTGCTGAAAATATGAGGCTTCTATTGCATTTTGAATGATATATTGTCCCTCACTCCCCTTTGGTCTGTTTTTCAGGGCTGAGGGTAAGATAGATAATTAATTGCTCCCATCCCAAGCCTTGTCTTTTAATTTAAGAATTTTCTTTAGCATCTGCCAGAATCTTCTGCATGCACTCCTGAGAGGTTAAGCACTGAAAGAGGGATTAAATTAACTTCAGACATTAATTTTTTTCAGTAGGATGAAATAGCACTTCAATATATCAGGCGGTTTCTGATTTATCTTATTTCATAGCATGACAAAGAAATATGGGAAGAAGAGGCTATTTTTCTGGTTGCATGAGAGAATGATGAGTGAGGAGGCCTGTCTTTTGGTCCTACAGCTCACTTCAGTGTTAGCAAGAGGAGGGGATCCCGTGATAGCAAGAAGTAGGACATGAGAAGTGGATCAGCAGAGTGAAACATCTATTTGCCAAGGGCCTGATGTCCACACTACGCAGCTGGGGAGACGTTTAGCTATAGTCAGCTAATATATCACTTTCCTCAGAAATACTCTTCTATTGCCTCTAAAACCTTTTGTGAGAACGAAGCAGCATCAAGTTGCATTATGCTGTTCTTTGTATTTTGAGGTCATAAACAGTCACTGGTGAGTCATTCCTGGCTGGAGCTCTGGTCACTCTCCTGCCAAGTCTGACCAGTTCTCCATGCTGTTTGCTTGCCACTCCAACAAACTCATATGCTCTTTTCACAAACATAACTCCCCCATTTTACAACTGTGTATTCTAGCTTTTTCTAAGAAACACACGAAAGCAAATTAGTACAAAATCTCCTGGAATGATCTCTCTGCCAAACCAGACGTACACCTGCTAATAAGTCCCAAACAGTAGCATCACGTTTGAACTTATCTGTCAGAAACATAGCAAAGGAAAAATGATCACTCCTGAGGTGCCCTGAATTAGTAGTTCCATGCAGAATTTAGAGTGGGTTTTAGTACACCAGCTGAAATGCCACTGCTGCACTGAAATTCCATATGCCTCCTGCCTTTCTAGCTCTACTTCTGTGTGCATCCAGCCTCACTGTTCTTGTAGTAGATTTCAAAGATCCTCAGTCTTTTGCAATTGTATCATATAGCTGCCAATTCACGTAAGCCTGACAACTTACCTGCTTTTGGCAATATACTGTTTGTTTTATTGCCACTATAATGCCCTGCTGGTTCTTGGGACAGATGGTAGTTGAAGCTGCTGAATGTCAGGAAGTTCTGGAGAAAGTCAAAGATGCATTAACTGATCAACCCCATTGTGAATGCACTGGAAGCCCAGTGCTACAACTGTGTGTGTAATGGGTGGACTACACCTATGAAGAGAGTTTACCTGGGCCACAGGTGGTTTGCATTGCTTCATTTGCACATGAATTAGATCCATGGTTAGGGTGCAAAAGATTTGCCAGTGATAGGAGCTGGTCCTTGATATTGTTTCTGCTTACACATCACTTCAGTTAATAATTCTTCATAAACAGTATTTCAAACCCAAAAGAAAGTAAGGACCATTTGAATTAGTCACAAAAGGCTGTAGAGTAGCTGTTCTCATCAGTTTCTTCTGAATAAAATAAGGTCTGAAAAATCCATTTTTTACTCCATTTCAGTTTTGGTACAGCTGTCCAATATGCAATTTCTTGGAGAAGGACTTTGTTGCCGCCATACCAGAATACTATAGTTTAGTTGCATGGAGATATTTTAAAGATTTCAGTATATGCTTGGGATTAATTTCATTCATCCAAGCATAAGCATTGAACATTAGTTGTTCTAGATGCCTCTGTAGTCAGTAGACAGGCATCTCTCAAGAGAGACTCCTCCCATCCTAAGCTATGTCTCCAAAATTATTTGTGCAAATAACCCCTGGCCATTGGCTGTGTCTCTGCAGGAAGACTGAACAATTTCAGATGGATTAAGTCAGCTGCAGATGGTGAAAGCCATGAAATCAGATGTGATGGAATTCCAAAGTCTTTGCAGGTTGTGCGCATTATGCCTGATGATCAATATATTCAGCATCATTCTCCTTATTCAAATAATTATTTCATAGTATTTTTCCACTCTGTGGGTAACCAACAAAAGTTGTAAAGAGAGTTCACCATGGCTTTAGATACTGCTCAGGAGGTTGTTCACTTCTGTTGTCTTACATGTATTATTCTTCTTTTCTTTAGTCTTCTGGTACCAGCATCACAGTGGATATTGCTGTCATGGGAGAAGCACATGGGCTTATTACAGACCTTTTGGCAGATCCTTCACTGCCCCCCAACGTGTGTACATCACTGAGAACAGTGAGCAACCTGCTTAATACGCAGTTAACCTTCCAGGCCATCCACAAGCCAAGGGTGAATCCTCTGGTATCCTTCAGTGAGAGCTACACCTGCTCTGACTCAGAGGAATGTCCAGAGAAAGGAGAGAAACTAGCCATTCCCAAGGTGAGTACTGGAGCCTGTCTGTCATCTTGTAACTTGGCTCTCCCTAAAGGTACATCACAGGGCTGGTGGGAGACATCATTGGCCTTTTGGTTTGTTTGCTTCAGGTTAACATCCTGTGCACCAATCACACTCTAATATATAAGGATAGCTAGGTCAATGACTGGTTTCAAAGTAAGACAATTCTTGTGTATCCTTCAACTTGCATTCAGGTTCACTTTGGTTCAGGCATGTTTAGAAGATGGTATTCGACATGGAATACATCACACAGATGGTGTGCATATTGCCTTGCAGCTGTTGGTTGGAGCTTGAGAGAAGAAATTATAGGGAGCAGAGCAAGAAGAAGCCTTTTGTCATCCAGACTCACAAGTCTATTCCATTACTCCTTACACAGAAACTCTCCTCCCACTCAAAACTTTTGAGCCACTGCATGTGAGGTGACTATCCTGGACAATGAGACTGGTGAAATAAGCAGTAATATGAGGGACTTTTTTGCCCATTTAAGGATTGGAATTTGAAATGCTATATGAATTTCACTCTCTTCTTCCTTCTCTTAGCCAGAAGTGTGAAACCTATAGAAGTCAGTGAAAAAGTCCCTACTGACAACCTCCAGATCTTTGGATCAAGTTTAAAATGTTGTCTACCAAACAAACAAATAAACAAAAGTATTTTCACAGTCATTAGTATGACAAATCCTGTGAGCTCGTGAGAAGTAGTCTTGAGAAGAAAAGAAGGCTGAACCAAAAACATCTATTACTGCTTTGACAGATGGCTTTATGAATGCTCAGGAATCCGACAGGAAATAACCAGTGTTAACTACCCACATTGAGTAAGTGAACAGCTAGAAAGAGCACAGCTTTGAAGTAGGTTGAGTTGTAGGTTTGTTGCTAATGAGCTGTCCTGCAAGGCTTACATTTCACTTTTGAAACTAAACCAAAATGCTTTTGTACTGCAGCCTCCCTTGTAAAATTAAATATAGGCAGAGTATGTTGCACAAGCAAATGCTTTTATGTTTTTACAGTTTAAATGGCACAGCCAGCATTCATTCCAGCATTTCCCAGGATCTGAATTGCAATACTTGTGATTCTTTTTTTTATTATATTTCACTGTGATGATAATTATTACCCTATTTGCCTATGTAGCAGCTGTATGTATGAAATGGATGTTCACGGGTTTTTAAGCACATTTTACAATTTATTTTAGTGAATATGTCTATAATGACTGTACTTTGGGCTTGGAGGGGAAAAGTTAAATGGAAGAACACTGCCATCACATGAGCAAACACAGGGAGGAGATACCAGTTTGCTGTTGCATAATGTCTAGTGAGAAGAGAAATGAAGGATGAAGAAATGAGTTAATGCTACAGAGAGCTAATTTGACTGAAGAGTTCACTGACCTAAATGTATTATGGTTCATAAAACTAATAGGTTGCAGTCCTTTATTTGTCTAAATATAGTTTTAGGGTCTTTACCCTAAGCATCTGACACTGAGTATTTTGGGTAAGGAGATAGTATGTTAACATATTTATCTGTAAGTTTGAGCTTCAGAACCACCAGGTGTCTTCCATCTCACATTTCTTAGCCCTCTGGCAAAGTCCAAGCTCTCCATTGCAGAGATATATTTATTTTCATTCTTAACTATAAACGCTTCATGAGAACTACAAAAGAAACATCTTACGAAATTATAGCATCTGCAACAGCAATCTGGATCTACAAAGACTGTTTATCATCCTCCTTTATTATCTCTATCTTCAAAAAGTCAAAAAAATCTATGTGAGTCCTGTTAGTGGAGAAAAGGAAGAGTCAAATAAAATGCAGGGTGGTCAAGAAAAATCTGCAGCAAATAGTGTTGCTTTTTCTAAGCTTTTTAAGAGACGTCATATCCCAGAGAATGATAGTTTTATTTCAGTGGGCGATCTTTGGATTGGGTAGATATTGCAGGGAAAAAAAGTTGGAGTTCCCATCCCATATGTTTCTTACAGCCTTTTTTTGCCTTGTATCTCTGATTCTGAGAATCCGTGACAGTTTAAATCACAGAATAGTTAAGGTTGAAATTGCATCTGGAGATAGTCTAGTCTAATACAGGGATCTAGTCCAGTTCCTCATGTCATGAAGGTTTTTCTAGGTTCAGTCTAGGTCAGGTTGCTCAGGAGGCTGTCCAGGGTTTTGAGTATCTCCATGAATGCAGACTTCACAGCCTCTTTGGGCAACCTCTTTCAATATTCAGCCATTCTCACAATCAAAATTATTTTCCTACATTTAAATGAAATTTCTTGTATTTCGATTTTTTCCCTGTTGCCTCTGGTCCTTTCACTGGGCATCACTGGAAAGAGCCTGACTCCATCTTCTTTACACTCTCCCTTTAGGTATTTGCATACATTAGTAAGATCTAACCTGAGCTAACTCTTCTTCCAACTGAGCAACTCCAGTTCTCTGCCTTTTCCTTTTATGACAGATGCTCCAGTCCTTCAGTCACCTTTGTGGCCCTCCCAACTTGTTTAAGTGCCTTTGGCCACATCAGATGTTGAACCCCTATGGGTATAGATCTTCCATAAAACTTGAAATAGGGAGGATGGTCCAGACACTCCAAGCATTTAAAGCATTGGCTGTATTGATGTGAATACAATGAAGGCACCATAATACCTGGGAGAATCCAGACCTTAGGTACCCCACTAGTTGTTGTACCTCACAGTCAGGCAGGATTAATCAAATAGAAATGTGGATTTTTTTCTGCGTGTTTAAGGGTTTGTAATCTGATATAAACACTAAGCAACTGATTTCTCCTTAGCGCTTGCGGAGGAGTTTGCCTCCAGGACTGCTGAGACGGGTGTCCTCTACTTGGACCACAACAACATCAGCCACAGGATTACCTACACTGGAGCCAGCTCCAGTGAGAAGGGATCGCAGCGCCAGCATCAAACCTCATGAATCATCTTCATCCAGGTTACAAATTGCCTCCTCTCTCTTTTATGTTTCTCTTTGGGCAGATTTCTTTGGTTCTGTGTGGTGATGTCCAAAAAATGCTGGCTGTGAAGTGCGTTAAAACTACTTCTTCATATTTCTCTAAATAGGGTTGCCAGAGGAGCAGCTTTCCCAATTTTAGTCAGATCGTGCCAAAATTATTCATATTACTGGGAAGTAAAATAAACTTCAAAAAATATATTTATGCTACCAAAGTGCAGAATTGCACAATAAAATTGGAGGAAAGGCAAGATATCTGGTTTAAGTCTTCTTGATATACAGCAGTTTTCTGTATGGGTATTGCCCAGCCAAGAAAAAATTCTAACAAGTAGCCCAGCCATTTCTAAAAATACACCTACTGATGTGGTCCTGTCACTAAACCAGTTCATAAAGCACTTCTCCATCCTCCATTCTTCTCAGGGCCTGATCCCTGAGCCAGTATCATAAAGTACATGGTCCTCCCACGTAATGGAGAAAGAGAAGTTGTGTCTGCTTAGCATTTGTTTAAGGGCATTTGCAGCGGTTCAATGGCATTTGCAGAGGTCTAAGGGCATTCAGACCTCCGTACCTCACATTTTGGGACTTCCATCCTACCAGAAAGCCTGAGCTGAGCTGCTTTTAACCCTCCACAGGGGCTGTGGCAGATAATCCAGCAGCAGCCAGTGAAGGGAGTAGCTGATTGGATGCCAGTCTTCTGCAAAGAGCTCTTGTCTGTGACAAGAAAGGCTTGGCTCCCAGGCACTGTTAGCTGTGATCATGTTGTGTAGCTATTTCAACAGTATTTCCCCCTTTTTGGCTCCATGAATATTTTTCTATTCTAGTCAGAAAGGAGCAGAACCTTCAAAGGAAGAGCAGAATGTAATCAGTTGTGGTGCCACCCTGTGAGAATTAAGTTCAGGTCCCCTCCCCACCTCAGCAAGGTTCTCATCTTGGAGCTAGAGGAGAGAATGTGGAGATACGCTTTGCGGTGGGGAAAGAAAGATCAGAACCAAAACACCAAATTCAAGGAGAAAATTTTGTCATGTTATCAGAAAACTCAAAAGCTTTTCTGAAATTGAAAATCTGGTGCTGGTAGTGGAGAAAAAGATGGGACCTGAGAGAGCCTGATATCACCAGTGCTGGCTGTTAAATAGCTTGGGTGAACACAGCCCCAGAAAGCTGCTTTCTTCCAAGGCCTTTCTGCAAGATACTTAAACCTTCCCCATAGAGGAGGCTCTTTTGCAGAGCATTGATGTGCTCAAGGCAACCTGCAAAGTGCATTGCAAGAAAAGTACAAAATTCCCTTTGTGAGGAGTCCCATCCATCTCAGTGAAAGTAAATATAAAGAAGCTCTAACCAAATGGAAATGTTCTTTACTCACTGACCGGTGGTTCTCAGGGTGCATTTGATTTATATTGTTGATCCCAGTCTCATGTAGTATGTAAGCATCCTAAGATGGGAATCAGAGGGAGAAGGAGAGCAATTAAATATTATTGTTGGTCCTTTCCTACGGCTGTTATATAACTCTGTGTGATGAGCCAACTAAGCAGGCTATCAATTCTTCCTATGTTTAATGTCGCCAATTGTATAATTATAGCTCTGTCAAGGCTCCCAGCCTACTGTTTGTAGTACTTCTCTTACAGTAGGAGAAACAATGTGTATTCCAGAAAGGGGGAAAATGGATCCTATAAGTCTAGCTTCAAAACTTTTGGCAGACCAAGAGAGATTTGCTTTCAAAGAGAAGAATTTTGAACTGAAGAGAAAAAAAAAAAATCTTGATTATCTGCCACTTCCCCTGTACCAAACTGAATTAAAGCATTTCATAGGTCACAGAGATAGAAACATTTCATAGGTTGAAGGGTAGTAGAGAGGCTGACATTGAAATTGCCCTGTGGCAGAGTCTGCAGTTATAAAATCTGCAACTTGTTCCTCACAGCCTGGGACATCATCTCTAGATTTCTGTATTCACATATTTGCAAAAATCCCCCTTAAATCTCTGTTTTCTGTAATCCTGTATTCTTACCAACCCTGTCACTAAACTAGTAAGATGTGGTCCTCTTATGGCTTCTAATACTATGGGAAAAATAACAGAGCTTCCACATTCTCTCCCTCAGTCACTCCTATATCCAGTGGTTCTCCTGTAAGAAATCAAAAAATGTGGTTTGCGGATTTTTGGTTTTGGTTTGCTTGTAGGATTTTTTTTTTTTCGCTTTACTGTGGGCCAGAGTGTTATATTCTTCCTGTCAATTAAAAAGCAAAATGAAACCATAAAACAAAACAAAACAAAGAAAAAATTTTAAAAACTATCTGGATTCTTTCTTTGTCTCATTTCATCACAGATTATAGGAATTTGGGCCAACGAAGACAGCCAGCAAATATTTTTGTAGGTAGTGCTCCTCTTCCAAAACAATATGTAGAGGTAATACAGTGTTACGAGCTTTTTTTCTTTCAGAGTGCTTTATTTATTTATTTATTTATTTAATTTCAAGGGTTTTTTTCAAGTTCAGCTGGGGCTGGACTACTTTAAAAATCTGCCTTCTGCCTCGTGTGTCACCTCATCACTTGCATGTGGGGCTGTGAGGTGGAGCCTGAGATGCCTGGTGGATCTGTCCAGAGGGCTCACAGGGCTTGCTTGATAAGAGCCAGTGCTGCATCTCTGCAAGCAGCTGACATTTGATGAGTGCCATTTGGGAAAACAATCACAAATGCAGTTTTCTTGCTGTGCAGAAGAATTTGGCTTCTTCTGGTACAGAGCTCTAGCCTGAAGGCTGAAAGTATGGGCCCATGCTGTTGGAGGGGACAAGTCCCACACACACAAACACATGCACCCTGTTTTCCTTCAGTGTGTTTCTCTTGGACCAGTGTCTTCAGGGTCTGTCAGTAGGGTTTTTTTGGGGATGCAGCATGCATTTCAGCTGCCTAGGGCATGAAGTGGCACACCATGAGCCATGGCCATGCAGGGTGGTTCTGGACCTCCCTGGTCTCCTGAGGAGCTCCTCCCATTCCCGAAGGGATGGTGGGTATCTGCCATGGCACCAGCAGCAGAGGAAACTGGGTGTTTAGTTACTCTGAGAACTTGTGTCACTTCTGGCTCTTTTAAGGAGGTGTTAAAAGAGAACATAAATTGAACTTATTTCAAGTCAACTTTTGAGCCTCTTTGTACTGTCAGAACAACACAATGAAGGCATCTTTGTATAAATAAAGCAAATAGGCCTCAGCAGAAAAGGAAGCCCAGCTTTTGGAGTGTCTGCATTGTAAATATTTTTGCTGAACACAGAGCTCCTCACAAACAGCAGTTCATCCAGCCCATAGATGTTGTTTTCCTCATCAAATTTTGTGCTATCCCAGTATCACACACTTCTTGCTGCAGCTCGTAACTTCTTAAGATCTGCCACTGAGGTTTTTTCCTGTGTTGAATGGTGGTTGTCTGTGCTCTGGTTTTGCAGCCCTGACTCCTGGAACAGCTCAATTCTGATGACAATCACAAAGAGCAGGTCTTTCTCCACCTCCTACGCCATGTCTTCTACCAACCACCTGAATGCCAAAAGGCAGAGCCGGCAAGGTGAGTGGGCATCCCTGGCTCTGTCAGGATCACTTTGCTGCTCCCTGTGACTACCATGTGCAGCTGCTTTTGTTCTCTGTCCAATCTACTTCTTTTCTTATTTTTCCATCAGTATAATACAGTTATTTCCTTTATTTAAGAAAAAACAACAGTCTTTTAAAATACGATAGCTCAGAGTGATGCCATTGTAAATGTTTTGTCTTTTATGATTTATAGAATTTAGTCATGACATAATGCAGCAAGTGTGATATGAAATTGTGTTGTGATTTATATCCATGTAATTCCCTTGCCTACAATAGGGTTGAGAAAAGAGCGTTTGCTATAACATTTGTGACATTAGCTGTCTGTGCATACTGCCTGAGATTTCCTGAAGCACAACCTACATAATGCCATTTGGAGCTGTAAGCAGCAACTGACCTGTCTTACCTAAACAAATCCAAGACAATGCCTTTATAACTCTGTCAATCTCTGTATATTTATTAATGAGAAAGTACAGGTAGTTCTTATTGATTTTTAGAGATGAGAATTATGGGGCTTTTTAATCTGCTTTTTGAGCTTTTAAAAAAACATTACTCCTGTTTTAACTAGGAAAAGGCACTGAGAAGCTGACTTTGGAATTGATAATTAAATGGGCATTGTGACAGCCATGAAGCAGCCTTAAGCCACAGTAATGTGGTTCTCCTCCCTGTACAAATGCAGGATAATGTAATGTTTACTCATGCTTTAACTTGCAATTCAAAATTATCACAAGGTCTCCCTTTTTTATATCAGTCTGTTTTTTTCTAAACATGGAAGAATGTTGAGATAATGTTACTCAGAGATCCTGGCCACCCAGCTATCAGATGGAAATTGATACATGCCTGAGGTCTGACATTGAAAAAGTCAGAGTATCCCAGCTTAGAGATGGATTTGAAGATATGGCTGCACAATTCTTTTGCATATCTAGCGCTGTCACATTGTATCTCCTTTTCAAACTGAAGAGAACCATACAAGAGAGCTCCTCTTGTACAGAAGCTGCTTTGTTTTGCCACAGTGAAGACTAAGTAGCACAATATTATCTTAAAAGGTAAGAGGCACATAGGCAAATGAATAAAATTTAACGTGGAAAATAATGGATATATAGTACCAAGAATCCAGGGACTTGTTTTAAAACATAGACCTGTAATTTTCAGAGATTACCCAGTAAATTGAAAGGGAGAGGAGTGAGGTATATAATATTTTGTACCTGGAAAACAAGCGTACTAACCCCATCAGTCAGTTTTACTTACAGTAATTTCTGCTTTCAGAAAGTGTTAAGAGTTATCTCTGTTACCCAAGTACCTGAGCTCTCACATGATGAAAGGAGATCTTCATTCCATCACAAACAATTCCTAGGGGTATTGATAGAGAGGAGTAAAAGTTTTGTGTCAGCATTTTATGTAAAAGATTGATATTTGAACGCTTTAGACTGTTTATAATAATGCATTTTTAGTTATGTTTTGCTTTCATGTTCCAACTAAATAATTATTTCAATTTGCAATAGTTAATAGAAATTAGACTTTTATATATTAGCTCCATTGGCAATATATAATAATTATTAGTGGAAGTTGATCTAACTGAATCTGTAAATCTGTTAATTTATAAAATGTGTATTTAATTATGCATGAAAATATTAGCATTTTTAAATGCTGCCAGTTATACTTATTTTGGCCAAAAAAAATCAAGTGTTTTCATATGTAGTTTCACATCACATTGAAGTCACTGTTTTATATCTTCAACACTGCACATATGAAGAAGTTCTGGAGGACCTAAGCAGATGGATGTACTTAAAAAATTGTGTTTGTATTTTTATTCTTCTCTTATCTTGATTATTCAAAATGCCTTGCTGTAGCAAGGCATATTTACTCTCACTTTTGCCAATAAATAGTTATATGTCGGATTATTGAAAATAGGTTTGCATCTTTCTAGTAAATTTATTTTTTTATGGTTACCTACCATGGCAAATTACTCTTTAAAAAAAACCCAAACAAACAAAAAACACACAACAAAAAAGTATTTCAGGAGTCAGGAGCCCAGAGTAGCATTAGAAAGCCAGCTATGTGAAAACTGCTATTTAAATTCCTAGGACTTGTTTTGACTGTTGAAATATGACCATATGTATTGCATCCTCTGACTGTATCCTCTAAGAGTCATAAATATTAACTTATTAACATATAGCTCAAAGGTAAATAATATTCCAACTCAGTCCCCTGTGCAACTAACAGAGTGCGAAATGTTTTTAAAGACATATTTTTGTTGGATGGAAAGCTGATATCTCAATGAATTTAAAAATGTGAAACAGAGGTTTTCTGTATTTTTAAAGCAATTTCCCCATGTCATGGCCATCTGATAACATTTTAATTGCTCTGAAGGCTGTAGTTTTCTGATCTCAAGACAAGCTATTTGCAATTCAATGACTAAGTGCAGTCATTGAATTAAGACAATAATACATAGCACATGTTTGCTGAAGAAATACCCCAATCAGAACTGAGGAGATGTTGGATATCTCCAAATTACAGCATTGTAACTGTCAGAATTTGGTTTTTAGCTCTTGGATTGTCAAAAATAAATCATATTCTAGCCTTGTATCACAGTAAATTGTTATCAGCAAAAAAAAACCCTGAAAATGTACACAGATATCCTGTCTTATTCTAAGATAAGTTTTGTGTCTGGAATGCATTTACATAGTGGGCACAATTCAAACATAAAACCAGTTCAAGTTCCTGAGATCTTTCTGTCATTTGGCTTTGAAGATGAATGCAGTAAATTAACTGGGGCTGAGTTCCTACAAACCTTAAAACAGGAGGTAACTCAATTTTTTTGCGTTTCCTTTCAAGATAGATTCAGTTTGCTCCTCTGTGTTTTGAGTGGGATTGTTTTGTCTGAGACTGGAAAAATGTAAAGAGGATTCAAAAAGAAGGTGGCACTTTGTGTCAAGCACTGGGCCAGCGGATGCATTTCGTCTTGGCGGTGGTGCTTAGGCAGGAAAAAGGGACAGAGAGAACTAAATCTCCCTAGTGCCCACACATGTGGATATTGGCAGTTTTTGATACACTAGCTCAAGAGTGCACTACCATGTGGTACAGGTAATGGTTGCAAGTTCCCTTAGTGAGCAACAGATATTGAAAAATAAGCTGCACAAGATCAAGGCCAAAATCCATGAGGAATGCAGAAATGGCACCAGAAGTGTAGTATTTCATATAATGTATGACCAGTTTTGGTTTATTGCTAGTCTTCAAACATGTAACAATCCAATTTTTCTGGGAATGTGTGTAGCCTGTTCTTCGCCTGCTTTGCAGATGGATACTGTGAAACAAAGGTGGATCTGGCATCTGCAGATGGGTCTGGGAACTGCCTGTTTGGAGTTTGGGGTCTCTGTCACTAGAACATGTGGATACCAATAGTCATGCCACTAGCATGTGGCTTTCATTTCATGCCTGCCAGTTAGTGCATCCTGATCAACAGGGAAAATATGCTTTGTATTTTGTGCCAGATCTTCAGCAGGTAGAAGTGGCTGATACTGATGGAATTTCACCTCTCTGTGACAGCCCTGGGCCTGGCTCAGAGTGGAGAAGGGTATTCTCTTATTTTTCTGTTTGGAAGCTGGGCTGGTACTTCTGCATCTCAAGAGGAGTATTTCTGCACAGTGAACTAATACAACCATCTGCCACTTCTGTTAATTGACAAGACTCTTCTTTTCTCTTGCCAGGTATCCCACCAAATATTTCACCTCTCACCTCCCCGTGCCATTCACCAATTCAGGGGACCCCTGCCACAAGTCCTACTGGAAAAACATCTTCTGTGTCATTTCCAGACTCTACAGATACTGACACCAAGGAGGACTTAAAGCCACACAAAGTCTTAACTTCCACTCAGAGTGCACCTACCCTGTCAGACCCTGTTATCAGCCCCTCCATCATCTGCAGCAGGTAAGATTTGACATAAGCGGGATTAATTTCACATTGTTCTCACAAACATCCTCTTTCAGCCCACATATGAGTTTTTCTGATTTACTGCAGTATTGTCTATTGATATTTCGAGTTTGTAGTTTTTGAGTAATTGTGTAGATCAGTGCTACAAATGCTTTTCAAGTGGAAGACTGTTATCTATATTTATCTATATTTATTGCTTTTACTCATGTCAATCTGATTCATAAATAAATAAATTCTTCATCAATGACTTGCAGTCCCAAAGCTTAATTTCATGTTAACAACCTGTGTTTCTTATGCCATGCCCCCTAATATGAATAGTCACTTGCAGGACATAGGCCAAGTCTTCCACAGTAGTCACCTGATATTTGATAGAAACATCTGACAGCGAGGGTTTAAAAGTTTCTGGCCTGTAGGCTTCTCATAAAGGTGTGCCAACAATGCCTGAAGGCTACAGAATGTTGAGTGTTCTCTCAGGAGGAGTGGATCCTGTCTTCCCTAGGCTGGGTCAGATTACATATAGTTGGGATTTTTTTTTCAGAAAAAAATTGCAGATAAATTCTTTCAAGTACTAAAAATTACAGTAACAAAGTTTAATTTCACACTTTAAAGTAGCCCTCCATTAGATAACAACAGACTGAACCTGCTTTGCAAAATCAGCATTTTGGAAAGAAAGTTGTTCTGCTTATCTTCTCAGAAAGGATTAAGTTGCTAAATTGTACTAGTGGAGTTTGCAGTATGTGTCCAGTTCAGAACAGTGTGAAACACTGGTATTCCAAAGCCTGTTCCAGTGCAGTTTTGAGGTTGCCTTACTCACTAGATGTCACTTTTGGTCATAGCACTGAGCACCATTTGTGATCAGTGGCCAGTCAGTGGACAGCACGTCATATGAGGCTGGGTCAAATGGTATCAAGTCTGACTATCTTTGGAAGTGGTTTTTCCTTTGTGACTTCAGTCACATGGCTGTGGATGTGCCTCAGTACACTGTGTGGGTGTGAGAAAGTCAAAACTGAGACTGCGAGTCTGCTCGAGGGACTCATCCTCACTGCAGTCCAGACTAGGATCCCAGCAGGCTTTTAAGATGAATTTAGGTGACTAAATAGAAACTTAAGTGCTTTTAAATGTTTTCCAAAGTTATAGCAAAGCTGGGACTTGTACTGATTTATTTGAAATGAAAACTGTATTACACAACATAGCATAAAGATGCTACTGTCTTATTAACCTGTGCCTTTATTACTATTTCAACAAAATATTATTACTTTCACAAGTAGCAATTTTGTCTGGAGGCTTTCTATTAAAGAGGACAGTTAATAGTTTCATTAAAAATGTCCAAAAAAATCAATGTAAATTTGTTGTAGGTAGTAATGAAATAAATATTCTTCTTATGTTCAGACTTTGATTTCATTGTAATCACTGGTAAAATGCTCATTAACTTTTATGTGGCTGCTGTCTTAGTGGATCTATGTAGGTTATATTTAGGTTTTCAGTTTGGTTGTTTTCAAAAACTTAGACTGTGTAAGCATTGCAGATAGTTACATTGCTGGCATAGACTTTGTTGTCGATTATTTGCAAAAAAACCCATACTATTTAAAATATTACCGTGTAATGGTTGCTAATAGAATTGGCATCCACTAGTGCTAATAGTCACTGGTTTTTTAAGGTCCTGTTGAAAAATCTTAAGCACTGTCGCATTTCTACCCATTAGGATATAAAGGCATCAAGTACACAGGTACAAACTGAACTAACAGCACACAAATAATGCATCCATTAGTAATGTATGTAAAATTAAAAAG
This sequence comes from Scytalopus superciliaris, assembly GCA_013400415.1. Lineage (NCBI taxonomy): Eukaryota > Metazoa > Chordata > Aves > Passeriformes > Rhinocryptidae > Scytalopus > Scytalopus superciliaris. The sequence goes on from VXBX01002898.1 coordinate 338,479, forward strand.
CAAAATCAAAACAAAAAATCCCAAATATCAAAGAAATTAAACTGATAACAAGTCATGAGAGTTAAATTAAGGCACTGGAAGTAAATTTTTAATGTTTGAGCTTTCACGAAGCAGATTGATGGTGTTCACAGTGTACAATTCACTGTATTTAGTGCCAAAACACCTGCCTTGCAGGGGAATAATGTCATGTCAGCAAACCAATCCCACCCCTTACAACAAAAAAGAGGAAATGAAGTCTTGATGGCATCAGTGTTTTCAGTCAGGTCCACCGGGCAGTGGCATCAAGATGGCAGTTTGACTGGACTTCTTTTTACTGACACAGTGAAACGTGTTAGGACAGCACAGTTTGAAAACCACAGGAAACAAGAACATATACCAGGCAATGCCAGTAAAATAACTTGTTAATAATCATGCATTAATTATGCTTAGTGGATGAGGCAGGAATCCTGTGTAAAAAATATTAAACAACCATGATGTTAAGGAGTGTATTATAATGCCTGAGCATGAAGGGATTGAGTTAAAGTTGCATGGGCACATTTACTTCCAGCACAGAGTACATTTCAAGTGTTCTGCTGGGTAGCTCAGTTATTTTTTGGGTTTTTTGTTATTGGGGTTTTTTTAATATGTTGCTTTGTGGACCATGCATATTAAATCAGTGTGAGTTTGCATATGTTCAGGAAATGAAGAGGTGCACTCATAGTGATACAAAAGCCTTGTGGCATTACAACCAGTCAAAGGCTGGTCTTATGGAAACCACCAGGAATGTGGGACAGAGAAATTACTTTTTTTCATCTTGTTTAGCAACCTGAGTGATAGAAGATTTATTTGCTTGGTTATGCACTTCAGGTATCATTGAATACAGATTTGTATTTTTATTTAAAAGTCTTTCAGGAATTCGTTATGTTTGTGGGGCCTATGAAGCTCCAGGATATATTCTGGATGATCGAGTCGAAAGCCATCTGGCAAAGAATTTCAGCCATTTTTACATGTTGAATTTAGAACGGTACCAAGTTTCTAGTACAAAGTTTGACTGATGAAAATAATTTTGTAATAGTTGCTTTTCAAAGGCTGTTATATATGAGATATATCACAAAATATTGACTCAAACCAGAGAAAGAAATGTTACAGTGTCAGTTTTTTGGGGACAGGTTTGATATAATATTGCTAAGTGAGACTTCAGATTTGTTATGTTCTCTCAGGTTTTCATGATATATCATTGTTCCTTCAGGTCTTAGATTCAATCATATTGGACATTATAATATGAAATGTTCCAGCTGGCATTGTATTGATATGTAGTGTTTAAAGGGAATCACACACAAGGAATAAAGGTTTTTACTGGAATGGGAGACACAGGCTTGAAAAGGCCATGATACTGTGATCCCTCCCAAAACATAATGCTGTTCTGGGAATGATGAAGCAAACTTCTTCTTTTAATTTCAGTGGTAAATATCTGGATGCCAGACCATTCACCTCATGTTTTGTCTAAAATACCCTCTTGGTTCTTATGTACTGGGTATATTGTCACTGAACTAATGACAAGATACCATTTTCTTCCTCAAGAAGAACATCTTCAAGTTTTAAGCAAGCAAAGGAGAGTAAAGCCAGATCATGACTGTGTTAAAATTGAATTCTGTAAGATTGTATGGGACTATGGCACATTTTCATAATTTCAATTTATATTTATAAGGCAACTGTAGTACAGAACCAGGGGATTTTTTTTTGTACTGATAAACTTGGAGAATAAAAAATTCATTTAAAAAGAAAATCACATGGCACAGGTTTACTGTTGGCAACACAAATTAAAAGGTGTCAGCCAGTTAATCCAAGGTCTTTTTGCATTTTTGTCCTTTTATGTCCCTGAGTTCCAATAAAATTCAGCTCTCTCTTGTAATTTTGTCTGGAGAATGCACCCTGGACCACGGCTTATACTGTATGACATCATCGTACACTGTTAACAGGAAATCATTTTACATAACACTGTCTAATGCATGTGGTTCTTTATATTGTGCATTTTTCTTGATGTATTTCAGCTGTGGCAGACCCTATAACCAACTAGAGACTGGTGATGGGACACTAAATAGAAATGATGCTACCACACACACCCTGAACAGAGCAGGTAATTCTTTGTCTGTCAAAAACATCTTGTTCCTTCAAGTCCAGTAATGAAAGGGCAGACAGGCTTGTGTGTCGTAAAGGGAGACCATACAACTTGCCCTTGAGGCTTCTTCCCTTTTTGTATGTATGACATGTACAAAATGCTAATGGAAAAATAGAGTTAAAATATAAAAGAAATATGGTTTCCCTCATTTAACTTAATCAGCACAAATAATGACCCTCAAAATATTTTTACTCTTCAATCCCTGATCCCATTTTTTGCACTCTGCAGGGTATATGCCTTAACACCTTTGGACAGATTGTCCAACTTCAGACCCAGCCAAGCAGCACATATGTATGATGAGTCAGAGATCCTGTTGCTGTTATTCAGAAGGTCACAGGATGACTTTTGTGGAATTCTTACTGTTTACACAACAAGCTTTGTGATTTGTGTTGTAGATGATCCCGCGCAAGCCACTTCTGACTACGAGACCAATAACAGCGATAGCAGCGACATCGTGCAAAATGATGACGAGACAGATTGCTCCAAAGAGCAGACACGGAAGGGATCCGTCTGTAGGCCCTACACACCTGAGACCATCATTCTGCATCCTTTGATACCACCTGAGGTAGGTGGTATCAAGCAATCTTGCCTAAGTTCCACTCACACAATAGACTGAGTGTGTGCTGACACTAAGGCAGAAAAAAAACAAACCAAAACTGAAACCCATCAAAAACCCAAACCCCCATTGAAAAAAGAAAAATCAATCCTAAGGCTGTCTAAAGATTGTGATCATGGTTTTAAGCAACAATTGCAACAGGGTCCTACCCTGCAGTAGGAGGATTAATTTTCAAGGGTTGAAAGGAACCATTGAAATGTGTGAGATCCACTAAGCACTGGCTGCTTATGAAACACTAACCATCTATTTTGATGAATAAAAGTTTATGGATCTAGCATTAGGCATTTCTGAAATGTTTGGCCTCTGTGTTAGCGTTTCCTTTAAAGGGAATGAATTAGAAGGAAGAAAAATTATCTCAGACTAGCAGCATGATATATAGCCTCCCTGTTCAGCCACTTCAGCTTCTCAATGGGCTTGCAATCTTGGCTAATATATACTGTGATCCTTATTTCAGAATAAATGAGCACTGGTCTGAGGGTGCTGCAAGGTATTATTGTTGGTACATGTCTTAAACATATGAACATTGCAGTGGTGCTGATCGTCTCACAGCCGCTGTGTTCAGCTGTCAGCTTGGTTGAGATGCAAGGGAAAGCTTAGTTTAGTTGCATTTTCCCCAGTTTGCTGTACAACTGAATTAATAAAGTTAAATTGGCATGAGCTCATGAAAAGTTTACTGTAATCTGTTGGTGTTGGATGTGCTGAGAGAAATTTTGCGTTAAACATTCTGGCATTCACTCATCTACAGTTTCTTAGTAAAATGTAATTCAAGGAAGTATACAGGGAGAAATGTGAAAGGAGGGGCACAATGCATCCTTTATTTGCAGACCTTGGAAAACAGGTAGGTCTCAGTTTAAGAAGCATTAAGTCTTCACTTGGACTGAGCTCCATCAGCCATGTTAGTTTGTAATAAATGGGTCCTGATGCAGAAGTAGAAACTGAGAGCTTTTTCTTCTGTACTGCAGCAAATTTTACAATGAAGACAGATTCCCTTGGAAATGAATGAATGATTCCCATGAGTGAATGAATGAATGTGTCTCATGGATAAGTTCAGACACTGATGTTTCATATACAGAATTTTCTATTCATTCAAGTGAAACACATTATAAGGGAGAGTGACTTGCTGCAGGGCTGGTAGAAATGAGGACATCTCCGCTGAGCTGAGTAAAGTACCATCGACTTACAGATGATGCTAATGTGGTAAGAGCATAATTTTTTGCATGAGATGTTTCACAGAACTAACATTCCTCTTTATTCTGATTTCTGGCACAGGACAAGCCTGTACTTGCTCCTGAGCCTTTGGTTATGGACAACTTGGATCCCCTGATGGAGCAGCTAAATAGCTGGAACTTCCCAATCTTTGATTTGGTGGAAAAAATTGGAAAGAAATGTGGAAGGATTCTCAGTCAGGTGAGAGGTGTAACTTGTCTGCATTGTCTAGCTAGGACATTGACAGACTTAGACACAGTAGTGTTAAGACCCATTCAAAGAATCGTGTTCCCTAATTCAAAGCTGACAATATGAACTCCACCTCACTACATTTCTTACTTTTAAATGTCTATATGTTTTAATTAAAAATTATGAATGGGAAAACCACACACTTCTTTTGCCTGCTGCTCTCTGCCAATGAGGTTACATAAACCTTTCTGAATATAGCAGCAAGAGGTGCTGCTACCCCTTACTGACTTCTCTGTGAATGGATTTCTCATGGGGTACAGCACGGGAGGACTAAATAGTAAATATATGCAAACTGCAGGTTATACATAGCTTTGTTCCTCTTTTATACAGGAGATTGCAGTCAGGCTATGCAAGAGAGCACGGTTTGAGGAAGTGGGAGGAAAAATAGTCCATGCTATATTCCTTCATTTTTAAAGAGTCAGAACTTTAATAGAAAATTCATATCATTATTACATAGGGAAGACTAATTTGCTATGAATCAGGATGGGAGAGCTTGCTAATATTTCTTTCAACTATCAGTTTTTTATTCCTTCCTGTGAGTTGAATCCACTTACCAATACAGCCCATCTCTACCCAGCACGATTAAGTGTGACTTCCATAATCACTTTCTTGCCTGAACTTTTTATTCTGTTATGCCTCTTTTCCTGGCACATGGATAAATTAGTAATTTTTTCTTATGGAAGTATTGAAGATTATTAAACAGGAAAAGCGAGTAATTTTTGTTATTATTTAGGGATGGAAGGAAAACAAGCCCAAGAGAATCTGAGTGAACTAGTACCACTTTACAAGGCATTATGTAGTGATGAGTGCTGGAAAGAAGAGATAAAGTTAATTGGTACTATGACGGACAATTAACATCCCCCACAAACACAGAGGTTACTGTGTCAGGCAGATCTCACTGTAACAAGCTCCAGAGAAAGCTGTGTTAAATCACAGTCCCTTGGTGGTTACCTATTATTCAGCTTGATTCAATTATCCAGTGGTCAACAAGGAAAACCATGGCACGAATTCAAATGCATTCTGTTGTCTGCCTTTTAGTGTTCTGTAGCTTGGCAAGCAACATCTGTGTTTGACCAGCCTGCCAAGTCTCTGTGTTAATTTTAGAGAAATAGGCGAAGTGTGGCTTGATGTGACTGTTGATATGAATTCAGTCATGGTCATTGAGACGCTTTTGCACTAGACAGTGAACGTATAATTAAAATGCTCTTCTGGATCATATTGGTCAGGGTTTTTTCTAATATCCTAAAATGATAATAGGACGATAAATGAAACATAAGGCCAGAACTAAGCAACAGTTTGGATGATCCAGAATTTGTTCTGGTTGTACATGGCTATTTCTATAGGTTTTAAGCACTTTATCAAGTTGCATGGAGTTCTGTACCTCTGGGGACAATTCCGCTTTGCTTTCCTCAATTTTCACTAAAGCTCCACACTCTCTTTCCCAAAAGCTGCTTTTTGCACAGCTTCTGAGCATGTTATCCACTTCACAGTGCCACAAAATGAGGCCTGTCAAATAAAACAGGGAAGCTGTAATAATAATATTTGTGACCAAAATTCAACATTTTCTGTAACAGCTGTTTATAATAACTCCCATTTCCTAGCAGCCGAATGTAGCAAGTTTGGACGTGTTCATAAAATATAGATAGATCCTTTCTTTCTTTCCCCTGCCTACTCAGATGTTCCTTATGCAATCGCTTTCAGAAATAAGGGAACAAAAATAAATAAACCTTATTCTCCAGCCAAAAGTACTTTTTTTTTCCTTGTATAATTTTTAAATCCTGGGATATTATAAACAAAGGAAAACAAAAGCTCTAATGATTTATTCTCTGTATTTTACTATTAAATGGACTCATCCATTAAAAAAAAAAAGTAAATTAACAAGCTGAATTAACTATGTTTGCCTTGCTAGGTTAAATTTATGGGATGGAACAAAGCAGGGTTGACACGTGCCTCTAGGGAAGCATTCAGTTTAGAAAGCAAATGCTGGCTTAGCATCTTTAAAGCTGCTTGAGATGTCTGTTTCTTCTTTTTGGAATATTAAATTGATTTAGACATATAAAAAGACCCCAAACCAGTCAACAACCACAAAAGCATCTGTGCGAAGTGCAGTGACGAGCATTTAAATGTGGCAGTAACAACTGTGCATGGTAGGGTTTAGAGAGGAATGTACATCCAGTCTCACTTCAGTCACATTTAACACTCTTCTCACAGCTCCTATAAAACTAAGACCTGTGGAAAATAAACTCATTTGCTTTGGGAAGCAAATAACATGAAAAAAAGACTAGGCTAAAATCAAGGTTTAGTTTTACTTCTGGGTCCATAAAGATTAGAAGTGGAAATGCTCCTATGCTGGCAGTACAGGACCAGTGTCAGAGGCAGGGTGGCATCACTGCAGGGTCTGTGAGTTGGTCCCTGGGTGGTGCCAAGAGGATTGTGTGCTCACCTCATCACCACACACAGCTTCTGCAGAGAGAAACTGCAACCGTGATATGAGGGAGTGAGGGAATCAATCCCTGGGGGACGGGATATTCCTGGGATCACCACAGCAGCCTTTGTGAGGAGCTGTGTTTGTCAGAGCCAAAGACAGCTGCCAATCACTTCAAAGAAACACACATCTGAAGAAAGCGAACACAAGAGGTTTGCCTGCAAATAGTGAGAAGGGGACTGCTAACCTCAACTTTGCAGGTCCTCCAACAAGAGCCATTCCTGTATGCCTGCAACACCCAGGAGATGGGCTACATGTGAATAACAACCCCCCTTTCCAAACCAGCTTCCATTACAAATCATGCAGAAGTGCTTGTCCTTCTTCAGGCAGCACCGCCAGAAATATCTGGGTTATAAATGATTCATTCAAGCATTAGCAATCATGGCAGGGACAAGCAGCAAATGGAGGCTGGAGGGAAGTGGCACCTGGCAGCCATCAGAGTTTGCCTGGACGTGTCCCTGGAGCAGGCACCACACCTCTGCTGCGAGGGCGCCGTGCTCAGCCCATGGGATTCTGACTCTCAGGGAGCTCACAAAAAAGGATACAGATGGAGAAGAATGGATTTGAAAAAAAAAACAAACCAGAAGCATTTTAAAATGTTTAACCCAGAGCAAGGAATTTAAAAAAAAAAAAAAGCTGCACAGGTTTTTAGGTTTTTTGCTTGTTTTTTTTGTGTTTTTTTTTTTGTTTGTTTGTTTGTTTTGGTTTTGTTTGTTTGTTTTGGGGCGTTTTTGTTTGTTTTTAATGAAAGGTTTTTATTTTTATTTTGTTTGTTTGTTTGTTTGTTTTTAATGAAAGAATTTAGTTAGTTGACTTGGTGGAAGGTGTCAATGCCCTTTTTTCTTTCTTACTTGCCCTTGTCCCTGCCTTGTTTCCAGATCCTAAGAGAGAAGGAAAGAAAGACATTACCAAAATGTCCAGATGAGTTGTTTGGCTGTGGAAGAGCTGTCATTCACAGCCATCACAGTCAGCTTTGCTTCCTTTCAGCTGTGGGGTTTCCCACGTCCCAAAATCCAAGGGGAGGAAAAGCATGTTTTTATGACATGCTTTATTTGAGATACCTGTCCAGTACTGCTAGTATAGATCAGTAAGGCTTGGTCCTGCAGAATAATATTTCTTTATGCTTCCTCTTTTTATACAGAGATATTTTGCTGGAAATAAAAAGCTTACATTTCACTGATATAAAACTAGAATGTAAGATTCCTCATCTCTCTGTGGGTGCAATATTGGATCCTGGCTGATGTACTTAAGCCATGATTCCAGATAGGTAAAAGAGAGTTCTGTGCAGATTCCAATCGAAATTATGCATAATGTCACTTTCTTTGCTCTGCCTCAGTACAGGTGGGGTTTTCAGAGAGTAAAGTTTTGCCTTCTGTAGGCCCTACCTTTTATTCTAAGCTCATGTCTTCCAGCGCATGGTAATTCAGTAGTTCAATTATGGTAGGAACAGAACTAATTGCTGAGGCCACCAGCAGAACCCAAGCTGTGAGATACTGATCATTAGAGGGTCATCCTGGATGAGGTCAGATATCACACTCAACCTGTCTCTGCATCATCACTGCCTGTTGTAATGCTTTGCCAGAATTAGTTTACATGCAGGTTTTTCCTGGCAGGGAATGATTGTGAGGGAAGGCACAGGGAAATCATTAATGCTGCAAATTCATATCTTTTTTTCCTATTCTTACTGTAAAAATCCACAGTGGTGGGACATTTGACATTTCTGTTCATTAAACTTCAGGTGCAGCTCACAGGTCCCAATTTATAGACACAATATACAGAAAGAAACAGTTGTGGATAGATGTTTGATTTACATTCAGGTGTAAAACACAAAATGTAATTTGTAACCGTTTCTTATCCTACAGCACTCATCAGTCCAAATGTGCTTCAAGTTGCTTAGCTCTAGGCAGATCATTACAAGACAGATGGCATCAAAAGGTCAGAATTTAGTAATAAACCAAAAAACTGAAAGATTTTAGGGTTCCCGTTTGTGGAAGTGAAAAGATCAGGCAGTGATTTTACTGTGTCCCATTGTTTTCTATGTCAGGTTCAAACTCGTCTTCAGAAGTGCCCATTTTGCAGCAGCTGCTGTCTACATTTCTGAGCATTCATCTTTCCTGAGCACCTCCTCACTGATCCATCCCACTCTCCCTTCCAATTTATTCTCTTCTGGATGTTTGCAGTCATCTTTCCATGCAGGAACGCTTAGAGCAGTTCTGCTTCCTAAGCCACTTGCTGCCTCTAAAATCCTGTTTGAAGTAATTTTTTCCATCTCACTTCCAAAATGGGAGAGAAGGAAAGGAGATAATGCATAGAGTCCAAATAATCCCTTTTGTCAGTCTTGTTCCCCCTTTTCTGGAAATTAATTTGTTTCAAGGGTGCTCCTTGGAGTAGTTTGTTGGGTAATTTTTTCCATGACACAGAAGACCTCTGGACACCTTCATGTGCGTAGGTTTCTGATGTGCTTGCAAAATTTGGGGGATGCATATGCCTGAAAGGAAGAGAAAAACATCTGGAAGGGTGCAGTGAAGGAATGGGGAGGACTGTTTGGTACTGATAGCTTGTCTGTTTGGCTGTGTAGCCACATTCCTATGGAAATACAAATAGCTGCAGCTATAGCTGGGTCAGAAAATACTACTAGGAAAGCAGGTTTTCATGGGTTATTTGACCTAAGGAGTTCTAGATCTAATTTTTAGAGATTTTTCTGATCTATTTAGCAGCATGATGGTTTTTTTTTCTCCAGGTATCATACAGGCTTTTTGAAGACATGGGACTGTTTGAAACCTTTAAAATACCAGTGAGGGAATTTATGAACTACTTTCATGCCTTGGAATGTGGATACCGAGAGATACCCTGTAAGTAAAAATTCCCAGCAGATAATGCTGCTTCCATAAAGTTTTGAGGGTTTTCCATACACTTTGGTATTGAAGCCTTTCTTCTCTCATTGCAGCTACTTTTTTTTTCATCACAACCAAATGGATAGTTCTCTAGTAGAGGATGGTGCTGAACCACAGCCGCTCTTAGGTTTTTGTTTTGTTTTGTATGTGTTTCATAACAAGGGATTTAAGGAAAGCTCCCTGAAATGCCTCCCAGACGGGTGCTTCCAGACTGGGAAAGTGAGAGACCCAATTTCAAATCTTTCCTTGTGTTTGAACCAGATCCGGGGTTTGAAGCAGCAGATTATAGCCTGAGGATATTACAGATGGAAGTCCCACAGTGTGTCTGTCCTACTGGAGCTATTCCTTTTTGTTTAAAACCTTTAACTGTTCATACTCTCTGGAATTTCTGTGAATCTAGCCCTTTATTTCCTTGTTTCCCTTAAGTGTGTTTTGTTCTAGTAAAGAGGAATATTTTATCTAATACAAAAATTAATTTAGCTTCCAGTTTTTCATTTCTATGCAGAGGTAAAACCCAAAACAACTATCTAACGCTCGTGATAATTTTGTCTCTGCTCGTTTGAGTGCCACGAGATACCCACTAGATGGTGCTGCTATCCCTCTGTCGGAAATACCCTTCGTGTTTAACAGCGGGGTCATTTTCTCTGTATCACAGATCACAACCGAATCCACGCAACTGATGTTCTGCACGCCGTGTGGTACCTTACTACCCAGCCCATCCCAGGACTCCCAACTGTGATTAATGACCACGGGTCAGCAAGCGATTCAGGTGCGTGCAAGTATCTGTGTTGCATTCTTAAAGCTCCTGTCATGAAATCTGCTGTAAGAAAGCCAAGAACTGACACTTGCATGCACTACTTGTTATTGTAAAGACTTTTAAGTTCAGTAGCATGATGGATGTTGAAGGTGTTCAGGTATGTTTGAGTAAGTTTGGAGACAATGGAGTAGGTGCTTCAAAATCTAATGCTTTACATTTAATGATGCTTGAATGCAAGCCTTTGTGGTCATCTGTAACAACAGACCTTTGCTACCATTGGGAGTTTTTTCCTAGGCAGGCTGTATTAATAGTGCTTTTCAATGCTGCTCTGGAAGACTTTCAAATCCTTAACCCCTGCACTGTGTTTCTACTACAAAATCGCTGGACCATGCAGGTAGTGCCGTGCACTTACTGCTGCTTGGCTGTCATGAAGTGTTTGCCTTTGCTCACTGTCTCCAAAAAGGCTTGTTACCCTTCGGCAACCAGCTTGCAAAACCACTTCTCTGCTGGTTTATGATCGCTTATTACAGGAAGCATCTTTTTGCATCTTTATGTTAACTTCTCCATGTTCAGCTGTAGCAACTGGAGGACCCGTCTGTGTTTTATTGGAGTTCTCAGACAGTTACTGGAAAAGCAGGAGTTTGTTCTGCAGAAACCACTTGCATTTCTCTTTTTTTTGTTTTGTTTTGTTTCATTGGTATTTGTTTGGCACATACATATAATTTGTGAAACTCTTCAGGATGTTTGGGGAGGGACACACGTTTTTATTCCTGGGAAAATTTATTTGCAAGGGTTGTTTGTGACTTTGTAGGTGAGGTGAAATGGGTGGAATGAAGGGGATTGAATCCTGGGGCTTTTTAGTGTTTCTTATTTGAAAGACATTGTTCAGCTGCATACGAGATCTATTCAAGGAGATTAAATTAGCAAAGCATCTCATTCAGTGTTTGTCTCGAATAGGTGTGTTCAAGCTGCTTCAAAAAGACACTGGTAAGAGGATTATCAGCAAAGATCCAAAGTCTAGGCCTCTACACTGTAATTTAATTAATAGATTCTAGTCCATTGCTTTAAGGGCTGTTAGTGTATCATAGATTGGTCTATGTGGTGAAAAAATTAGAGGAAGGAGTGGGGAGATCAAGTTACCCACAAAGCTCCAGCATGGCCGTGAATCAGTGTCTTAATGCTTGTAGCTTACATAGTTTGAGAACAGGTTCTGCTGGATGGCTGGAAGACTCCCCAAGTGGGATCTGAATTTGTTCCTTTGTAATTGTTTGTCTTATTACACTGGATCATGCACAGTATGTCAGAAAGTCTTGAGGTCAGGGTGCCTTTACTCTGCTGTTATTGTATTGTTAATTTGCTCCTTCTCTCCGTGCTCTGTTGCTTCTATCTGTTTCAATAAGTCACTGAAAAATGTTGTAAGGATTTTTTTATTGCAAGGATTTTTAAAATTATTTCTTTCTGCTTAGATTCTGACAGTGGAATCACTCATGGCCACATGGGTTATGTGTTTTCGAAGACATACACGCCTACGGATGACAGCTACGGATGCCTAGCTGGCAACATCCCTGCCCTTGAATTGATGGCTCTGTATGTAGCTGCAGCCATGCATGATTATGATCATCCAGGAAGGACCAATGCCTTTTTGGTAGCAACGAGTGCTCCTCAGGTAAATAGATCTCAATCAGTGTTGCTGTTAAGTTTGGAAGGTCTTGGTAACAGCTTTTCTTTTCCAGTGGTTCCTGTGGCTTCTGGTAAGCACAGGTCTCCCAAATATTTAGAAACAGCTTGTCAAAGTGACAGAAACAATCACTTCACTTGCAGATTGCTGGAAAGAGTCTTCTTATACACCGTGGATTAGCAGAGAAAAGTACTGATAAACTGTCTCAGTGAAGGAGAAGTTAAAGCTCTGCTGATTGATACAGAATCTGTAACTGTGAAATAAGGGAATAATTATTCTACCCAGCAAGGCACAGAACAATTAAAATAAACTAAAAAACCCACTTGTATAGTTGACTGCACCTTGCAAGTTAGTCTATGCATGATCACAATGTATTTTCTGTTGTTTCCATTGAAGATGAGCAGCTGACATCTTTTATGAAACTATTTTTGCACTCTGTGTCTATGAAGGAGGAGAGGAGTGTAGAAAATAATCTCATTTTATAAATGTAGAATTGAGGCTTACCTAAGATTACACAGAAGATGCTACCAATACTGGGAGTTGAATTCAGCAATTCTGAGTCACTCTTTATTGGTTTAATTATGAGATCATCTTTCCTTACTTTACATATCTGACCTGCCTGGCTTCAGCATTCTGTGTTGAAAATCACTTCTATGGAAAAGGAAAGGGAAAAGGGTAACTTAATGGTGACTATTGGGTAGGGATGCAGAAATTCTAGATTTACTCCCCAGCTTGCATCCAAACTCACTCTGTATCAGTTTCTGTCTCTAAACTAATAGTAATACTTCTCATTCTTGCAAAATCCTTCTGTGATCGAGAAGTTCAATACTCTGGCCGGGTTAAATAAATTGATAGAAGACATATATTATCCTTAAATCTAATTTTAAGAAACGAGTGCTATAGCTTTGTGGTTGTAAAATTCAAAAAAGGAAGTTAGATGATTAGCCTTAATGTAATGCTATTTTTTGGAGGGGTTTGGAACTTTGAAGAACCTGTACTTGACACCTAGGTATTTTCTTATTTTACACGACAAGCAGGATCAGCTTCCAGTAATGTAAAATGCTGCTGTGTTAAAAATCTGCCTTCAGGAGTTAGGCCTGGGTAGCAGAATATCTCAAAGCCTTACTGTGCAGTGAGGTGAGATGGTCTGTGAAGCTGACTTTCTTCAGGAACATGTAGTCTGAGATAAAGAACAGATTCTATATTTTAGGGTAGAATTGAATCTTTTCATCTTTAGGTGACATAAAAATATAGTTGATGTGAAAAGTCATTGGAATGTATGTGTGTATATTTCTCTAAAATGTTAAAAAACTTGTGTCTATTTTGCATGGAAGCATATTTCCTGAAGTTTTCCTTTCTGTAAACCAAAATGTCAAAAGACTGAATGCTGCTGAGATGGAGAGTTTTCCTAGATAGTTGTTGGCACCTGAAGTCCGTTTTCTAGATCTTTCTTTAGTTTTTTGGATAAAATTGCCATCACTATGAGAGTTATGCATTTTGTTTTAGTAAAGATTTCACCAATTTTGGATTTTAGCATTGAGAAATCTGTCAGGCTGAACGTGTGTTGCCAGGTTGCAAACTGGAATTTCATTTGTTTCTGTGTCTGGAATTGGTCCAACATGGACACAATTGTCAGGTGCAATTACCAAAGACAATAATCCCTGTTAATTGAAGGTAATTCTGAGAAAGAGAGAAGCACACACCTGTGTTATATTTGTCATTAATCTGTGACCCAAAACAGAATAATCTGTTGTCATATGATACAGTTCAGTTGGGAACTGAAGACTCTTGAGCATGAAAGTCACGGATTTTTCAAATCAGTCTTCCAATAAATCTTCACCATCACAACAATTCAGGTGTCTGCTGTTAGTCCTGCCAAAATCGCATCCTCAAACCTCAAGAAAGCCTTTAAAAAAAACCCTCAACAAGCAAATTGCCCAAACCTGAACCACCCTTCAGCATCACCCCCATGCCTTTCTCATTTCTACATTGCTGTGATTTTGCTAAGATTGTTTCTCAGTTTTCCATTGCCTGCCTTGGTTCCGCAGGCCGTGCTGTACAATGACCGCTCTGTCCTGGAGAACCACCACGCCGCTGCTGCCTGGAACCTTTTCATGTCGAGGCCAGAGTACAACTTCCTGGTCAACCTCGACCATGTGGAGTTCAAGCATTTCCGCTTCCTCGTCATTGAGGCAATTTTGGCCACTGACCTGAAGAAACACTTTGATTTTGTTGCCAAATTCAATGCCAAGGTAAGGTTCAGGTTTGGGTTTCTGGTGGATGATCAGAAAAGATTGTGGTTTTGGAAACATCACAGCGAAAAGTCTGGAAAGGCTACTGTGTTGTTATTTCCTCTGATTGTCCTTTTGACTGCTGTAAAACATTCTGTTGAATAACAATCTGGCCTTTCTGTTGTTTTTCACTTATCTAAATTTAGTGGCACAGCTTCTTTTCTTTAGTTTTTTTCACAAAGTGGTTTGAGGCTAAAGATACTATGGGCTATTTGAATGTAAATCCCACCTACATCCTAGTTTTCAACTTTGTATTCTAGTTTACTGGCACTTTACACCTATTAGCAAAATACTCAGGGGAAAAAAGTCAAAGGTGTTACAAAGTTTTCCAAAGGGCTAAATACTTTCAGTTAATTTTTATTGATTTAATCATGCTGCTATATTATCAAAGCACAGGGAGCATACCAATTTTGAAATTCTAATTCCAAATGCAGGGAAGCATGATCTTTCTTTCCTACTTTGTTTCAAATGAGTAAACCACAGAAGAAGGTCACTGAAGATCTTTCCTGCACACTCCATTCAATGAGTATAAAATCACAGCCCTGGGAAACCATTCTTAAAATTTATTTAAAGTTTCAGCTGAACTTATTGGAAAGCACCTCCTTAATAAACTTTAATAAATTCCATCACCCATCAAAACTGTTGGCATCCCAACTAGATATCCGCCTTTGGAGCTGGTACTGCCTTCTTGTTCCTTGTGAGAAACACACCAAGAACAGTGTGTTTCTTATCCAGGGCTAGGACCTTGTATCTGATTTGGTGACATAGATAAAATATTTTCTTGTGGTATTACTTAGGGTGGACCAATGTGCTGAAACTTTGAAGCCTCCGGATGTATGACTGGTTTTCTTTTCTATTTCCCTGTAACATCTCTCTCTTTGTTAGGCTTTAAGAAGCTGTAAAGAAAGGCCTTAAATTTGGTCCAGGGTAGACAGAGAACTGATCTGAGATCTGTAAAAGTCTGAGCTCCTTCTGCACCCCTGCTAGTCATGTCCCAAAACATCCAGTAATATCAGGGAGGTTTCTTTATGTCTCTGGGATCGTTTTCATTAGTCTGATTTCTTCATGAAGTATTGAACAATATTGCCAGATTCTTGTCTGTCAGGGCTACAAAGACAATAAAGGTCCAGGAATTCAGACTGTCTGACTACATCCTTTGAATATGGCAGCTTGAACCAAAGCCATCACTTCTGTGAATATAAGTGAGGAATGTAAAAAGGCAAGCTAAACAAGTGATTACTGTGGTTTTGTCACAGAGATTAAATGTCTTAACTGTGGAAGAGAACAAACTTGATCAAAGTACTAGGTGTAATCTGTAGATATTGAAAAATAAACTTGTCTTAAATCAATCAGTCTGTACAACAGCAGGTGTAATCACCGTTTTAACAAAGCAAGGTGATGGCAGATAAATAGGAGAACAGCCTGATCTACCACATCTTGCCACCTCACTATAGGGCATTTATCAACCTCTTTCTTCATCCTTTTCACTTGAATGGTCCAATGGTCATGCATGGACTAATAGTGGAAGAGAAGGTGCACACATTAACCAGTGCTAGTGGCTGAGTCTGGTTTTCTGACAGTAGTCACTGCCATAAAATGAGAGTATTTATGTTTGGTCTGCAAAAACTCTTTTGTACTAGAGCAGACTCAGAGCAGACCTGATGTTCATATATGGGATGAAGGTGCTGTAACTGACAAAATTAGTTCTAAATGATTGCATTATTGATAGGGTTGCTGAAATGTAGTTTAGTATATTGGATCTGTGGTCAGAGAGACACTTCTGTACAGAATTCAGGGTAAACCTGTGTAATGTAATCATCCTCACCCCAGAAAACTTGCTGTCTGGAAAGCACCAAGACGAAATACTGAGGGAAGCTCCATGTCTGACACCTTGTTGATACGGATGTGTTGGAACACTTGCTGTTCTCTGACATCAGTTATATTGGATCATATGGCCCTAAAGCAAAGCCCTCACCGTGTGGGCCCACTGCTCCATGGGGCAGAGGACCTGCTGACAGAGCATGGGAAAGTTCTATCTAGTCAGAGTACAACTTGCTATCCATTTTCAACTATTGCAAGCTTGACAATTAAAGCTTGTGTTTCAAGGAGGGATTTGAGTTTCAAAAATTAAGTGTACAGTAAAAGTTAGCCCCTACCACACTAGGAGATATTCTAGGAATAAAGGCAGAGATGGGAAAATGTGGCTAATGGCAGTAAAAATTGTATTGCAGACCTTTTGGACATGTAAAAGGCTGAAGTCCTCAATGCTTTTGCAGGCTCAGTCCATTTGGTTAAGGCCTGGCTTTATGAATCCCATGTCCCTGAGGTGTGAGAGAGTCTGGATTGGTGAAGATTTATCCTAACAAGAAACACTTAAACAAACTGAACATAGGTCCATGGCACCTGATGGGATGCAGCCATGTGTATAATTACCTGGTTGGGGAGAGTAAAGCCAATGGGGCCATACTTTTCTCAGTAGCATCCAGTGATAGGACAAGAGACGATGGGCACAAGCTGGAATACAGAAATTCCCACTTGAAAATGAGAAAAGACATGTTTCATCTGATGGGAATTGTACATTGAAAGGGGTTAACCAGAGAGGTTGTGGAGCTTTCCTTCTTGGAGATATTAAAAATTGAGCAGCCTTGAGTGGGGGAGTTGGACTAGAGGATCTCCAAAGCTGCCTTCCAACCTTAACCTTTCTCTGATGCTTTTATTTTAGAGCAGTTCATAGTATATATCATTTTAAATTGGGAGAGATATGCGAAAAAGAGAGAAAAGGAAAAAAGTAGGAAATAGTTTCAGCCATACTTAGAGCAAATAGGGAAATAAGCTTGTTACATGTGTCTTCACACTGCAATTAAATCAGCATGGCATTTGAAGATAATTTATCTTTGTACACCAATTAGGCATTAACATCTTGGAAAATGTCATGGAAAAATTGCTTTTTTAATTTTTCTAGCAAATGCTTTCAAACAGGTGCATCATTTGCTAAATATTGATGTTTAATTATTCTTCTCAGTGTTCTTTGTTTTTTACTTATTTTTCTCTTTACATATGGCTCTACAGCTGACTGTTAATTTCACCCTGTGGGTATCTCACCTGCTTATGCCTGTGATTTTGTTAAAAAGCCAAATACATTGTGCGATATGCCAGGGCAGAACTTTCTCTGTGGATGCATCCATTTACCCAGCATTATTCTCACAGTTTTCTTTTTTTCTATCTACTAGGTGAATGATGATGTTGGAATTGATTGGACTAATGAGAATGACCGCTTGTTGGTTTGCCAAATGTGCATCAAACTGGCTGACATAAATGGGCCTGCAAAATGCAAAGATTTGCATCTGCAGTGGACAGAAGGCATTGTCAATGAGTTTTATGAACAGGTGAATAACTGCATGTCCAAAGTGGTATCTGCTGGTTGCATGTCTGGTGTTAAACAGCCCGTGTGCATGATAATGCTGGTGATCAGTGAAAATCACAGAAATAGGGGAGAAGAGGATGGCTAGAGCTACACTAATCCATCCTTTTGCTGGACCTGTGAAAGTCCCTTTGTCACTGAAGCTCCTGGTGTGTCCTCAAAGACCTCTGATGATGGTGTTTGTACAGGCTTAACTGTTTAAGCCTGTCACTATCATTACAGTGGACATGATGAACAAGTGTTCCTTTCCTCTGTATTTTTTTGTTGTCAGTCATTATGTCTCCCTTTCAGTCTTCGTTCATGCAAACTGTCTTTTCATCCTTCCTTATAAGTCCTTTCAAGGCATCAGCTGGTTCTCATGACTCTCCAGTCACTCCAGGTGTCTCACATCTACTGACATGTGGGCTCCAAAAGTGGATGCAACATCCTTGTTGAGGTGATCTAAAGAGATGATCTAAACAGAGCAGAGGAATCATTTTAGCTTCCCTGTGGGCCACGTCTCTGTTAACACACACAAAGCCTTTATGTGCTGAGCACAACTATAACATTGACTTTGAGTTTATGATAAACTCCCTACACCTTCATCCTGATTCATGCTTCATTTTTTAAGACAACAGTTCCAGCTTTTAGAAGGTTTGTCTGTCCAACTGCACTAATTATGCAAAGCTCTGCTGATGATAGCACAAGGAAGGAGGACAGCCACAGATTGATTTACAAAGACCTGGGAGTACAGCCAGGCACTGTCCTCTCTTTCTAGGTGTAAGGGAGCCCTTAATTGAACCTTTTCTCATTATAACCTATTTAGTTCTGCTGAGTACAAGGGTCAGAACTGTTCCCACACTATTCCTCTGTTTCCTGAGTGGGAACATATTTTCAATGTGCTGCTTAGATTAAACTCCACATCCTATCTTTTCCAGATGAAGCAAACAGGCTAAATCACTGAACTCCCACAGACTTCTAGGGGAGGTTGTGCAGTAACTTGAAGTCACAGACTAATCCCTTTTAAAGCCTTTTCATCTTCCTTTAAATTTCCTGCACTTACAGTTTGGGAAAAAAAAAAAAAAAAAAAAAAACCAAAAAAAACCCCCAGGATTTGCTGCTGCCTTCTGGAACATGTAAAGAAATGGGAAAAGGACAGAATTCAGATGCTGACCTGAAGCCCTTTTATTTATTGGAAATCTCCTGAGAAAAAGAAAGAACAATGAACCTTACATATGTTACAAATATAGTTGATTCCATTTTTCTTCTCACATTTTTCTTAAAGAAAGGGAGTGTGTCCCAAAACAACCTTCATCTCCCAAATTTTCTTTCAGGAAATGCTTTTCTTCTTTGTTACAACAAAGAAGACAACAAATTGTACTTCACAATTCTGGTGATTATCATAGCTTATGTGGGTGACTACTGCATGCAGACAAAACCTGTTACTCTAGTATATATGACACTCCTTTGATCCAACATAAGTAATGTCAGAGGGAAGTAACTGCTCCAATACATTGATATTGTCGAAGTGTTGGATAGTAAATTAAGCTTGGGAGGATACACATGTGGGAAGATGTCATGTTATCTGTTCTACAGTAGGAATCTAGGTTATTTTCCATCATTCAGAAATGGAATTCAAAACAGAGAACATTTTCTTCCATGGACTTGCTTTTGGTGTTAAGAAGGATAAGTTAGGTCCTCCATTCATTTAACCTAGGTTAAATTCTCTTTTTCTTTCATGTGATAGGCTGTGAGAGGTGCTGTGCTTTTGATCATCAGAATTTTTCTGAGAAGGGAAAAGTCTTCATATTCTGATTTCTAAAAAGGAGAATTTTATGGGTGGTTTGAATTTCCCTGGAATCATTATCAAAAAGCATACATATGTAAACTCAACCGGTGCTGTGAAAATCATAAAACATTTTTCTGTTAATAAACACCAATCCCTTTGAAGAATTTCACTCCCATATAAATCAAACTCTATTCAAAATGTGTTGTATGGAAATATTCAAAATCCAGTGTTATATTGTTACAGGAGATTTTGTTCTCTTCCCTCCACATGCTCAGCATACTTATTTGAAGACAGGTTAGACATATTAAATAGAATCAAAAAACACACCGCAAGACTTTTCACATAATAAGTCATGTTTTAACAGAATATGAAAAAAGAACTTGTAACCATTTCAACAGACAGCATTCTTCCCACCAGTGACAGCTTACAAACAGAAAATCTCAGATATGTTGCTGTAAAGAAGAGTAAGCTGCCACCTCTTTCTAATTTGTTTGCTATTTCAAGAATGGAAGACATGTTTCAATGTTTTGTCAACGCTGTTCTTTTGTGTCTAATGATTGAACACAACATTTTGGGGTGGGTTATTAAAAAAGTACCACGCAAGGAAATGAGACCTTTGCTGTCCATGTTCTGAAATGTAGCTGTCATTCTTAGCCTTCACCAGATACAGATAAAATGTTGATCAAAGTCCATGACTTTGGCAAAATTTACTTTACAAGGAGATAAATATGGGCAATCTGTAAAGTAATGGAAACTGAAAATGCATCTCCAAATTCTAATGTATATTCTCATGTACACAACTCTGTATTGTATTAAAGCATTAATTTATATATCAGGCTTGATTAGGGAAATTCGATTTTTTTCCTGGGGAGGTAGCATCTGGTCTTACCATGTCTACTCAGTTGAAAACTCACTGATGTCACCAGAAGCTTTGCTGTGATAGGGAAGTGAGTATATCAGATTTGGTTCTGCAATAAAGTTTTACTTTGTTTTACATGACAGGAGAGAGGATACTCCTATACCGTCCGTCTGCCCTCTCACTCCTAGAAAAGCTAACAAAAAGCTTCATGGGAAAGATTTACTGCTTTTGAGGAACACTTGCTTTCATAGGGATCATTCTAATAATTCTAATAGTACCAGGAAACAAATACTTATAACTCCAAGCCTAGAGGAATCTCCATGTTATGTATAGTAAAGAAAAAACCTGTGCTTGTAGTAGTTCAGTCTTGTTCCCTGGAAACAGCTGGCTTACTACAAGGTATCAGCAATTGTTGTTGCACAAAATTGGAAAGGATTTTTTTTAAAGAACGTGAAGAAAGAAATAAAATAACAATTTTCACATTTTCAGGCTTGCAATGTAAAGTACAGGGCAAGGGCAATGAGCATCATTCTGTACAGTCATTAAGCAGCATCCTTGTTCAATTCACACTATCAGTAGTGGGTCCTGTTAAAAGAAAAGTAACTTTAATGAACCATTTGACATGATGGCACTGTAACAATGTCATGCTAACGTGCTATGGAAGTGACATTGGAGTTTAATTATTTTTCTTTCAGCATTTTTCATTGGTTTGCTGTACTTTACCTTTTTGTGACATAGATTCATTTCATTAACTTCAGAGAAGTTACTGCTATTTTTGATCTCCAGGGTGATGAAGAGGCCAGCCTGGGCTTGCCCATCAGTCCTTTCATGGACCGCTCTGCTCCTCAGCTGGCACATCTCCAGGAATCTTTCATCACTCACATTGTGGGACCACTATGTAACTCCTATGACTCAGCGGGGCTGATGCCAGGAAAATGGATAGAAGATAGTGATGAATCAGGAGACACTGATGAGCAAGAAGAGGAAGAAACAGCAGAAATGGAAACTTGTGAAAATGCTGAATCTAGTAAGTTGTTCATGCTTATATTTTTCAACAGAACAAGTTCCATATTGTGACCAAAAAACTAAGCAGAGACTGAGCTGGTCAGGTTCAGCATGGGCCCCTCCAGAGTGACAGTGAGTCTGTGCTGTCCTTGAACAAGGTGGAGTTGGTAATGGAGTGAAGCTGGTAATGGAGATGCTCCATGGTTTCAGTACCAATGCAGTTCATATCTTCTACTCATTTCTACCTTCAGCTGAGATTTCTGGTGCTGGATCACCCATCTCTGCATAAGGGCGTTTTAGACTTTCAGGACTGGTGTTAGACAAATACAACAATTTCAATTGAATAATGGATGATTTGGAGAAGATATTTCAAGGAAAACACTCATCATTTCCATGATTTAGTATGATGTATGTCAGTAATAGAATGAGGGTCTGAGGTGCTAGTGTAGTAAAAGAGTTTTTAACAATGGAAGTGTTTTAATGAAATGTCTTCAAGGTAATGTGTGGAGAAGAGTGAGGAGAGAATTGGCTCTGAGCATTGCTGTGTTGTGTGCTGGGAGCTGCGTCACTCGGTCCTTCTGGCTAATCAGTAACTAAAGCTGAAAGTCTCCTGCCTCTCCTCCAGAAGGACAACAGTGCCAGTACTTGTCATACTGAGAGGAAAGCTTTTCACTTAAAAAGGAGATTTCAGGCACTCGTGATTTTTAAGAGAAAAGACTGCAGTTGTAGACCTATTTCTTTCATCAGTATAATGCTGCAACCTTTACCTTTTTCTTTCTTTCTTTCATGTTCTTTCTCAATCTGCATTTTCTAATACATTTTTTTCTAATGCATTTTCTTAATTCCTTCGGACCATCTTTCTCTCTCTTTCCTATATCTAGTCCTTCTAGAAAGTACCAGCCTTTAGTGTGCTAATAAAATATCAATAAATAGGTTTTTCTGATCTTTCCCACACACTTTCATGCCCGCCCTGCCTGAGTATCATCTCTGTTGAGGAAACTGAGAAGTGGAAATACCTGATGGTTGCAATAAGTCACATATGGATGTGAAACTAAAGCCTGTATCTCCTAATGTACAGAGTTAACCTTTTATCTCTAGAAAGATCCAGGGATACACGGATTGTGTTTAAGAAATCATTGCTGTTGTTCATATGCACACTTGCACATATTTTAAGTTTAGCAGGTTCACATACATAAAAAATGTTGTTGAGAACAACAAACATTAAGTTCTATAATGCACACAGCTTGATTTTAACACTTTATGATCTATCAGTTCTGTAACAGCTGGCAGAGCCACATGTTTGTGGCAGATTGGCCTTTATGAAATTGCCTACCAGGAGGAAAATGTATGTCACATGTAAGCAACAAAGACCCCAAAGCCTGAAACTTTTATTGCTGTATTAAACAGAAAGATGTTCTCATATATCCATGGAGTCTTACCTTACTTTGAAATCTTCCATTTCCTTTCTTCTCATATCTCTGTAAGCTTGTCTTTTGTATCACCACTAGTGGAGTCCAACAATGCTGTTTTCAGGTTAAAAGCACTGACCATTATTAACCATTGCCACAGTGAAAACAGACAAATTTTAGTTGTTTTCTGTTTTATTTTTCACAGTCTATTCTGTTATAATACTTTACTATTCAGCTTGGTGATTTTAGGCTACAGTTTTCAAAACCTTAAAAATGAATGTATCAGAAGTTTTGAAAGAGCCAACAAAGTCTTCCTACTTCCTTCTTACCAAACATGGGCTGCTAATCTTCTCCATCATACCAATGTGTTACTCTTTTCTTCAGGTTCCCTAAGTTCTCTGTGACTGTGGATCTGAGTTGGGAATCTACATTTTTTGTGTCAATATAGGGGACTTACAGGCTGTAAGAAATTTATTTCTATGATCCACACAATTCTGGATGTTCTAAACTTTCTCAGTGAAACAAAATAAAAGGTTGATACATCAGATGCATAGATACGAAGAGTTGTACTGATGTCGGTAAAGGTCTTTTTCTTGACTGAAATGCCTTTCAGGAAGATAGAAATATAATTGTGGCAGAAAACACTTCACCTAGGTCCTGATAATTCACTGTTGAGATAAAAAGCAGTTGAGATAAATTTAAGAGTTATAAAACCTCAAGGTAGCTTGAAATAATTTTTGTTACTATACAGGAGCATGTATTTTCATTGAAGGTCTGATGCAAGTATAAGAATTAAACAAGCTCAGTCTTTAGTGATTCAGACAATTTTAACACCACAGCAAGTGCTCACTGGTGTCTGCAGAAAGCAACAAGATGTGGGGTAACCTGGGAAACCCAGGAGAGAATGTCCTCCTTGCAGCATTGGCAGGGTAGGGGCTTCTTATTAGTGCTAAACCTGAAGGTTTCCTACAGGGAACCAAGGGCTTTCTAATGAAGGATTGAGTTGGATTTGGTCTGTGCTCAGTGAAAAGCTCTTTGTTTCCAGTTCAAAAGCTTCAAGGGCTAAACGTTTTGGATCCTGACACAGACATACTTTAGGCAACCTGCAAATGCTAATCCACACAAATTTATTTGGTACAAAACATTCCTCTACGTCACATTCTTTAAAAGAAAAAAAATCAGCAATTGTTGTTGTTTCAGTTCTGTGACTGCCGTTGTCACTGTTAATGACCAGGGAAATTTTTCAACCTTTGTACTGCTAAGGAGTTAACAATCTGTGTTGGACAGACTATATTGACAGAACAAAACACCCTTCAGACAGCAAAACACTTGTAGTGCAGCTGCCATGAGAACCACCAGTGACAAAAAAAACCTTTACAGGTTAACAGCAGGAGATTGATGCTTCAAAATGAGACAAGTGAGCTCCTTGATAGTATTTGGCTGTATGACTATTTCTTCAGTGGTCAGACTGCTGCCAAAGCAATGTTGTGCTAAGGCTTCAGGGTCACCTCCACTGCAATGGTGGAATACTAGATCTCAGACTTTGAAAATGGAACATAGGAATGGGTTCCCTCTTTTGATCACTAATGCTTCATTAGTAATCCTTCATTCATTATCCTTCTACAGCTCAGCTCAGAGGTAAAATGTGGAGAAAACAATTCAAGATTTTTATTTTTTTTTTCACTCAGACAACCAGCAGAGATCCATTGGACATGGGAAGGGCACAGAATTTAATGTGTTGATGGAGGAGGCTGATCTAAGTCTTTAAGTACTTGATATAAAATGAGCAGAAAGAGCTTAGCAACATGCTATATGCATAATCATTCAAGCATTGGGTATCTCCATGAGCAGCATAGTCAGGCACAACACACAGCCTGGGATGAGATGAAGCAGGGTCTCAAAATGCGCAGTAAACCAGTTTTCTTTCCCAGAGGTCTGGAGAGGCATAGCTTTCTGAATTTTAAGACTGCTTAAATCTGTGGTTTTAAAAATCTGTTGGTGCAGTCCCTATGTGTCATAGTACACCTTGTCTGCTTCCTACACCTGCAGTCCCTTTTCCTTCTCTCACAGAAACTGGTGCAATAATGTCACATGGTGTTTTACAGGAAAGAAGAAGTTCAAGAGGAGGAAAATCTACTGTCAGATCACTCAGCACCTGCTTCAGAACCATAAAATGTGGAAGAAAGTAATTGAGGACGAGGAGAGGTTAGCTGGGTCAGAGAAGCAAGGCACAGAGCAATCCTCACTGCACCAATCTTCAGAACAAATCCAGGCCATCAGGGAAGAGGAGGAGGAGAAAGGGAAGCCCAAGAAGGATGAAGAGGAGAACACAACTGTAGAACCAAACCAATGACAATATTTACAGCAGTATTTTAAGACAGATTGACTCGTGCACAGACTCTTTCTCAAGCCAGCACAGCATTTAGACACAACACTGTAGAAGTCTGGGATAATGCGCCTACAGCTGTTTAATTTGTTTCTCTTTCCTTTTCATGGTGAGGTACATTGTTTAAACTCCTATGCTCAAGGAAGCTTTCACACTGCAACACCGGCTTTTACAGACTTTCTTTAAAGAGATTTGGGGGTGGGTGGAATTATATAAATAAATACATATATAGCCAGGGTTATTGGCTGCACACTTCAGCAAAATACATTTAATGATATATTATGGTCACTGTGATATTTACAGAAGAAAGTGATCTAAGGAAATGCTGCTTCTGAAGAACATTTGCAGTTAACAGTAAGGTACCAGTCAAGTAGCTTTTGCTCTTAATGCTGATGGATTAAAGTTCCAAAGCTTTATATGAATGCTGATATATCCTGCCAACACATGTGTGTGAGGGGGTGTTTGCAAGTGTGAGTGCATGTAAGGAAGTATAGCATAGTCTGAGTTCTTATTATACTAGCTGTAGCACATGTCCCAATACATGACAACAAACAGAAGGTCTGAATTTTAGAGGATTTGTGCCCACAAGGGAAACAGAGCCCGTTTTGAGGAGCTTTGCATTCCCCATAGCCCTCCAAGTCCCAGTTTGCACTCCAGCTGCAGGCAGCAGCCTTTCAGCAGAGACTGTGCTGGCCCAGGCTGCCAGCCGGGCTCTGTCCAGCTGTGCGGGCTCCTCCTCCTCAGCACTTCCCACACTGCTGGAGAAAGGGATGTGCCAGGAAGGTTATTTTCCCAAGGGAGTCATGAGGGACTGTGTGGCACCCTGAGAGGACCTGTCCCTCTGCGTAGGTGTGAAAGGCTGTGTGGGGTAGCGAGTGAGCTGGGGCAGGAGAGAACAGAGAGCAAATGCATCCATGGAGACGAGAGGCACACTGTGAGCTTCTGCCACAGCCTTCTGCCTCCCCACATCAATGACCAAACACATCATTTATGAACAAAGCTGCACTGCACCTTGTGAGAGCAGCAGAAGGGGGTGTGTGGGGCCGTGGCCTCCTGAGAGCAGTGCCAGCGATGCTTTAGGGGCAGCGTGGGGGGACAGGTGCCGGTCCTGCATGCGCTGCACACTCACGTGTCTCAGCAACCACTCACAGGACCTTCAGAGAACTCGGTTTTTCAGTGTGAGGTGCTGGATGGGAGCAGTTTGTTGCTGGCATTCTGCTTAGAAGCAGTATGTTTGATCCCACCAATATACTTTTTTTTCCTCTTTTCAGTTTTGGTGGGGTTTGGTTTTTTTTTGTTTTTTTTTTTTTTAGGAAAGGAAAAGATCAGGCCTGTAAGAAGAGCAGATCTTTTTGTTTGTTTGTTTGTTCTGTTCATTTGTTTTCTCTGTTGTTTATGCTGTGAGCCAAATGTCTATTTAAAAAGTTGGATATTCACTTTCAATATTTTATTTCACGATATTATATTTGTCAATGATTAGCTATCTAGATGTAAATATGGAAAATTTTTATGGGTTCCTGTAGATAATGATATCTTTAAGAAAAAAAAAAAAAAGAAAAAGAAAAAAGGAAAAAGTTGTTTTGTAAAGATAATTTTTTTAAAAATAAATACAAAAACATTTTTATACAGTGTAGCCATTTCCAAGCCCCATAAATAAAGTCTTGAGTAATTTGTATAGACCCTTATGGGAAGCCAGTGGTCTACAGAACCAAGGCTTTAAAATATTAATGCTCTTGGGGACTGGCGTCACCAACTAGTACCACACAATTTAAAGATTTGTTCCCACAGAAGGAATTATATACATAAAGCTCAGTATTCCTCAAAAATTATTTTATCATGTTTGCTTTTTATTCTTTGATCATGCAGCCCTTTACTAAGAAGAGGATTGCTTGTGAAAGGCAGAGTTTGTAGAAGTCCTTTCTGTATTAAATTTCTGACGTTACACCCATCGCTTTTTGCTATTGTTACATATTGTTCAAATTTCATGATCCTACTGATATCTCCCCAAAAATATTGGGAAACAGTCTCTATAAAAGCCAATCATCATGTGTGTTATCACTTCAGAGGTTCTTTTTGCTTTGCATTTCCATCAGAGTGAACTCTTGCTCAAAACAGGATTTGGGGTTTTACTGGTTGAATTTGCCTGATGTCATCCCATTTTACTCTCACTCTGCCTTTCAGCAGAGTGACTAAACATGGTTCTGAATGCTCTTATCAGCAAAAATATTTAGTAAGTGTTTTCCAATGAAATCAGAAAAGCAAAGATCCAAATTGCAGTGTTATTTTAAAAGCAAAGGACATATCAGAATTCACTCCAAAGAAAAAAAGATGTCTCCAAGATCTCAGCCAGTCTCCACCAATCCCAGCTTGCACTGTTTTCACACCTCTTCAGTCACTTTGATTAATCATTTTATTTGTTTTTTTCTTGTACAAGTGATATTAATACCTTATAATATGGGAAGGATTTATTATGCCTCATTCTGTCCTTTAAAAATTAAACTTACAGAGATGCTTTAAAATATCACATCTCCAAGCACTTTTTTCCTGATTTTCAGTACATAATCACTGCAACTGGATTTTAATACTGTTTTTAATATATTGCCTTTGCTAGAAGATGAAAAATTTTTATTGCAGCAAGTGTTAGTCAGTGCCCAGTTGGTAAAATTACGAAGAGGCATTCAAGAATGAGGCACAATCCTGTAAGAAGAGTCCCACATATTCCTCTGAGCTGACATAGACAGGGTTGAACTAAGAAAAATTATCCTAAAAATGTGCTAAAATGGAGTGATTATATTTTTCTAGTCATCATCTTTGGTTGCCATTAAGTAAAATTAGTGTCAGCTTCTAATTAACAATTTCTTTCCATATTGCCAGTGCAGCTGTCAGAAATTGATACTCCTTTGCTTATCCAAGCCTGTTTGTGGGTACAGTCTGATTAACTTGGGGCTTTACAGTCAAGAAATTGCTGACAGGCTTAAAATGAGAATGATGGTTGATTTTATCCAAACTGGAAGGATATGGGTTATGGTACATACTGTATGTAATGCCATGTGTTAGATACTAGAGAAAGCAACCCCCATTTAAACACTGTTCTGCAGTAACCAAAAAAAAATAAATAGCATTTTAGTTTTCAGTTCTTTGAAAACAGGAGGAGAAAGATTATTGGTTTTTTCCATTTGGATATTTTGTTTTCTACACTGTTATGTCACTTGGGGACTGATCCTCTTCTCTTCTAGGCTAGGAGAAGTTTGCTGTTCCCTGAAACTGGAGGCTTTTTGAAGTGTTTGCAGCTCCCAGTGCAGTGGCAAAGGCACTCTGCCTACCACATAGTGATGACATATACTTTTGTCCCTAGATTGACAGTTCCCTAGATAGCCATATGCTGTTTACTATGGAATATAACATCTCTCATTACACTTGTGTTGCAGATCGAACACATGGAATTAGAGATTGTGCAAGGCCCAAACTGTTTAATTACCTTTTCTTTTAGGAGGAGTCTGAGACTTCAGCTTCCAAGAACCCAAAAATGCTGTGTCTAGAAATAATAATTTCAATCATGTTCAAAGGAATATATTTTACTATTTATGCTCTAATTCTAGAATCTGGTGTTTCTTGTTCAGCTTTTAGCTAATGTGCGGAGCATGTTGACACTCATGTCTGAAAATCATCAGCCTCCTCCACTAGAAAGACAGTGTTTGATGTGATGGTGCCATGCATTAGAAGTGAGTTGCAAGAATTAGGGGAAAGGGATTTTACTGTGCTCTTGGCAGTATTTTGGACTGTGTGACTGTTTGTTCTGTGACTGAAATTCTTTACAGAAAGCTGGGGAAATGTCTGTGTGTCACCAGTGGCCTCCCCTATCACACTGTGCAGGGTGCTGGCTCTAACAGCAAACGATGGTCATGCTCTGGCAGTAAATGGTTCCCAGGCAGATGTAATTTGAGAATTCGTTTATTAACAGTGTAAGCATAGTTGTTAATCAGTTTTCACCCTGATGTGTGAACTCTCTGCATCATCATTATCCTCCAAGACTGTGACTGCTCAATACCTCTTAAGTGAATACATTTCAGTCTTTTACCTGCAGTGTACCACTATTGGTTCTTAAGACCCTGAAGGTCTGAATTTAGAAGGAAGTTAAGTCTGAAAAGGTTCATATAGATGCTTCTAAAAGTACCAGTTGACACTGGACACTTGACACTAGAAAAATTTCATTCCCAGCTTCCTTTCTGTGCATTCCATGCCGGACATGAAGTTCATTTGTTTTCTTTAGAAAGTTGTAAATTTCTGTCTTCTTTTTAGATACAATCTTTTTTTCCTGAAATTCTGGTGCCATCTTTCTTCACAAATGGCCTGAAAAGTGGAATGCAGTGTGGAGAAGCCAAGGATTTTGCTAAACTAAGCATCAGACAGTGCTAGAGCCATGAGGGCTGCCCAGACTGTGCCCCAGTCTGGGAGCATTCACACCCAGTGCTGCGCCCATGCTGCTTTTGAAAAATTCTGCCATAAGTATAATGCAGCAAAGAGTTTGTGGTTGGTCCCAGTTGTTAATGAAGTACTTGGGCAAAGCCTTGTTAATTGTCCTGCTCAGTCTGTGTGGTGTGATACTGTAAGGCTTTGCTGTTGATGGAAATGGTTGTGGATTTGAGTTCACTCTCACTGACTTTCCACAGCCAGATGTGCCAGTCAGTGTGAGCCTGGGCAGCCCAACAAACCCAGCTCTGCCTGGGACTGTGATCCAGAGAAAACACAAGGTTCTTGACCAGCAAATACCCCAGGCAGATGCACCAGATGATTCAAGTGCGGGAGAGGCAACACATATGTGCTATGGCTCATCCTAGAGCTGATCCATCTGATAGACAGTGTCCAGTGGGTTGGGAGGACAGCAATAGCAGTCTGTGGCTTTTCTTTCTCTGAAGAAGAGTTTTTTGACTGTTGGAAAATCTGTAATTCATACAAACAACATGTAATATTTGCTATCACTTTTGTAAGTACTGTTAAGATTGAAATGTTCCAGCATCACACGTGTAAGGAAGAAAGGTTTCAAGTTAATGATGAGTATGAGAATTTGTTGAGCATCCTATGGCCTCATGGGCGAAAAATTAGGTTGAGGCACATGCCCAGAGCAGAGAACACACCACCAAGAATGGGAGTCAGCACAAAGGGTCGTTTGCTCTTTCCAGCCTCAGGCCAGGGTGTTGGCCTAATAACTTGGGTATTCCTCTGCTGGCAGCACAGGGCTGGTGTAACTAATCCTCGAGTTGATGGGGTTGTGCACATACAGGAAGAAGGGCAAAATGTCATTTTGTGGGAAAGAGAAAAGGAAATTTTAGTCCAGTATGAAACAGACTTCATGCAACAAACTTCCCTTTCTTTCAAAATCAAATGTAATCCCACTGAAATTATGTAACCACAGATTTTCTGGGGATTTAATTACTCTTTGATGTTGCAGCATTAGTCAAAATGGTGGATACATTAAAGAGAAGATAATTATTTCCAATAACTAGAGTGAGGGAAGCTTTTAATTTCTTTCATATTTTCAGGTGAACTGACAAATAAGAATGTCCAGGGCTCCTGGAGAAAAATCATGTTAAGTGGTTTTGAGCAGATGGGGGAATAATTGAAATTAGGTGACAGGTCTCTTAGGCAACCACTAGAAAACTAGCAAAAATCTTGATTATTGCAGTCAAATTTTGAATTAGAGCAAAATAGCACCAGTACTTTTGAGAGCAACTCAGTATGATAAATCTTTCTTTGAATTTCATAACTTTCTTTTAGTAAAACAACATTCCTCTGGAGGTTAATCAAAGCAGAGTTTAGCCCCTGCTGTGGTAGTTATTGAATCGTGTTGTTGGAGGGAGTAGTGTGAGTTATCCACCATTTACATCCTAATTATGATTTGTTCAGAGGCCATTAGTGGGATTTTCCTGGCAGGCAGGTTTCCTTTGATGAAAAATACATAACAGCTTCTCAGTAGGATGCAGATGTTGCCTGCATGAGCACCTGCCTGAATTCTTAGGATGATGCAAACTCCTCAGGAGCCTGGTAGTAGGTGTGTTTCTGGAAAGTCCATTTTCACAATGACAAAAGGGGGAAAAATCTTGAGCTAGAGAAAAATACATTGATAGAACTGAAATTATAAGCATTGTGCAGTTTAAAACCTTGCCAGTGTTACTTGCAAAAATCCTCCCAAGTGCTTGCACGTGTAAAGCTGCTTTTTCTAGGAGTTGATGAGTTTGGGTAAAGCCAACTGGCCTTGGCTGTGGTCTGTCAATCTGAAGGATACAGCAAACCAAGAAGAATTTTTGACTGAAGCTGTTTAATTCTCCCTTAATAAGGAAAACTTTGCTTGGTGCTGGGGGGGGGAAGGAATATTTATTTTATTTGAGCTTTTGAAGTGAATAGTCCATGCCAGTTGTTCCTTCCTTCCAGAGCAGTGTGTGTAGTAAGTCCGAGGTGTGGGAATGGGGCAACAGATGAAACTTGTTTTGCCGTGGATGGTATATGGGATCTGTGTGCACCAAGGAGCACCACTGAAATCTGCAGGTGTGGAAAGCATTGTATCCCAGAAACAAATTAGATGGGGAAACCCAAATATTCCTGTTTTCTGTGTGGGAGCATAAGAGCAGGTATAAAGGCTTTTGCCACAGCTGCAGACCATGTGTCCTTTATGATTGAATTCTCTTGTCCTGTTTCAAAACGTAGAAATCAGATCAAAGAAGCAAAACACAGGGTGTGCTGTGGCCCTGGGGAGGCAAGTGTGTGTTAGGTGGCTTCTTGTTGGGCTTGCAGAGGGACCTGCACTTGCACTGTTGGCCTGCAAATGGCTTTGGGTCCCAGGCGGAATGGGGCAGAACAAGGGGAGCAGCTGGGGCCTGGGGAAGAACAAATGCCGAATTTCAGAGGGTTGTTGTTGTTGAAGTAGTTGGAGAAATACCTTGGAGAAATGCAATCTGTCTCTCGCCCCACCTCACTGTGGTTTGCTCACAGTGATAGCCCTGAGGCTTAGATGCTCTAGTTTTCAACCTGTCTTCCTTTACCACAGCGAACACTTAGAAACAATTAATGTGAATTAGCAACTGCTCTTTGCTTTTAAGTATTTATTTAAAGTAGATTGAGCTTCGGGGGTTTGGTGGTGGTGGGTTTTTTTCTCCCCTGACCCTGGTTGTTTTGCCTCGGGGTTTTCATTAAAAGAAAATAAAAAAGCTATGTGATCCGATCAGAGAGAAAACGGTGAGGGGTTTGTCATGTGTGTACATACATAGGTAGAAAGCCTGCCATCTGCTAAAGCTGTCTTTCCTGTTCAAAATTCCTGCCTGATCCTGACACACAATGAAAATCTGTATTTGAATGCAAAATGTTGATTTTTAGGTGTTTGTAAACCTTGATACAGTACTGCAGATGGTATCCCAAGAGATCAAAGACAACGTTAATAACTGCTATGTGGTGTCAATGATATTTTTAATATTTCAACTATGTCAGCGTGCATTTGGTCATTACTTTTCTAAAGTTAAGTCTTCTTTTCTTGAGTAATGAATATAAAATGTTTGCATGATGGGAAGTAATTTAAGTTCACTTTTAAAAAAGCCGTGATCCATACTGTATATTATGTTTGTTTAACAGATTAACATTTTCACTGATGGGTGGCAGGGTTTTTTGGGGTTTTTTTTGTTTTGTTTTTTTTTTGTCTTTTTAGTGCTTTTGGTAAAAGAACATCTAGGACATTTTCCAACAGAAACAAATTTTGTAACCTTTGCCTCCAGTTGTGGAAGAAATACCTTCCAAAAGTAATTGTTTTCCAATACATTTTGACCATCAGGGTAACAATATGAAGTATGTATATCATGTAGAAGACATGATTAAAAAAAATCAAAAATCCCATTTTGGTAAAGTAATCAAGAAATTAACCTAGCAAGATCAAAACCCTTTCTGAACGAAAATTCTATGTGTGCCAACATAATTGAAGCACTTGACCCCCACCAGATTTTACAGCCAAATTATACAAAAAAAAAACCTGACAACAGGCCAGCCAAAGTTCTTTTACTCTGGAAAACACTGAGGAATTTGGTCACCTTACATCCTGTCCTGTGAGGTTTGACTCCTGGCCTGGGACCCTGGGGCACCACACCTCAGACAAAATTATTTAAATGATGATTATTCAGACTCAGCTCTAGTAGCAAGTTTCCACAAATCACCCATGTACTTCAAATTGAATCCCTCCTTTTATTTTTTCACTTCAAAAGGTGAAAAAAAGCTGCGGGGGGTATAATTTTATATGGCTCTATTTGAAAAGGGGGTTTGTGTACCTTTATAATTCTTTTGAAGCAATATTTTAAAAAATAACTGCCAGCCAAAGTGGCAATGCAGAAAAGTGCCATCTTGTTTAGGATTTGTACACGCCAGTTTTTAACACAGTGTTCTTTTCACTAAGTACTACATACATTAATTTATATTTATATATTGTCAATATTGTTGTAACCAAGCTTCTCCTTTCTAAACACTTCAGGAACAAGGCCTTGTATTTTTAGGTGATTTTCATAAACAGAATAATTCTTTTCCTTTCACTAGTATCTTGCACTCGATATATGTAGCAATACTTAATATATTCTCTTCACAAGTATTTGTTAAGTGATTTAGTTAATGGCTGATAAATGTTTTGTACAAAATAGATTCTGTACAGGAAAAAAAAAATCTTTTAGATAAACTATTTATTTTTACTGTTTTGTAAGTTAGACACTATAATGAAGCTCCTTTTTGCCAGAATTACTGGAAGTGCCTCTTGGTAAAATGTATTATACAGTAAATACGTATTCAAAATTGTTAGAAATACTTGTCACAAAATGAACAATGTGGATGTTGCAATGTGAAGACAAATGTACAACATAAATATAATTCTGTGGTATCCTGTTGCTGTGTTCCTTTTTCCTTTATTGAACAATTTTGCTTTCAATGCCCAGCTTTCAGTTTAAGCACCAGACTGCAAATGACCTGTACTCTCTTCAGAGTGACTGAAATCCAGTAAAGCCCATATATTTTGAATTACCATTTTAGCTGCCAGCCCTGCTTGGTGTGTGTTGGTGACTCAAGCTCATGTTTAATGGTGTCTGATTACCTGCCACTTTTACCTGCAGAATTCTGCACTTTATTACAGATTACTGGTAAATCCCATGTTAAATGCTTTGTGTATCAACCAGTCTGTGGGAGACCTTGTTATAAACATCTTTCTTTAATGATGACCATCATCTGTGTACTATTCAATGCAAATAATATGGACCATACTGACTGAGTGTGGTCTGTATGACATGGCAGCATTCAGCCATAGTAATGCAGAGTGACTAATGCTTCCAGAGAAATTGAAATGTGTTACCTTAATAGTTTCCCATATTAATCACAGAAGTAATCTGTTCAAGTGAGACATCAGCAAGTGAAATCAATTTTATTGACATTTTATTGGTAAGTATGCTGTCACTCTTTAGTGAAAAACTTTGCTATTTTCTATGTGGGCTAGAATTTACATCTGGCTACTGACTTTGCTCACTATTTATAATTTCAGAAAATCATCTTACAGCTGTCAAAAATCTTCCCCATTTTTAAAGGTTTATTACCTACTTTCACCAAAGACCTGGAGAGCTCTTCAACCAACTTATTTGAAATGGCTGCATAAAAATTATCTGGATCAACCATGTATTAGCAGATTTCAGAAACCAGCAAAGCATTAAACACACATCAGGCTGTCAGTTTTGAAGTCCCACCACTTTGTCATCTGGTTAAAATTCTGAATGGCAAAAATCTAAGGAAATTTGCACCAGGCAGTGATTAGGAATATACTAGTTGGGATCCTTGCCAGTATGAAATATGTTTATACCTATTCTAAGGAAACTGCTTATAAGCCTGCAGCTGGTTTGTTCCAGTTAACTCAATAGCATAGAATTATTTGATCCTAAAATTCACAGAGAAACACATGACTGGAGTAGCAAGGAAAAACTTTTCCTTCAGTACTCCTCATCACAAAGAGGAGGGGCTACCAAGGTAAAGAATGCACTTGTCTTTGAAAATCACCAAACTCACTCTTGAGCTCTTCAAACAGCAAGAGGTTCCCATGGGAAGAGATGAGCAGTAAAACAGGGAGCAAAAGCAGTCGGTCTGCTAATGAGACCACACATGAGCATGCCTCTGCTGGGGTTCTGCTGAAACATAAAGGAGGCCATGACACACAGTCAGTACAGGCTCAATTAAATGTTGCGTTTTCCAGGTGTTCAAATTGCTCTGTTTATTGGGCAAATCCACTTGCCTAAGACCACTTAAAATGTTTCCCTCAAAATAGAATTCCCAGAGACCTCTTGAAACTTTGTTTAGCAATGCTTTCTTTAACGTTTCTTCAATTATCTCACCAAAATCCCATAGAAGTTGACATCATCCCTTGTGCCACCAGGGACTCCCTGGATATCATCAATAATTCACACAGGGATAGAGGAGCAAATGTAACTTTAACAGTCAGGTGTGTAACTTGCAGGTGCACCCCTCCTGATGGGGTCTGTAATTCTGGGGTTGCTGCCTCACACAGTCCAAGGGAGAATTTTAACCACTCCACACTGGGTTCCCAAAAACTTGGCATGCTGAGATGGAAACTGTCAAAGCTAATCACTTTGTCGAACAGCTTCACTGCCAAGAGGTGATAGTGACATTGCACTAATTTATGAGAAAACTTGCAAGTTTAAAGCTTTACTGAATGTTCTGGTGGGTTGTGTCACAATCAAGGCAGACTGCTAGTTATAATCACTAAATAATCTGGGGTAGACTTGGACATAGTGGTTTGGAAATCTGACACAGATAAAAGGTTGCTGCAACATCTGTTTGTCTGCAGCCAGGAAATACAAAGCGCAAGGTTCCTGTTTGATCTTCATGATGGCTTGGTTTACAGTGACTTTTGGTGGTGGTACGTTACTTCACAATCCTTTGCACATGGTGATTGTTTATACTCTGCTTGTCAAAGGCATCATATTTTACAAATTCAACACCTTCTGTGTAATCAACTCTTCTGTTCAATACTTTGCGCCTTCTCTTTCCACGTTTCTAGCCAAAATCTTTGGGTTTAAACCTACTTCAAAAAAATTATCTTCATTAAGG
Source organism: Scytalopus superciliaris (assembly GCA_013400415.1). Lineage (NCBI taxonomy): Eukaryota > Metazoa > Chordata > Aves > Passeriformes > Rhinocryptidae > Scytalopus > Scytalopus superciliaris. The sequence continues at coordinate 374,785 of VXBX01002898.1, forward strand.
AAAGTGCTATGGGATTTTTTAAAGCTTAATGGTATTAATCTCTAGGGGCTGGAAAAGTTCCAGTTTCAGTTATTACATTCATCTACATAAAAATTCTCCCCACAGCTCCAGTGGGTACAAATGCTTCCTGTCCCCAAAGGATATGTCACGGCACCAGATCTCTCATTCATCCTTTTTGTTATACCCTCTCAGAGATGGATTTCAAAAGGCCCACTGGAATCTTTGCAAAGTGTGGTGCTGTATAAAAATAAGTGTTACTTGTCTTCTAGAAATTCTCTTTAAAACATGTCTGGGTCTATAGTTTGGGTTTGGGAGTTTTTTACTAATCATTCAGGAAGGAAAACCTCTGAGCCATTTACTTTCTGCAAGGGCTTTTGAGGTATTGTATAGGCCCTGGCCATGCTCCTATATGTTCCCTCAGGCACCCAGCATAGAGAGCATACAATAGAAAAGGTGATACTGTTCTCTGGTCAAGGTGCAGTAAACACATTTACTGCAACTTCTATTTTTTTACTTTTTTTAATTCTTCTTCCTTATATCTCATTCAAGGGCCTGAATATATGAATGTCAGGAATAACTTGATGAGCACCTCAGGGTACTGAGACTTCTCAGAAGGACGTTTGCATATTCTAATACCAAATCAGATGGCCCAAAATATATTTAGAAACATTTCCTATTGCTTTTGCTGTCCTTTGGTAGGAAAAGTGTTCTTTGAGGCTAGATCTGGAAGTTCTTACTTGGACAAGAAAGTCCTCAAGCCTGAAATTCTTATGGCAATCCCCAAGTGCTTCTAGCAGATGAAGTGTGCTATTTGTCTCTGGTTCTTTGATGTGGATGGGTGTGCAAGGTTTGTTCTGGCAGTGGGTTTCCTATTCCTGTATATTCTTATCAAGCATGTTCTTAGGACTGGCAACAAAAAGAAGAGGAAAATTAATGTCAAGAAATAACTAATCCATAGCAATAGACCAGCAAAGCCTAAATCAATTAAAGTTATATAGGTTGTGAAACTGGATTGCCTTATTAGTTAACTGCAAATGTCTTCACTGCTTCTACCTGTCATTGACTCCAAGCTACACATTTCCTAGGAATCACAGTGAGCAGAAACAATTTTTTCATAAATTTTAAGAGTAAAATTGTACTACAATTTAAGTACTCAGAGATGTTTCTTTGAAAGAAACAGCTTCTTCCAAGCTGTTGTGCTTTCTAAGTTGCCTTTATTCAGGCAGCTGCATTTCCAGACTCAACAATGGCATGATGCCTTCAGCTTCCTGCTCTCCGGACAGCGGTGCAAGAGGTATGAGTTTTTCCTGAGCTCTGCAAAAACTTCCTGAATGTCCTTCAACAAATGTGAACAGTTCAATTTCTGTCCTCCAGATGTGAACATGGCTGGCTATTCATCCAGCTCTCTCCATCTTGACTGCTGCATCTGAGCTCCTGCACTGAGCTCTCCGGGATTTAGGAGAACTTTGCAGTACAACTTTGGGCCACAAGCAGGTGCTGCCATGACTGGCTCTCCTCTGTGAGCTGATCCAGGGCAGGTTAGGGTCAGAGTATTTCGAGCATTTGGCCAAGTGTCCATCTGAGTAGTCCAGGACTCATTCTACCAACTGTTTATACGCAGCTCTGCTTTGCAGCACAGTATTAAGGCTTGGTAATGTATTCTCTGTTGGACTATAGGAACCATGCAAGTTCAGATTTTAAGGCGATGTGGTGTATCTTAAACCTATTTATGCATTTTTAATTTGTTTTTTTAAAAGTCAGTATTTTCCTTCTAGCAGCTAAAAATGTGGTTTTTTTCAAATATGTTTGTTTGGGTTTCTTTAAAGTGTCTTTTAGAAAGAAAAAGTTTCATGTGATGGGGTTTGGGGGGGGTTGGTTTTGTTTTGGGGGGGTTTTTGAGGCTTTACAAGGTTAACATTTTCTTATGAAATGTGCCTGAAGAATCAGCAGCTGGGTTCCTGGGGCTATGGCTCAGAGATCTGTGGTTGTTGGATGGTTTGTAAGATTGGCCCCAAATTTCCTGTGCTGCTAGTGCATTGGTGGGTCTGTGCATCAAGATTACTCTTGTCACAGCTATTCATTCTGGCTAGACTAGGCTTTGCGAATGTAATTAATTTAACCTGTGCTTTAGAAATGAAGGTGGTCTGGCTTCTAATTTCCTGTAACTAATACAAAGTAGGAATGCAAAGAAAATAGACCACAAGGAACAAGCTTTAATCTGGTTCATCCTGTAGCTGCTTTAAAGGCTTTGTTTCAATTATAGAATAAGTATATATAAATAAGCCATTTCTTTTAGGACTATGGAAAGCAAAATCTTTCTTATCTGGTTAATTGTCTAACAGGCTTCCAATGGGTTTTGTGTCATTGTGCTTGGAAAGTGCTATGCTTTAGGAGGCACTGAAAAGTGACACACAAGAGGTGTCATATCCTGTATTGAAATTGGTAGTGATTTGTTTCCCATGTCTCAGTTCTCATTAGTGAATTGTAGTAGGTGATGTACTGCATTGGCTTTCCATGTGATATACATGGCCTTGAAGGTCTGGGAGACTCGTAAATTCCTACCTGTATGAGACTTTTTTTTCTGCCACATGAACTTGCTACATTTTAGAGAGGATCTTTTGTTCATTTTATTCTGAGCATCTTGAAAAGTTTTGTAGAGGACACAAATATGACCATTTCATATGAGCTGCTATAATTAAAGGAATGGTGACACTCTTCTAGAAAACTTTCCATAATGGAAAATACCTCCCCCAGGGTGGTTTTGGTAAAGTTCCACTGAAGATATTATCTACACCTCTAAAGAAGTCCGAGAAGACTCCATACTGAAATTCCAGTAAAAGCCCAACTGCAGCAGAAAGGTGATACTGAGATTTAACAATGAACCAAATATCCAGGAAAGATGAGAAGATAAATCCTGTGGGCCTTGTTCTTCCAAGCACTGCTGCTTAAACTGCATATAAGCAGTCTTCAGATATTGTTCTGTAAATGTAGATGAAAATGCCCTGGTATTCATCAGTATGATTTTGTAGCATAATGGGGTCTTGGAGGATTATGTGAAAGGGATTTATATAACAAATTTATGAATCTGAACATGAATCTCACCTATCTTAAGGGATAGTGTAGTGAAGTTTACCAGTGGCAGAATAACTGGAGAGTCTGTCAGAAATCATTGAAAGAGACAAGGTCAGCAACGAAGATTAAAGGTCAGGCAAAACTAGTACAGATCCCCTATTGTGTAAACTCAGTTTTCCTAATAATTGAAGGAAATGGGCTGGAAGCTGGTCTCTGAAAGAGGCTGAAAGAACTCATAACCACTAATTCTCCTAATCACTAATGCCTGTGGACTATTAGGCACCCTGATATCTCTTAGAAAAGAGGAAAATAGATTTCCAAATTTCCAAACCACATAACGGTATAAGACACTTTACGAAATATGAATTACATATAGTGTAATAAAATTTCGGCTGTATTAAGAACCCAAAATGGAGATTAATGAAGGATTGGATAATAATTTGTATTAAATCTAGGAAAGCAGAAGAGTACTCCAAGGTGCTGTGTTTGGCTGTGTGAGTGAGGTTTTAGCTGCCATGGGAACCTGCCATACTGCAGAGGGTGGGAGAGACCAGGAAGGGAAGAAGAATTTATAACTTTAATACCTTTTTTTTTTTTTTTGTATAATTAAAGCCCACAGGTTAGCAGAAAACAGGATTTACAGCCTCTCTCTGCTCAAGAAACTACACTGGGAACTAGCCTTGTTCTTCACCTTTACACAAACTTGCAAACAAATGCTGTCTCAGTAGCCATGTCCTTGTGACAGAAAAAAACACAGGGTGGTAATGAAGCCTGCAAAGGTTTCCTTTCATTGTGGCAAAGGGCTTGACTGACTGTCCTGTGCAATTCTATCCTCTCCTTTAATGGATCTTTTCACTCTGCTTTTACAACCTGTGGATAGGGACTTTACCCTGCAGGTTTTGAGGAGCGGGGCATACTCGGCATACCAGGAAGGACCAGGGACAGGATGGGAAATCTTTGTGAATTACCTGTTCACCTTGCAGCCTACCTTTTCCCACACACTTCTCTCCCCCCTACCCTTCCCTTTTTTTTCTAGTCCGTTCTCCCTTGAAGTCTTTTGTTTCCTGGGACTGAGCAATTAAGAAGATCAGGGTTTTGGGCTTTTTCCTCTCCACAAAGCTTTGTCACGTGCCCCATCTAACTTAATGCAACTTGCAAAGAAAAATACCCCCCTGGGAACCATTTAGATACTTTTTATGATTTCAATCTAGGGCACCTGGCATCTTTGCTTTGCTGGTGTGCCCAGTGTTCTGGATTTCATAGGAGGGGATAGAGGAAGAAAAAAGTGAGGAGGTGGGGGAGGAGGATGGGGGGCAGACAAAAAGCAAATGCTCAGGCAAAACAAAAGACAAAACAAGTTTCCCCACCCTTATGCTTTTTCCTTTCTCTCATTCCAGTATAAGATGTACATCCCTGGACAGGGTAAATCCTAAGGGGTGGTTTTCCCCTCCAAGTTTACCCCCTTCTAATCTGAGACCCATCCCTGTGCCTGCATGCATGTGTATGCATAAGCTATAGAGGAAGCTTACCTATGAAAACTAGTAGGCACCATCTCTGGGGATTCCTGCTGCCAGGTAAGATTTGGCTTTTCTTCTTCTCTTTGTTGATTCACCTTTCAGAGAGAATGTCCTTTAGCTGGGTTTGTGGGTGAACAGTCTCTGTACCAGTCTTCTGTGTCCACCCATTCTAGCCAGAGCAACTCCTGTGCCTGTGGGCTGACACGCAGTGCAGGCATGTCTAAGGAGGCTTACTGCAAAGTGGAGGAGTTTCCAGAGTGGGGGAGGACGTTTCTGCATTGCCTGGAGTTTGAATGAGCAAAGGGGAGCTTCAGGAACAGCCTCGAGGTGTCTCAGCCCACTGTATGCATGCTCAGGGATGGGTCTGTCCTCAGACCTGAGCACCAGGCACAGCTCCACATGCCAGCTCCCAGGAGGGTGAGCGCCGCTGCCACAGGAGCTGTGTCACAGGTGAGTTATCGGGCATGCTTTCGGTGGGATACAAAGCACAGCCACCAGAGAAGGCTCCCACACCCCATCCAGTTGGAGCCAGGGATGCAAGGAGGGGTCAGAGCCCCAGCTGTGGGCCCAGGTGACAGTCAGGGATAAGGTGTGAGCATGGCCAGCAGCTGTCCTTCAGGCAGAGTGTCAACCACCTGGACAGGTGTAGGTGTGATGGAGCACAACTGCAGGGCTGCAATGGAGTTGCAGCAATGCAATAGCATTGCAACTAATGGCTATAAATTCTACAGAAGGGACAGGCAAGGAGGTAGAGGAAGTGGGGTAGTCCTGTATGTCAGGGAGTGTTTTGATTACTAGACCTTGATGGTGGTGGTAATAAGGCTGAGTGTTTATGGGTAAGAGTTAGTGGGAAGGCCAACAAGGCAGATGTCATGGTGGAAGTCTGCTAGAAATACAACATAGCAGAGAGGAAGGGAGCTCTAGAAGATCCAGATAGCCTAGGAGGTTTGTGGAGTGTGTGGAAGATAACTTCCTAACACAGTGGTGAGGGTGCCAATGAGGGGAGTTGTCCCACTGGACCTGTTGTTTGTGAGAAGGAAGGACTTGTGGGTGATGTGATGGTTGGAGGCTGTCTTGGGCATAGTGATCATGAAATGAGAGAGCTTTTGATTCTTGGAGAAGTAAGGAAGAGGATCAGCAGAATTTCCACTTTGGATTTCTGGAGGGTAAACTTTGGCCTGTTTCAGAGACTGGTTGAGAGTCCCTTGGGAGGCAATTGTAAGGGGCAAAGGGGTCAAGGAAGGTTGGATGCTCTTCAACAATGAAACCTTAGAGGTGCAGGAGCAGGCCAACTGCATCATGGCCTGTGTCAGAAATAGTGTGGCCAGCAGGACTAGGAAAGTGATCACCCCCCTGTACTCTGCACTGGTGAATCCTGTGTTCAGTTTTGGACCCCTCACTACAAGAATGGTGTTGGAGTGTGGCCGGAGAAGAGCAATGAAGCTGGTGACGGCTCTGGAGCAAAAGTCTGATGAGGAGGGGCTGAGGGAGCTGGAGAAAAGAGAAGGAGAAAAGGAGGCTCAGTGGAGACCTTATCAGCCTCTACAACTGTCTGAAGTGAGATAGTAGCCAGGTGGGGGTGTGTGTCTCCTCCTGAGTAACAAGGTATAGGACAAGATAAAATAGGGTCAAGTTGTGTCAAGGAAGGTTTAGATTGGATATTAGAAAAAATTTGTTTTCTGAAAGGGTTGTCAAGCCCAGGCTGCCAGTGAAGTAGTTGAGTCCCCAGCCCTGGAGGTATTTAAAAGACAGATGGATGTGGCACTTAGTGACATTGTTTAGTGGTGGACTTGCCAGGTCAACAGTTGGACTTGATGATCTTAGAGGTCTTTTCCAAGATAAATGATTCTATAATTGCATTTTTCTGGTGTTCTTGCCATGTCTGCAAAGAAAATGCTGACATGGGCTCTGCCCTCAAGTTTCATGTCACTGGAGAAATATGATATCCAAGACATAGCAAAAATCTAAGGTTGTCACTGTACCCAAATCAGTAAGAGACCATCCATGCCAGCCAGGTATTTGCTTGTATAAAACCAGAGCTGTCTTGGACCTCTGACTGCAGCTGACAGTGCATTATGAATACTCCCAGCATAATACTGATGGCACCAATAATTGAGTGGCATAAGGCAAAGTTGCGATTATAGTGAAACACTCCTATGTATTCTGATTGCACAAAAGATGGAGAATCAAAGCTAAAACTGCGGTCAGATGTGGTACTACTGGGCACACTTCTCTGCTCTCTGTCTTGTGTTAAGGGTTTCCACCAGACTCATTGTCAGAGCAAACAAACTGATGCTCCAAGATATCTTGCTGCAGATAGCTCTGTGCCTGAAAACTGTCCACCTCCTTAAAGTGATGCCACAAGAGCAACTGGGGTTACATTAAAGCTTGTAAAACCTATATGGCTGTCAGTCCTTCCTTGCACTCTTCCATTTGGAAGATAATAAATGTTACTGACTTTTATACTGTAACTTTATACTATATAACTTTTATACCTCTGAGCATAAATTTTTTTTCAGCTCTTCTGTCCATTTGAGATTTGTACACACTCAATGGGGCACAAACTTGCATGCAGCTGTCAAGCATCAGTGTATCATATTCCACCCCGACACCTCAATGGCATTTTTTCATTGTTCTGACCCATCCTGCGTATGAGATGCAGTGGAGGAGAATGTGGAGGCCCTCTGCACCTCTGCTGGCCTTTCTCTGGTTGTTGCTTTGCTCAGAGATGAGGACAATTCACTTAGCTGTGGTCCATATGTTTTCCTTTTCCAGGTTTTAGTTTTTTTATTCCGAAATTGCTGTAGATAGGCAGAGCATTTTAAAGCTAAAACTAAAGGCTATTTGATGTGCATATGTAGCAGCACACCTTATATGATTGTCATCCCATGCTCAAAAGTTTAAAGGATTTTATCCTAACACAGGCACTGTGAGATACATGCTGTCATTGACCACTGTACAAGTTCAGAAGTGGGGCAGAGAGAGACAGTGTGACTTGTCCTAAGATCACAAGAGAGTCAGAAGCAGAGCAGGAATAGGTGCAACAGGTGTGCAGCAAGTATAAACCTTTCTTATTTTGTTATTGTTGTTCAAAAAAATCTGTATACTCATTAATGTTGACAAGGAAATCTAATCAAGTCCCTGTCAGGACAGTATCAAATGCAAATATTTCTCCTATATGTACTCAGGAGCTCTTTTGTCATGTGATGGAGAGATTTCAGTAAAAATGTTGGTGCCACAGCCATATATGAACAGGAAAATATTTGCATGAGCAAACGTCAGCATCTAGATACACTTTTTTCCTTTTCACTTACGTTTCTGGTAACACAAGTATCTACTGCACAGACCCTTGGAAAGCCATGAAAACACACCTATCCATAAATATATGTATATACACATATATAAAAAAACACATATATTTTTAACTTATGTGACATCTATGTCTTTAGACAAACACAGAAGAATAGGAACTTCTTCTAATTGTATTTTCAGGCAGGAGTTCAGTAAAACACGGTACTGCTTAAAAGTGAACACAGAAGCTGATTTCATAAATATTTTCAGATCTGATTTAGAGATTGAAATTAAGAACAAAGTACTGCAGTATGTAACTAGAGATTTAAGAATTACTGATATCTTTTGTTCTCAAAGTGCAGCATTTAGGTTTTCTTTACTTCTTTGTATTTACCTGCAAAGAAATAAATTCACATTTTTCCTGAAACAATTGACCACTGAGCCTTAAGACTCTATGCAAAATGGTAAAGGGAACTAAACCTCTTTATTCTTGTGTAACTCATTAGCTAACGTCAGACGATTAGAGCTAATGTTTCCATCTAAAACAATTCAAGTCCCTCATTAACAGGGATAGATTTCCTTTGATCTAATTACTTAATGTCCCAGATATATGGGAAATTCAGAGATCAGCTCTGAGAAACCTCTGCAGACATGGTCACATCTGAAAACATCTGAACTTACATGTAGACTCCAGAAATGTTGTTTGAAATGTTAACAAGCCTTGTTCAGTCTTCTGGTAATGCTTGGTTAAATGTTCGATGAAATCACATTGGTGATAGCTAGAGAATGAAGATGATGGCTGTTTGCTGAGAATAATTCAATCTCCATTATTATAGGCAAGTGGATTGCAAATTTCCATAATTAAACATCCAGTGCACTGGTCAGATTCCATTGTAAAGTTTGATAATTGCTGTTGTAGGGAAAACAGTACAGCGGGGTGTTGCTGTCACATGACGAGCTTTTGAGGCTGAGCTAATAGGATGCCCTTTTAAAATGTTCTCCATGTTTTCTGCTTTAGAGACAGAGGATACCATCATGGAGATTTCATCAAAAGAATATACTCACTTTTTCTCTAACAACACAATCCTGCCTGTGGACCGATCATCGTTCAAATCTGAATCTTCCGCATCCAAGGAAAAACAGTCGTGTTGTGGAGGTATAAAGGTAGAGTAAGAGCTTTTGAATCTTCCAGTAGGAATTTAGAAAATATCTTTTTTTATTATTATTATTTTTATTTTTTATTTTTTTTGTTAAAGGTCGCTTTTCCAGGTCTGATTATGTCTTGCTGAGTCAGTATGAAACTATTGAATGTATTTCCAAGTCACAAAAAAATTCTACTTCAGATCTGTATTTGCCTAATATTTGGCAATATTCAAGTATAATTTGTTGGTTGAGGCTTGTGTGTCAAGACATCTTCAAGGGTTATCCTGAAAGTCACTCTATCCTCCTCATTGCAGCACCTGAAGTTAAGAGAACAGCAGACAGATACCACAGGCAGCTGTCAGTACAATTTGCTTTTTTTAAGATTGTAGCCTTGGTGGTCCCCTGGGCTCTCAAAAATAATATCTGTATTATTAAAGTATTATTGCACTATTCCTTATTCAAGAGAACCCTGCATGAGATTAGTTTGAAGTGAAACTGCAGATGTATCACCACTGTATCTGCATTTATCTCACCCATGAGACATTCTTCCTCAAGGTAATGGAAGCTCCCTGCTTTAAGCCTCCTGAGGTGGCTGTACCTACCTGATGGCAGGACCGCTGCACCTCGGAGGAGCATTCCTCCCTCTGTGGTAGCGAAGGCAGCATGATGATGCTTTGCCTACTGTCTCTACCTGCTTTCCAAAGCCAGGCTGTAAAATGCTGACACTTTCTTGGGTGAGGTCTCAAAAGTCATCATACAACGATGAGATGAGACGATTTGAGTTATACAGAAAATGAGTCTTTGGCCTTGCCCTGTTCTTTTTATCTAGCACAGTCTTTATTTCTGTTTCTCTCTCTCTCTCTCTCTCACACACACACACGCATCTACTTTCAGATAGTAATCCAGCTCCCAGTACAGTCAATTACATCAGTGATAGTTGCCCTGAAGTCTATAAATTTTGGATCTTTTTGCTTTGAAATAGAAGATGACTTGTATTAATTAAATCTTGTAGCATAATAGTAATTCTATCATTGTTCCTCCATTTGCTGGAAGGATAATCCGATCCCCTCAGTGAATAAACCTTCAGTCACAGATTAGCCAGTCAGGAATCATCTTATTAGCTCCAAAAATAGCAAAGCAATAATATTTCTCCATATCTTTCTGTCCAAAGAATTTGTGTCTTCTGGGAACACAAATTGATATAACTAACCTATTCCAACAGCGACTTAGAAAACCTCTTTTATTTGGGAGGGGCAGAGAGTGGACATGAACTAATCCTTTTTCAGTTCTGATTATGCCTTGTTAGTCAGATTGAAATTAAAGATATTTGTAAATCATGAAAAAGTTGGCTGCTTCAGGTCTGTATTTGCCTAACATGTTAGCAAAACAATATGCAGATTCAACAGGTTGCTTCTACCAATTATCAACCTTTCTATATGTTAAAATTGCCTTTATTAACCAGAAAGATGTGGTAAAACATTTATTTACAGACATTGACAAACCACGGCAGAATGTGAAACCATGTGCAGGAGTGTCTTTCCACCACTGCACACCTGGGACAGTTGCAACCCCAGTATAAAAACTTGTGCCAAAGAGAGGCAGAGACATTTCAAGTCCTAGTTTACCTATACAACTTTCCGGTAAAAAAACAGATGTGTTTTCACACTGATGTTTAAAATCCAAGGGCATAAACACACAGACAATGTTAAATATTATGGCAATACTTTTACCAGAGAACTCTTTGAGAGCTGTCACTGTAGGAAATAAGAACCAGATAAAGGTTATATATGTTTATTTACCCACAACTGTTTCTGAAGGAGGAATAACCAACACTGTGTATAGTGTGTTTAACATGACACAGAGATATATTTGAATCTTATCACAAGAAATGTTTTACTACTGTGCCTTGTCAAATGAGATGTTGTGAGGCATTTTGCACAGGAGGTGAGTACATCACTTCAGAGCACCTGGTTGCTCAGAGAGGATTAAGGAGCAGGACAAGGGTCTGGACCTCTGTTCTTATGAAACATTACTATGTCTTTTGATTTCTGGGTAAGGTTTTGCATCTGGAGGGGGTTTTTTACACCTTCTACAAAGACCATCCAAATTCCTACTCAGTCAACAAAACCTGTATCTGAAGGTAGAAAGCAATGTTGTGATTTCCATAACCTATTACATGGTGTGTGAGAATCGCTGGAGCTCATAAATTCAGTAGGGCTGCATTCAGTGAAGGAAATTTGGGCGATAGCTCTGCAGGAGCACAGTTGGTGCTAAGGAGCCTGCACTCCCACTAAAGGCATTTCAGAGTGGGCAGATACTTCAGCCCTCATCTTGTCCCAGAGCCTGAAGAGCCATTTACTGTTGAAGTGAATGTAATGCCCATCTGGAACACATCTTCCAGCTCAATTTTGTGTAAAAGGGGTTCAGTCTACACATTTGCAGTAAGTACCAAAGCACAATGAAGGGAGTGGGAGTTTAATTCCCAAAGCGTGTTCCTGATTCAGAGTAACAGGCTAAAACATACAGTGATAACTAAAATGAAATAACTGTCTCTGCAAAACAAAAGACTGGGGAGAAGGTTGTTGCCAGCAAAATACAGAGTGCACTTAAAAGAAAACTTGTATTAGAGCTTACAAGAGATTTGGTGAGCAAAGGATAAGCCTGGAAGGTAATTGCATGGCAGGTCACTGTTCATCTCATGGAGCCATGTAACAGAAAGCAAAGTCTTTTCCTTCCTGGTCGCCCAGGGCTTGAGTGGGAACAGATTACAGGACTCTCAAATCCAGACAGCTGCAAAAGCCTAAATTTTACAGTTTAAAAATGCCCAAATAACTCACCTCCCCACCAAGCCACACTTAACATTTACCCTTGTGGTTGCTGTGTAAGATATCCCTCATGTGAACATCACAAGGGTGATCTATATCTCTATGTGTTGAAGCAGCAGGGTCTTCAGCACCTACCTGAAATTAGCAATGGCTGAGACTGAGTTCAGTTTGTATCAATATTCCTCATGAGAAACGGACAAACCAGTAATCTAGCACTTAATAAAAATTAGGAGCAATACTGACATGGTTATTTGTGAAAAAGAGAGATGGGAATGTAAAAATTGCTTTAAAATAATTCACAAAGTCTTACGTACTGCCTGATTCTAATCACTGTCAATTTTTTTCACAGATATTTCTTGGTGCGTTGTCTTTTGTTTATTTTGCTAAAGCACTGTCAGGAAGTTACCTAAAAAGTACTATCACACAGATAGAAAGAAGATTTGATATCCCTTCCTCTTTGGTTGGCATTATTGATGGAAGTTTTGAAATTGGTATGTGCTGTAGAAACCTCTTTTTATTTTCAGAAAAAAAGAATTATGTGATTTGTTGTGAAGAATGATTGTATGAATCTCCTTGAACCATTAAAACTCAGTAAGATTCTCCTAGTAAAAATCAGTGGGACTGTCAGTCTGATTATGTTGGATAGCATAGAGTTGCTAATACAAGCAATTCAACATAGTCCTAAATATTTTGTAATATGATAAGCTTAGTGTCTGGCTACATTTTGACTGTTGAATGAGAATTTCCCTGCACAGATTTATGCTTTCTCTCTGCTTTTGTCAGTAATCCACCTCCCCCGCGAGTAATTTACTAAGCACCATGAATACAAACCTCTGACTGTAATCTACATTTATTGTCCAGTCCATCTTCCCTCTTGCACTAAAGTGTCTGACATGACATTGTCTCTTATGATTTCAGATTAATGAATTTATCTCGTTGGTGTACAGTGGAGTGTGGTACTCATGGGAATGAAATCTTAGCCTAAGTATATAAAACTCTGTTTGATTCCCCCTTTTCCTGCTCTTTTGGTTATTTGCTCTCTTCAACTGGCACAGTCTTCCTGCTCTTTTCCAGCTATTTATCCAAAAGTTTATGGTTTTCTTATGACAGAATGCCTGGAAAAAGAGAGAAACACCAAGCCCAGAACATCAGCCCTCATCCCCTGAAAACACTGTCCATACTACATACTAGCAATGGTTATTTTAGGGGATCTGTTATCAACAAGCAGTAAAACTCCATTTTCCTTTTGTACTCTCAAAGGGAACCTCCTAATCATAATTCTTGTAAGCTACTTTGGAGCGAAGCTTCACAGGCCAAGAATAATTGGAGCAGGCTGCTTAATTATGTCAGCTGGAACATTCCTAATTGCAATGCCCCAGTTCTTCATGGGACGGTAAGTGCAAAATGATCAGTATTTTACAGCTGGGCTGTGCACACTGAATGTCAGCTCACTAAAATATTTAGACGTTGCTTATGAAGATCCCCATAGAAATAGGCATATGTGGGTGTGGTTAATTAATCTGATATTTTCTGTGAAAAGATTTATTCCTGTAGAGCAAATAATTTAACATGTATACCATTCTCAGTTGTAATCAACTTATCATTTTATTCATCTGTGATCTTGACTGGCCACATTTTGACATGGTTTAGGAATTATTGAAGCGTCAGTGAAGAAGTGATGACTAAATCTGAGCATTGAATACAAGACAGAAGATACACCACTGTCTGATCATCTCTCAGTCCAAATTCATACATCATAGCAGAGCAAAGTGCTTGTTAAACTGAAATGCATCACAAAGAGAACCAACAGGACAATTTTCATGTACTGCTGCAGTATAAACAGAGTTTAGTTATCCCCTGCAAGCCATCATTAGCAACACTTGATGCAGGTGAAATTTGTGCTTAAGTGCTATAAACCTATCTGGTAGTAACAGATCTGAGTATTTTTTTCTTATCAGTTCTTGTAAGTAAATACAATTTTCTGTTTTAAACAGATACCGGTATGAAAGATTCCCTTCCACTGTCAATTCGACTGTTAACATCTCTCCATGTCTGCAGGATAAAAGCCAAACTCCACTCTCAGCCTTGGAAAAATCTCAAGCAAAAATAAATGCAGGTGAGAGAGACGTCTGTTAAATTCTGTGATAAGCACCCTAAAATAGATCACAAGCCTCTAAAACTCTCATGCAATAGTTAATTAGAATGCAAAAAAGAAGGAAATCAGATGAATCTTTCACACAGAAAAGACAGATCTACTGGCTGAACCAAGTTTATTAAAAATAAATGTCTAATGTCCCACTGCCAAGAGTTTTTTCAGGCTGCAGCCTTTCCTCCAGCTTTAATATCTCCTTCAGCAACTTTCTGCAGCTCTGTATTTTGCAGAAATGCCAGTCTCCCATGGGAACCTTGAAAAGTCACGGTCTTCCCTCCACTGGGAAATGTACATTTAGATCCTGGGCTGACTGGAAAGAGCCACTTGGATCTGCCAGCCTGCAGACCCTGCCTCTTGTTTCTCTCCCTTCATATTGATAAGAGTTTGCACACCACATTTTGCTGTGTCCCTGCTGGGTGCATTGAGTTCCTCGTGGGGAAGGAACCTTCCTCCCCTATGTCTGGCCATGACTAAGCTGTGAATGAGCAAATCAGACCCTCTGTATGTCCCAAAATATGTGTAGTGTTGCATCCCCATACCTGTGGATTAAACGTGGCTGGTAGTGCTCACTATCATCAATGTCTCCCAAATCTTTCCATCACAAGATCCCAAGTTTGGTTAGAAGGAAGTGAAAAAGTTTTCTAAAATAGAATGTGGTGGCAAATTTATAAAATCAATTAATTTCTATCTTTGAGGCAGTTCCTGCTAAAAATATGTCCACCTTAAGCTGATTGGGTTAAAATTCCCATCCCCACACTCCACAAAATATTTTTTACAGTTTTCCTACTGTTTTTCCCACATTAGAAGTGTTTTAGAAAACATTCAGTGTCAAACTGTTATGAAAAACACACCTTTGTTGTCTCTCTTGTTATGTATCCAGGATGTGAAAAGGAAGCAGGCTCTTCCATGTGGATCTATGTTTTGCTTGGAAATCTGTTGCGTGGAATAGGTGAAACCCCTATCCAGCCTCTGGGAATTACATACATTGATGATTATGCCATAGAAGAGAATGCTGCCTTATATATTGGTAAAATAAATACTACCTATTTTCCTAATGGATTTTACCCCAGAGGAAACTGAGTCATTCTGAATAAGGGAATGAGTGTTATTGAATTAACTTGCCCTGATTGTTTTGTTTGCATAATTTCCAATATTAAAATTTAGTTAAGTCATGTACACTCAAGGGACCAAGTTCCCTTTTAATTATACCAGCACAGTTCCATTATCTTAATTTGATGAAAGAATTTGACCTTAGGTTCCTGCTGTTACCCTAATCTTCCTAATTCTTCTGGATGTGGACTGCTGAGCCCCTGTGCACATTCAGTTCTCTGAAAAATGATAAAAACATGCACTCTTTCAAGCACTTAAAATAGAATTTCAGCAGGCACTAAAAACATTCCCCCCATATTCAGACAGAATTATAAACAATAGTGCTAAGGCTTTAGCAAGTTGGTATCACTGTTTTCTTGTGTTCATTGTCTGACCTCTGCATATTCATCTGAAATATTAACAAAAATTCCTTCCCCATCAGCATCTTGTCTTGACAAGTTTCCAGACTGGTAACTGGCAAAAGCTCAGGTTCCCTCTGTAAAAGATTCAGTCTTCCCAGATGAATTCTGGAAATTCAAAATATTCAAGAAGTTTGCCAGAGGATGTAGGGAAGCATGTTATTATTGGATACCAAAACAATGGTATTTTTCAGCCTAGTCAAGGCCTACCTCAACTTAAAGTGATCAGTTAATAATTGTCATTTGTTTTTCAGTTAATTTAATCTAGCCAGCTAAAGAGTTTGTAGAATTATAGATGCCATACTCTGCTATGAGGTGCAGAAGAATCAGTGCTTTTTTTAGACTCAGAAGTATAACAGTCTCCTGGTTTTTATTACAGGCTGTGTACAGACAGTGGCAATTATAGGGCCAATATTTGGCTTTCTTCTGGGATCCCTGTGTGCCAAACTTTATGTTGATATAGGCTTCGTAGATCTGGGTAAGTTTGAAAACTCGGGGTTTAAAAATTCAGCCAGCCTCCAAAATGCCTCTATTTTAAGTTATGCATAAGGGGCTAATAGGGGTAGAGCAGGTACATGTGGTGTGACTATTGGGGATGGTCTTGTGCAGGACTAAGAGTTGAACTTAATGATCTTTCCAACTCAGCATATTCTGTGATTATGAAATAAAAAGGATGACAGCAATGGAGTGCTCCATACAGAAAAGGATTACAAGAATGTGGATGGGTGTGGAGGAAGTAGGAGGTCTGACTCTTCCTCAGCCCCAGCAGATCTGCAGCAGGTGCCTCCAAGAGATGGCCTGGTGAGGAGGCTCTGGAAAGGCATCAGGTGCCAGAAGGAGGCAGGAATGAGGCTCAGGATCCTGCATATGCATTTTTTAGTGTCCTGTTGTTGCCTAGAAATGTAGTTTGGTAGAGGGTACCGCATCTCCTGACTGCCTTCTGCCTGAGAAAACACCTTCCACCCTACTTTATCCTGGGGCTTTTTTACAGAACAGTGCAAGTGAGTGTCCACCTGGGCTACTCCATTTCCCAGGCCTTGCAGCATCTCTGAGGATGTGTGAGTGGCACAGCAGTGTCAGGGCCAGGCTGCTGCTGTGCCACAGCAATCAGCAAGTACCTGCTGTGTCCCCACAGCTGCTCCTGTAACACCCTTAGAGATGCACAGCTAAGGCTGGTGAGGTGGGGACGGACTCCTGTGGGCAAAGTCCCTGCAAAACCACCTTCCTTGTTATCAGCAAACACTTTCAAAAAGTGTTTGTTTGTTTCTTCTCTCTTTTGTCTTTCTCCAGACAGTGTCACAATAACTCAGAAGGATGTGCAGTGGGTGGGAGCATGGTGGCTGGGTTACCTGATAGCTGGTGTGATCAGCATTCTGGCCGGCATCCCCTTCTGGTTCCTGCCAAAGCAGCTCCCGAAACCAGAGGGCAGGAAGGACTCCAGCACCTCTTCTGAGCAATCCAAGTTCATTATTGAGGATAACAAGGACCGACACAAATCTTATCAGCAGCAAGAAAAGATAGCTGAGATGGCAAAAGGCAAATCACTAGACTTTCTTTCCTGGTTGTTGAGTGTTTCTCTCAAAGGCTTTTATATTTCATACTTTCTGATGTCCTATTTTAATGGCCTATGACTTATGATTTTTCCATCAGGTGTCACTCTCCACCTAACTAGCAGGCACAAAAAGGGTCTTTTCATTGTTTCCTGGACCTGCTCTTGCATGCAGGCGTTCTTCATCTGGGATTTGTAAAATTATGCTAGTGGCCTAGCAAATATCATGAAACCCTGCAATGTTTTTTTCCTTCATGGATAGTGGTTGTTGCAGCAGTGGTCAAAAAAAAAAAAATCCCTTGGTTTTTGCTAAGCCTTCTTCTGTAAGTTCATTCATTAGAAAAACACGTACCATATCTGATCAGAATAAGGATGGGCAGAAAGCAGTTACACTATTGTAGGACGCTCTCTGGATTTAGACAGGAGCTGGTTTGCACAATTGCATTTTCTTGGCATTACTTTGCCAAAAGCATTTTCCCTCAATATTTGAATCTGTAACTCAATATGTCTGTGCTTACTGTCAGCTGTGCCAAGCACTCTCTGCCCCAAATTAAGCTGAAAGGTGCTGTGTCTGTTGAGGACACAGAGAAACCAAATCAGTCCTGATTTATGATGGAAATAGGGCATATTCTGGGATATTGATGCTTAGTGTTTTGCTCTACTGTTCCCCCATGCAGCTGTGGAGGAGCTCTGAGGGGCATCATGGAACTTCATGGATTCTTTCTGAAATGTTCTGCAGTCCTTTCTCTGGATGGTGCAAACATGCCACAAAGCATCATTCACAGCAGTTATTCTCTCTCTGGTCTGCTTGTCATTTCTGCTGTTTTGTCTTGCAGACTTTTTTCCATCACTGAAGAGCCTCTTTGGGAATCCAGTTTACATTCTGTATTTGTGTGCAAGTATCATTCAGTTCAATTCTTTAATTGGCATGGTGACGTATAAGCCAAAGTACATTGAACAACAGTATGGGCAAACATCTTCAAAAACTAATTTTGTTATAGGTAATGCTATATCTGCTTCTTGATATCTTTTAAACGGACATTTTAAGAGTGGCATGTACATACATATAGGGAAAATTGTAATTTTTTTTAGGATATGTTTATTTCTTCTCCTTCCTTGTCTGATTTTAAGTAGTAGCTTATAGCAGGTAAGTTATTTCATTTCTTCTTTAGCACTAGATAGCTTTGAGTTTATCTATGCAAGAATTACTGTGCAAGTTCCCATTATTTGATACCTTAATTTCCATTTAAACAAAAATTTGAAAAGTAATAGATGTGTAGCACAAGAAAATATTTGAAAAGAAATTTATTTTTAAAATACTTTACATAAGAGAGATCTGTTTCCTTGCTGGCTTCCTGTTTATTTCAATGAAATGAAGATCAGCTCAGTGCGTGCTAATGGACTGACTGTAGAGTAGTGTAATATTGCCAGTGATTTCTTACTTTCTGAAGAGGTTGTTCTTAAACAAAAGGAAGGCAGGTCATATCCCAAGACCTTCCGTACAGCACAAGAGACAGAGATGCTGCTTCTGCCTTTGGGTGCCATGGTGGCCGTTTCTGTAGATGACTTCAGGATGGTGAACTCGAATGCCCAGTTGCTGAACCTGCATTCAGGCTTGAGTTCCATTCCTAAAGTCCAAGGATTCAGTAGCATTAAACAGCAAAGAGGTTTACATCTACCCAATACAGAGGGAACTGCCTTATTTCAGAGTAGCATTAGTTGCACAGCAACGGAGGTATATATATGCAGAAAAGCTGTATTGATCCATTGTGCTATGTTAATTCCTTAAAGATAGAAGCTGGAATTTCCTGGCACGAAGCTCCTCCAAGCAAGGAGAAATATCAAGTACAGTTGATGGCCAGAGAAAGTCCAGAAAACAATCCCTACATTCAGTAGAGCACTTCCAATTGTATTTAAAGATTTTCTGGAGCTAAGCTTTCATTTATGTGCAAACTGAGTGAGGATTAAGAACCACTTGATTGAGCACAGGGAATATATCTAACAGAAAGCATGCAATGACTTGGCTAGGGAAGGATCCTGACTGTCTATCCCTGCAGTGAGGTGGTTTTCCCTTCTCTTTTCCCTTTCTCTTCAAATCCAGCCTTGCTGAGGGCTGACTATAGCTTACAGTGTTTATTTCACTTGCCCTATCTTTTACTATTTCTTTTTTTTTTTTAAACAAATTCTATCACAATCTCTCGGATAGATATCAAAATTGCCAGAGTAATTTGAACCACTAAATAAAAAAAAATAAAAAAAAGCAAGTCTTGCTCCAGATTTAACAACTGTAGGTAAAACTAAATTTGTCCTCTAGAAATAAACAGATGCCCCCACTGACAAACTAGCAGTGGAGAAAATCATGTAGATGATAGCAAAGAAGCATTCTCTAGGAGCAAACTTTTAAAAGCAGCTCCGGCACCTTGGTAGCAATCCAAGGGTCAATTCAAGTCCAGACAAAATAAAATACCCTGACTGAAGATCTTTTCTTTTTTTGTTCTTTCATCTTATTGCTGTAGCTGTTCTTTTGGCTAGGAAGGTTACTCCATTGAGCTGGGGTTTTCATTAATACAGATTTTTCTGTTCGATTTCAGGTCTTATCAACATTCCTGCTGTGGCCTTTGGCATATTCTCTGGAGGACTGATCATGAAAAAATTCAGAATCGGTGTTTTAGGGGCCGCAAAACTTTCCCTGGGATCATCTTTCTTTGGTTACCTCTTGCTCGTCTCATTATTTGCGATGGGCTGTGAGAACTCAGAAGTGGCCGGACTGACTGTGTCATACCACGGGTGTGCTGGGAAGGGCATGCTACAGCATAAAGTGCTATTGCAAACCAAACTCCTTCCTCATTTTATTCCACAAAGTATATATTGTTGAAATGAAAATGATAGACCTATACATGCTTCCCAGAAGTTTGATTCAAAGGGGTGCAAAGTGCTCCATCTATTCCAGAGGACACTGTGTTAAAACCCTTTCATGATTGTGGCATAAACCAGAAGGTTTGTGTCATAAGTGCAGATCATTTTTGTGATTAATTTTTAATTATTATTTCCATGGAACCCACCCCTTGAGCCTAGTGATTTCTGGAAATGGATGATGCTCAGTAGTGGGGATCCAATTAATTGTTCCTTGGTGAATGACAAATGGCATTTAATAGCCTCTGAACCCAAAACTTAAGGATTCATGGATTAACCATAATAAGCCATGATGTTAACCACGAGGTACACCTGAGGATAGCACTTTTGAGTCACTTCTGCCCATGCTCATAATCTGTAAAGCTCAGGTTTTGAGAGGAGTTTCCAGAAATGACTCCACAGCAGCCCCAGAGCTGCTCCTCTGGTGTCTTCAGCATCAGGTGGCCGAATTTGGCAGATTGCTGTTGTGCAGAGTATTGGACCCTCAGTTTGGATGAATCCCATTCTGATAAGTTCCTCACTAAATTCTACAGAGACCATTTTCCATGAGTAACTCAATCTCCTCTTTGTCACTTGTCCAGTTTTGTTAGAATTGCATTAAGCCTCAGATAACTAAAATCTTAGAAAATCTGAGAAAATGCATGAATAGAAATGGTTAGCTGTCCACATTAATAAGGCAGCTACCATCTCACAGTAGATGGTGGGATATTATTAAACCATTTTGATAACAGAGAAATAAGAATTTCCACTGCTGTGTGGATTTGAAGAGACAACCTTTAATGGACTGCAGAAGGGAGGTCTGACCAGGGGCACCTGTCAGAGGGCACAGCCCATGATTTGATAATGATGTCTTCCACATCTGCTAGAAAACATGTTTGCATTTTCTCTTTTTCCTCAGAACTAAACAAATGACAGATCATGAGCAAGCCCTGTTTTCAGAGTGCAATTCAGGGTGCTCATGTTCCAAGAATGACTGGGACCCCATCTGTGGAGAAAATGGAGTTACCTACATTTCTGCCTGTCTCGCCGGATGCCAGGCATCCAACGGCAGTGGGAAAAACACCGTAAGACAGTCTTTTATTTCCATATGGGATGTGATATTTTTCCAAATACAACCAGGTCTGTCAGAGTAAGTGGATTAAAACTGAGTAAGGCACAACTTCTTCAACCCTAAACTCACTGAGTTCTTTTAGCAATCTGCTACCCACATTTAAAACTTTCTCAATTTTTCTTTCCAGCACAAATCACAAGCAGAGAATGTTGAAGGAGATTTTATTTAATTTAGCTGTTGGCTACCAAGACTGTTAGGAAAAAATACATTCATCAACAGCTAATACTCTATAGTTTCCTCCTTCGATAAATAAGCCTTTTCCTTTTGCAAAACCTTTCCACTTTGGATTTAAACTTTCAGCTACCCAGAAAACCATGATGTGCATTCCTGAACATCCACTTCTCCACCATTTAGGTTATCATACACTTTTGCCTGCTCTCTTTTAGGTATTTTTTAACTGCAGCTGTGTGGGAACCTTTGAATCTTCACAAAGCTCTTCAGCTGTGGTGGGACCATGTCAAAAAGGAAATGAGTGTCCAAAAATGTTTCTGTATTTTCTAGTAATATCGGTTATCACTTCATACACTTTGTCAGTAGGTGGCACACCTGGATACATTCTGCTTCTAAGGTAAGAAATCATTTCTACTAGCATTGCCAAATGTTTTCAAGATGTTTAAACATATGTGACTGGGTCTCCCTCCCCAACTAGTGTTCCCAGTATTGTAAAGTGGTTTTAGTTATGCAAGGCGGCTTTTAAAAGAGTTTTGGGTTTTTTACTATTGAAAAGCATCCTTCTAATTTTACAATGAGTTTTGTACCATCGACGCAACAATGTGTTTATGATAACCTTTACCAACAATATCTTTCTGGTTTCAAACATGATATAAGAGGCCAAGTTATAGTTTATGCCAAAACCCCCTTCCCTTAATGCCTTTTACACTACCAGAATGGTGCTATAAGGCCTCCCTGCAAATGGAAATTAGCTCTACATGTGCCAATGTGTGCACGTATATATATATATGAGCAGCCAGTTTTCCTCACTTGCTATGGATACTACACAGAGGTGATCTAACCCAAACTATCTATATACACTCAACTCTTCTCCTCTAGCCCATTTTATTATTCCATATAATTGTTCTGTTCTGGATTTTTCTCTTCAAAACAAAGACTGATTTAGCATGAGATATTTTTTTTTCTGTTATGATAATCACAGCTTTATTAAATGCTTGTCCCAAGGGGTTATTTCAATACTTATTTAACTGCTGGGATTATTTGTCCATCACTGAGTGTAAGCTTTGAAACTAATTTTAGAAAGTGCAAAAGGCATGTAATACTACCAGGACTTAATCTGGATTTTTGTCAATTTTTGCAATTTTTGGATTCCAAGTGCCGCTCCACTCTGGTTTGGAAAGCTTTCTTTCTCAGTTCCTGCTTCCAAACTATTTCCAGATGAGCACATTCTACTTCTCAAACAAAACAACAGTAAATCCAGACTAACTAATTTCTAGTATTATAATTATGTTTTCTTACCCCAAAATTCTCTTTGGTTTTGAATGAAATTTTCTGGAATGGGCTCTGTCTCATTGCCAGTGTCTTTATATCACCTGGACAAAGCCAGTGGCTGAATATAGGCTACATGGGAAAAAAAAATAAAGAAATGTGACTTGAGGTATGGTTCCATCACAATCCTTGAATCAGAATCAATATTCACACAGACACCTTCAGAAATGGTTGAGTGAGGGTCCTTCTGCACCACCCTACACAAACACTGCCAGTGAGGTGTGTGCCTTAAACCATAGAAGCCTCATAGCTTTTCTGAGGCACCTTGCAGGGTTACCACTGAGTACTGCAAAAACACCCTGCATCTCTCTCTCTCCCCAAGATCTCACTCCAAGAACAATCATTTTATAATCCATTTTAGACAATTTTTACTGAAGCTTATGCACCACTGAGCTGTCCATGTGCCAAGATAAGGATGATTCATGAACTGAGAGCTTGCAGCAAAGCCTTCAGGATTTATGCCAGATTGCTCTCTGTGGTTGCTTCTGACACACTGGATAAATATGGGCATAGGACTATGCAGAGATGCAGTTTCCTTCTCCTTCCCCTCTACATGATGTCTCCTTTCTATCCATAAAACATAGAGTAGAAAGTGTACAGATGTGGTGCCACAGGGGGCCTCAAAACCATCATAGCCACACTCAACCTCCTGCTTTTCATCTTGTTTCCACTGCAGAAAAAATAACTGTTTGGGAGGAGATGTTCATATTTGAACACCTACAAGCTTAAATCACACACAGTTGCCAGCACTTCTTAGCCCTAAGAACTTGCTCTTGGGAATCTTTAATGCTTAATGGATTTATTTAGAAAAGCTTAGGAAGGTTTTCAATTACAATACTAAACCATTTTATATGTGAAATCAGCAAAACAGTTTTATTGATTCAGCTCTAAATCTTTTATTAGTGTTGAAAATAATTTTACTTTGAGAGATATTTAACTGAAATAGAGAAGTTACGTGTTTTCCTGCTAGATTGAAGGCATTCACCTCCGATGTGCTGCTAAATAAAACATGTTTCAGTAAGTTCAATCCTTTTTTTTTTTCCCTGCACTGCAAATGACCTGTGGGCACAATTCCACTTTAAGCTCATGCTTACTTTTCTGTAATCCATCACTGTCTGACTTTCCCTGAAAATCTGGCTGAATTGAAAGTGTGCTTCTGTTACCAGGAGGAAAATAAATTTTCTTTGAAAACAAACAGTCCCAAGGTCAAGTTGCAGACTTCATTAAGTACTCTTTCCAATGATCTGTTTTTAAAATTATTCAATATTCAGTCAGCTCTGTTAGGATTCCAGCACTTCAGCAATCTGATGTTTTCTGATGAGCAGATATCATTGCACCTGCCATGGAGCACAACTACAGCTAAATCCCTTTAGCCTTTAGATTTAGTGACATTTTCTTTAAGGATTTACACAACAGAAGCCATTGAAATATTCTTACAGCTAGCGGCCGAGTCATTTGCTGAAATGTCTTTTTGGTAGTATTAGCCTAATTACAGTTGCCAAGGAATTTGGGAAAGCCCTGAAGTTTTGGAGAAAAACACCCTGCAGGTCCAATAGCTGCTGTTCAAGCACCAGCTATTAATAGCAGGTGATTAGGCAGTGAAAAGGAAGTCTCAGATCTCTCTGAGAGGTCTGGCTATCACTCAGGATCACAAAGAACTCCTGTTTCCGCACAAACACAATACAAATGCTCAAACATATTTTTTTTGTTTCATCTGAAAGAGGAGATTTTTTTGCAGGATATAAATCCTATTGAAAACATATTAAATATCCAGTTACTGGCTTTATTTTACAATTTTGCTTTCTGTGCCCTCAGATTTGTTTAGAAGGACTCCAGAGTGAGGCTTGCTTGTCTAACACATGTCTAGTAGGAGGACAAGTCACTGTTCTTCCAGCTTAGAATCCTATTACAGTCATGTCTAGGTGGCAGTGCTTGTATGAGCCACAATGCAACAGTGTGAGGCTAACCCAGGACCAGGACATTAGAGAATAAAATGTGGAGATTATAAAGTGAGGTGTGCACGATGTTTTTTACTATGATACGTCAGAGTTGTGTTCAGAGTGACACAATGACTGGGGCTGCAAAGGACCTCTGGAAATCAACTCCTCTGCCAACAAGGGTGACCCTAGAGCAGGTTGCACAGGGTGGTGTCCAGGCAGGTTTTGAATCTCACCAGAGAAGACTCCACAACCTCTCTGGGCAGCCTGTTCCAGTGCTCTGTCACCCTCACAGTAGTTCTTTTTGACATTCAGATGGAACTCCCTGTGTTTCAGTTTGTGCCGGTTGTTCCTTGTCCCGTCACTGGGCACCACTGAAAAGATTCTGACCCCATCCTCTTGAAACCCACCCTTCAGACATGTGTATGCATCAGATCACCTCTCAGCCCTCTCTTCTCTGGGCTATCTTCTTCCATATATATTCTTCACGTCCTTTCTATTTTTGTAAATTAGGGGAAGATGACCCAAATATAATTTACAATATGGGTTCTTAATGCTGTTCTGGCAGCTACACTGGGAAATTTAAAAAAAACAAAAAAAAACCAAAAAAACAATCACTGCTGGGGAACAAGAGCTAGTTCTGTGATGTCTTTATTATTTTTTAAAACATATTCCTAATTACATGAATTTCTGCAGAAGCTGAGCCCATCCTAGTTCAGAGCACATAGACTGGACTACCAGAGTGTTATGCTCATCTGTAGAGAAAACTGAGTTTTAGCCCAATTTTTTTTTTCTGTTTTATAATGAATAGAATGACTGTGACAACAGAGAGTTTTACCAATTACCATATTGACACAGATATGTTACTCACACATCAAATATTTCCCTGTCTAATCACGTGACTGGGACTACTCACTTGCTGAAAGTGAAGCACGTGCTCAGACTGGTGCTGGATTAGGTGTTGGAACAGGTAGTCTGACACATCCTGGGGGAAGGAGCACGCTTGAGCAGTGGGTGAGGGAGCAGCAGGTGAGTCCTACAAATTCGAGTGGCTCCCTACACACACTGCTGGTAGCATGGCTGTGAAAGGCAGCTGTTCTCCTGCCCAGCTAGGCTGCCTTCCTCGATGGGCCAGGATGATGATCTAAGGCTGGAGCAGGGCTGGGCTGGAGCTAGAAGCACTGATGTGTTAGGCTCTCCCAAAAGCTCAGGAAAGTCCAAGCACAAAAGGTCTGCTCTGTCAGGGAATGATTTGGAGGATTTACCTTTACAGGAGGTGTGATCCTGATCCTAGATACAGTGCAATAAAAAGTGAATGCCTAAATACCTTGTACTAACCTGGGTCATGATCCTGGAACTCAGAGTGTGTTTAGCTGAATAAGACTGTCCAGTGGATGCATGATTTCACAGTGAATTTTCTTGTCCTGTGTGGGTAACTTCTAAGTCCTGACATCATCTGAAAATCTACAAGCATCCTAAAATGTGATATTGAATATAGATGTTCAGAATTCCTAGAATCTGTTCTGATTTTATCCAATTTTTTACACATTTCTGTAATTTGGTTGAAGTCAGTGACATTAAGAAGGAAAAAGTCACATTTCTTTCCTTTCTCTTGCTTTCTGTTTTTGTTCAAATTATCCACACTTGATTCCTTATTTATACTTAACACCTTTTTGTTATTATTATTTTTAGATGTATTAAACCCCACTTGAAATCATTTGCACTTGGTATCTATACCCTGGCAATAAGAGTACTTGGTAAGTCCATTTGTACTCTTGAGTCTGTTTTAATACACTCCTCACTAATCATTTATCTTAGAATTAAGCTTTGATTGTTGGAAAGAACAATGTCTAACTGACAGGTAAATATCATATGAATGCAAAAAAATAGGAAAAGGGTTGGAAAAAGGAAATAATTTTGTACTTCCTAAATTGCATAACTGTATCTTATTAAAATATACATGGCCAATATCTGTAGAGATGACAAGTGATCCTTCAGACTATGGAGCTAACATAAAAATTACATCTTGTTTCCCCTTACCCAGCAACAAGCATAATAGGACAGCTATGGCTGAGAATCTGTGATTGTTTTTCAGGCATATTTTCATTAGATTTTAAGACAACTAGTCTGACCTACAGGTGTGCCTGGGGGGAGGGATCACTGCAGCCTTTAAGTTTTCACTGAAATCAAGGATACCATGAGATGCCAATGAACTGGACATTCTAAAATCCTCTAGGTCTTCACAGAGAAAAAAATAGCAAGATGCAAGTCACCTACTTAAATAGAGCAGACTTAGATGAGCTGGATGAAATGGCACCAAAACAAGCTGTTGGGTGCTTTCCCATGCCTTTGCAGGCCAGGACTTTTGCCTGCAGGCTTTCTTTCTTCTGCAGCAACCATGGGTGGCTGCTCCTCAGATGGCACAGAGTCCAGGATGACCCCATTAGCACATGATGAAAGGCCTTTCTTTTCCATCACTCACAAGCACTGCAGTAGGTTTGTCCCTGACACAGCAGGATCTCAGGGTACCTGCAGGATACTTGTAGGCCCACTGCAGGCTCCCAGCCCCACTGTCTCTCTCCCTTCTCATCCCCCCAGCCAACACACGGGACACCCCATACACCCAAGCTGAACAGGCTCCATCACTCTCAAGAAAGAAGTATCTCTTATTTTTTCTCCAGAGGTGTCCTGCAGTGTGAGGAAACCAAACCACGGCCAGCCGTCCTTCCGCTGGCTTCCACAGGCTTTTTGATGTTCTGTCATGTTTTCCCGGCTTCCTGCAGGGAGGAAAGGGCGGTGTGTGTTGGGGCAGCACAAGGCACGTCTTCTGGAACCAGCAAACACTGTGGAAATGTCGTTGCTGTTCGAGTGTACTACTTAATGTTCTACATGAACATGTCTCTAGATCAGAACTGATCACCCTGGAAAGTAACTTTCTTACCTCTATTTATTTGTTGAATACACCCAGCGGGAATTCCAGCCCCAGTGTATTTTGGAGTAGCCATAGATACCACTTGCCTGAAATGGGGAAGCAAAAGATGTGGGGGAAGAGGAGCGTGCAGACTCTATGACTCCAGTGCACTCAGGTAACAGCTCTTCTCCATTTGTTCTTTAACTTGTGGTCTTTAAGTACATCTATGCCTGGCACTTGTTGAAGAATTTCTGTTAGAAAATTTGAGTGAAAGATTTGAAACAAAAGACTCTAATAATATTAACAGTAATGTTCAGGTTTCAGCATTCTCTTTTGATTTACTCTGGGGTTTTTTGAAGGAGGGAGGATCATGTTTCACTATCAGCTGGAAATATTTGTCACTTAATTATTGACCTAAAAATATTGAAGTTTTGTTGAAACCTCAATTTTATGCTAAAGCTTCCCCCATTTTTCAATGATTCTGCTGTGATAATGAGTAAATAAGTAGAAGGGTTATTAAAACTCATTGTTTTTCTATGTTGGAGCCGGACCACAAAATGCCACAGAGCAAAGGTGCTACAAATCACTTGGCTGATCTAGAGGCTTAAGTGCAGTGTTGTCTTTATCAATTTATTGCTAGTTGACAATAATTATCTGAACTGCACTCATGAAATATGTCACCAGAAATAAAGAATGGAATAACAATGGTAAGAGGAAAATGGGAAAACATGTTGTCCTTTCCCCCACCTCCAGGAAAAAAGTGTTTTGAAATCTTTAAGAACAAAAGCTCAGTTGGGACTGGTTTTGCTAATAAAACATGATGATGTTATTGTTGATGCTGTTGTTGCTCTCATTATGCCTGTAAACCAAAAATGCCATCAAATGATCTTGGTAGCAACTGTTTATGAGGCAACCAAAAAAACAGAGTAATTGCCCTAAAAATATTAGTGCTATTCTTACTGAAGCACGTTGAGGTGGAGGAGGTCTGTCAATGCCTGAGGTGCTTTCTTGGCCACAAACCACACCCACCTGACCTGGGTGAGCTGACAAACTCCCCCCTCCAGAGTCATCCCCTTGACCGAAGAGCGTTCTTACTCAGCCTTACCGCATGAGAATATGAATGTGTTCTTGATGCCTTCTAGTTGAATGTTGCCTTTGAAATAGGCTCTGATCAATCATTTCTCTCTCAGGTATGTGTACCTGGGACTGACTTTGGTGTTGGGCACGGTGTCCATTTTCTTCAGTGTTGCCGTCCTTTGGGTTCTCCGGAAAAGGTCTTCTCCACCAGATGAGACCCTCTCAGCCAACGGGGAGAGAGGCACCTGTGGGACTAAGAGTAGAAAAGATAATTTTGTCAATAGTGACTGTTTAATTCAGTCAACTTACTGGCCAGAAAAGGAGACTAGACTTTAGGAGGACTGAGATCTCCATCGCGATTTTACTCAGTGAGTGGTGTTCCAGGCAAAAACTCATCATCAGTGAAGCAGCATCTTAGTATCCACCCTGAAAATTTTGAACTTTATGTTATTTTCACTGTAAACACCAAAAGCAAAGACAACCATTTTTAGCACATGTGTAGCTCTGAAAACACTGCTCACCAGTTTTTCTGTCGAGTGAGGGGATTTCTTATGGCTGGGGAGGTGCAGCTTCCTCCATCTCCAAGAAACAATTTTTACAGCTGCTCCTCAGCTCCCACCCTCCTTGTCAAGCTGCAACAGCCACTGCTGCCCCTTGGTTTCCTTCTGTGTGTGAGGGGTAGTGGGAAGGCAGCTCTCTCTGCTGCAGAACCAGCCCAAGAGGAGCTGGCAACCTGGAAGGTGGAGGGACCTTCAGCACGTAGCCCGCACTTGCAAACAGTGCAACACGGGGCAGAGGGAAAGTGGTTTGATGGAAGGTGAAATCAACTACAGGCTCTGGGCATCTCATGAAATCAACCCATAACAGTTAGGACATCAAATGTTGTGGTTAGGGATCCTCTTTCAAGTAGCTCTGTTACAGCACAACAGTACCAGCAATAAAAGTTGCCATTGCAGTCAAAGAGACCACAAGAGTATCGTCCAAAGGAAACTGAAGTAAAAATAGAGCTTTTTTAGGTTTCCAGCAGTTTCTTGCTACTTGCTAGTACTCGGTGTACTAAATAATTTACTGCACTTTATTCAATGTAATAACATCATGATGAAAGATACATATGATTTATTTTTTAAAAAGCTATGACAAGAGAGCTTGGGAAAAATAAAATTAATTAAAAGACCAGGTGACTTGAGGTTTTTAATTTATTGTATTTTCTATCTGAAACTAAGATATGTATTATAATATCCCTTTACATATCATTTTTGCAGTCTGTCAATATCTGGTTTTAAATCTTTTTGAGTTGTGGAGTACAATGGAGAGCTGTTTAACACCAAATAAAATCTCAAGAAAGCTTGCACTGAAACTATGATATCCCTTTAGAATTTTAGAGAACCATGATATTGGCAAAACAAACCCATATCGCATCACTTGTGTCTCAGCAGTGACTGTAGGTACCCTGCTGCCAAGTTGAGTGTGCAGGTCAGAGGCATATGGGAGCTTCTCCCATGGGATGCAGGGGGAGGGACACGTAAGAATGGGATCCAGTGGCCTTTGTCGATGGTAACTACACTGTGCCACTGGGGAACTGCCTAAGTTCCTGCCCCCAAGAAGGAGGATGGTGCTTCAGCACCAAATATCTGCAGAAGGTAAGGCTTTAAATCCTTCAGTGAGAAAAATGCAGTTGTCAGAGGAAGGACCAATGTGACCCATTAGTTGCCACAGGGATGAGTGTTTAGACAGTGGCCTGGAATATGGGAGACCTGGTCTCCTGTCCCAGCAATTTGTCCCCGCAGATGAATGTCAGAGGCTACAGGCAATGGAGTGCTGGAGAGCTGGGACTATTCATTTTGTCTTGTATAACTGGCTATTGAACTAAACAAACATAATTAAAATAACTTGAAGGTTTATGAATATGGGACTAAGTGGGGAATTTTGGCTAGGGTGAATCACAAGTCTCAGGTCTCATTCATACTACACTGCCATAAAAACAGCAAAAAATGTCAAACTACATTAGCAACCAGGAGCAAGAGTGATGCTTGGAGCTTTCCATAGCCCCCCTGGGAGGGCACTTCTCATAGCACTGAGCTGTCAGATCCACTGAGAGAAAAGAGAAACCTAACTTAAGTACACATTGGGATAAAAAAGGAGAGATATCTGCATTTCACTCAATGTTTGATGTTGTATGTGTGTCAAATAAATGGGGATGATTCCTAATTTGTGAATCAGTCCTGGCAGGTTTTCTGGCAGGGACACTGATGCTTAGCAATGCTGAAGCTGTCACAGAGGCAATTCTGCATGTGCCTGGCAGCAAGATGGCCAGAAAAATTCACTACCTGGGAGAGTAAATTCTTTTCTAGCAGCTGATGCAGTGCTGTGTTCTGGATTTAAAATGAGAAAGATGTTGATAACACAGTGATGTTTTAGTTGTTGCTAAGCTGTGGTCACCCTTAGTCGAGGAGTTTTCAGTTTCCTATGCTCTACCAGTGAAAAGCTGCACAAGCAGCTGGGAGGGAGCACGGCCAGGAGAGCTGACCCAAACTAGCCAAGGGGATATTCCCTACTCTAGAATGTCATTTCCAGTATATAAACTCAGGGAGAATTGGCCAGGAGGAGTGAATCACTGTTAGGGACTGGACTGGGCATCAGTCAGCAACTATGTTGTGCATCAGTTGTCTTTCTTGGGTTTTATTTCTCTGTCTCTTTTTGTTGTCTTCCTTTTTATTGCAATTATTATTATTCTATTATGATGATATTTTATTTCAGTTATTAAACTGTTCTTAATCCATGGGGTTTACCTTTTTTTTAATTCTCCTCCTCATCCTACTGTGGGGGACAGGGTGAGTGAGCAGCTCTGTGCTATTTAGTTGTTGGCTGGGGCTAAACCACAACAGACAAATAAAATTTCAAAGAAATAAACATATTGTACCCCAGTTTTGAAAGAAACAGGGGGGTAAAAATCAGCTTCTTGGGTTATCATCTATGCTTATATATGCCTGTACTTAGTGAGCATGTCTTTTCAAGCATGAGCTTTCCCTTCATACCTCTTTTTTTTTTTTTTAACATAATAATACCATAAAAATTTGTTTCAATAAGTCTTATTTTCATTATGGTTTGAAAATGACCACTTTTTTCCTCTCACCCTTCAGCAATGACAGATATATGTCATTCCCATTTAGGAATATTTTCAAGTCTGCTACTTTGTTTTAGTACCTCAAGTAGTATTGTGGATGCACGGAGGAGTGTCTGACTACTGATACATATTCCGGATTTTTTATAATATGTGAAGGGATTTGGATCTGTCAGGATCTTCCTACCAGAATTCTTCATCTTAAATGATATCTTCAACAAGTTCTGTCTCCCAAAGGTCAACAAATTTGGATCTTTTCTTTCTAGAGTTAGATATATTAAACCACAATTGTGATACTGCAAAGAAGCAAATACCTTTCATTTTCAAAGGTGAGATTGCTAAAAGAATTGACTGAGGTGATTTCCCAACCTTTTATGTCCACCTTTGAGGCCAGAGTGGGACTCACAACCTTGTTGAGAAGGACCCATGGGCTGTATGCCATGTGAAAAATGCTGATGGGCACATGGCAAAGGAAAAGACAAGGCTATCAAGCCATGTTATATGATGGGATGTGCAACCAGGCCTGGGGCACATGACCCAATGCACATTTCCTCCTCTACTTCCCAGAAAAATTGCAACTTTCAAATGACATAGTGTGTCTTACTTTTAGGCACATAATTTCTAATCATGGCAGAGGGAATCATTAGGAACTTCTGTGAAATAAAGGAGGCATAAAGATGAGGTCAGAAGACTGTGGGAACAATGCATATTCATTCCTTCCCAGGATGTGAGGGAAAAGAAGCATCAGTATAGGAAAGAGTATCTTCAGGTGATAGAGAGTAGAATAGAGCCAATCCTTATGCCCCTATGAAATTCCTATATATGATCCTGTAATAAAGGATACAGCCTGTGTATTCTTTTTCATACATTCACACCCTTTGCTCTCTGTTTTTTGTACTTCCCTGTGTGAATGTATGAAAAAGAATACACAGGCTGAATAATGCTAGATTGCCTCCTTGAAGTGCTCAAAATAATGAGTAAAATTGATGAAGATATGAAACAACTATTGCAATATTTTTAAATAACAGTAGTTGGTATACTATGAGAGAAAATATTGACAGTACCACTTTGTCTGGTTTGACTGTTGATGACACAACATGCAGCTTAATTCTGCATACATTGAAAGAAAAACAAGTTACTAGAACTTACATCCAGAAGTTATGAAGGGTACAGTACACAGATGTCCAAGTAGCTAGGTCACAGGGGTATTTTAAAAGTATGTGCAAATAGATAAACATTATTAATAATTATTACTTATTTTAAGTAATTTTTACTTACTATATTATATTATATTTTACTTATTATATTATATTAAGTAATTTTTACTTATTAATTATTACTTATTATAGGTCTGAGCCAGGCTAGCTGTCTCTTTTTGTACCCTAGAACATCCCTAAGCAAATGCTGCCTGAGGCAGTTCTTCATTCAGTGCTAATCAATCTCTAGAAGAAAGAAACTCCATAATTGCTGTGAAAATTATAAGTGTAATTTAAATGTGGGGCCCTTTAATGGTGATTTAAAGTGCTCATTAAAAGAACCTTACTTAAGCAACATGTGGTTAATATCAGGAGGTTAGTTAACTAACAGCTCATCCCAGATTAATACAGTTCATTGAATTTTGAAGAGAGTAAATAAGAAAAGGATTTAGTGGAGAGCAAGTGGAGCACATTCTCACAGCTGGATGGTGACCAGGTCAGGAATCTCTCTCTCCTGGCTGTCGAGCATGGTAATTTTGAAAGGTTGTTGTTGTACAGAGTGGTATCAGAACCCTCTTGTTGATCCTTCTGAAATAAGATGTGGAAAAATAGGGACTGGTTTAGAAAAAGAGAACCTGTGGTAATGTTATGTAGTCGGTTTATTTAACTCTGCAAAGGTAGATTATGTCCCAGTGCCTGGAATCTAACTGGATAAAACTGTGATAGAAATAAGATACATTTTTTTCATTAAAACTACTGTCTGGAAGGTTTCTGACATCTGATAGATTTTCCTGTCATGCGTACTCTTTAAACCAAGACTCATGCATTCTTGTAAAAGGTCTGCTCTAGTTTAACAAAAGAGATGAACAGCTCAGTGTTGTTGCATATAATGTCAGGTATTCAATTCCATGGACCATAATAGTTTTTTTCGGTCCTGTTGTCTCAGGTAATATCCCAGACCATGTGAAGGTGATGGGGGTGTGTGCCCAGGAATTTCACCTGAAGTGTGCATGTTTTTTGTTTCTGTTATGATATGATCCAGCACATAATTGGATTAACCCCTACAAAGGTCAAAGTACTCCCACGGCCAATGCCTTAAATTTCAAACATGTGTCTCTAATAACAATTCCAATCCCAGCTGCTGATTAGAACTGAATGCAAAGAGAAACTGTACAACCAGAATGAATATCTAGCCTTTGTATTTTAAGTAGAAAGATAAGGAACATCATTAAAGCAGCATGTCCTGATCAGCTTTTCCCCAGATAGATGCACGATCAAATCAATGACAAAATTATTGAGTTCTTATGAAAGACAAATATGCCACTGAGCAGTGAAAGAATCAAGTCCCAGATGTAGCTGAGATGGTGACAACAAATCAGCCTCTCGGTATGCTTTTATTTCTTTTTAGCTCTACAGCAACAAACTGAAACCACACACACTGAGATAGGAGCACCAAGAAACCTTTTTCATTACTATAAATGTTTTTCACCTTCTCAGGATTCCTGTAGTAGCTTAACATTTGCTTAGCCATGCACCATCCCTTCTCCTTAGTTTGCTAATGAAGAGTTAAATTTTAAAATACATTGATTTTCTGTATTTAGGGATTAGTGTCCTGAGAATAAGAAGGGCTCTAATCAAAGCTGCCTACTGCAGTTGGCCTCTGCCTGGCCGGCTGCTCCCTGCTACTCCTGGCTCCCCCCTGCAAACTGGTGCCTTGGCAGCCACTTCTGGTGGAAATCTGCTGCCACCCTCTGCCTGGAGGAGTCTGCAATCAGCTCCTGTGCTAAAGGTGACTCTTACTGTGGCTTTTGTAAGACCTGTTTTTAATCTCAGGAGTAATCAGAAATTACTGGTTTGCCAATGCTCTTATTAAGTGGATTTTTACTATCATAACCCATTTTTTTCCCTCTGAGTGTAAGTCATATAGAGGGCATTCTTGGATGAAAAAAGAGATATGTCTTTTTTTTTCAGGTGAGAGCCAACAATCTTTGGCTTGAATTCACTAGTTTCACATTTCCCATTCTTGTAATTTTGGTCAACTGTTTTTGGTTCAAGAAGTCAGCTTTGAATGTGAATGCTTCCACAGACAGGTTGGACAGCAGCAGTTTGATGACAGAAAAATGCTTCTCAGCCACACTGAAAGCAAAGTATAAAAGGTATTTTAATTCCTGGAAAATTGTAAATCAATGGTATATACAGGACTAGGAAAAAATACAGAGCAACTAATATGTGTTCATTTGTCAGAATGAGGAAACCAAAGGAATACTGTTTCCCCTTTAACTGGATGAAAAAGAGAGTGGCACCTTTTTCTGTGACTTCCAAATTACAGAGTAGATTTAGCTCCATCCCTTTTCAGGTTTTTAGGATTAAAAGGGAATAAAAACCTTGGATAGGTCTGATAATACATCTGAAGACAACCTGAAAAGGAAATATTGGGAATGCAAAGTGTCATCAAAAAACTTTGTAAAACAATATGGAATACTTACCTTGAATGGAATAGTGGAGCTTGTTGCACATCTCTGCAGAAGGATGAGGAGACAGCATTTGTGTGTCTATGCCCTTGGTGGAACATCAGTAACCACACAGATTAGCAGACATATGGTGTGCTACCCTGTTATAAAGAGCAGTAATCAAGGGCCAAAAGGCTCTCTTGTGACTAGAAAATGTCAATCATGGTATAAGAAACCTGCTGGAAGTGGATGGTTAATGCTTTCTGCCATAACAGGACATGAAGAATCACCAGCTCTGAGGAGAAGAGGCCCACATCTGTTGTGGGACCATGAATTTTGCTCTCTTGTGTGTAGTTAATGCTAAGTACATGATGCCTGACTGTAATGACTGACTCTTTCAGAAAAATTGCAGGAGTAGCAATGTGGGTCATTTGAGGGTTTTTTAATTCAGATTTAAATCTGATGGATATAACACTGTGGATTTTCTCTGCAATGACAAATGAAGTTCCCTTGACCATATTATTGATCACTTAGTCACAAAAATGCAAAAAGAGTTATGCCCAAAAAGTTACAAGCAAAAGGAATCATTAAAATACCAGGAGAGGTTTGTGGAAGATTACAGAACAAGTTATCCTTGAAGCCATTATTAGGCACACAATGAACTGGTGATTTGGAATAGCCAGCATGGATTTATCAAAGGTAAATCAAGGTCTGACTAAGCTGGTTGCCTTCTATGATGGGATGACTGGTCTGGTGTACATGTTCTTTACTGGGATTTTAGCAAGACCTTTGACACGCTCTCCCTTATTATCCTGGTAGTCAAACAGGTAAGGTACAGTCTACCCATTAAAGAGTGAGTAGAAAACTAGAAGGTCTGGAATTTTGATCAGCAGTTCAAAGCCCAGCAGCTGGTGGCTGTTGCTGGTGATGCTCCTCAGCACTCAATACTGGGGCTGATGATGGTCAACAACTTCATTAATGGTTTGGAGAACATACTAGAAGTGCTCACAAGTTTGGATATGACACCAAACTAAGAGAAGGAGCAGCATGTGCTGGAGGGCAGAATGACAGAGGAGGGTTGATGAGGATGGAGCAAAGGGCAAAGGAAAATCCAAAGCTCTGCACCTGGGAGAGAATGAATCTGTGCACAGGGTGTGTCAACAAGGGAGTCAGCTAGACAGAAAATAGCCTTTCACAAAAGGGTCCTGGTGAATGGCAAGTTAAATATAAGACAGTACTTCACCTTTGAGACTACAAGGCTAACTGCATATTAGGCTACAGTTATTAAAGCCCAGAATATCTGGAAAAGTGGTTCTCTCTGTTCAGGCCTTTTTCCATATTTTTCAGACTGCATTTGGAATGTTGTGTCCTATTTGAGGATTTCCAGGGCAAGACAGACTTTGATAAAATGAACCAAGTTGAATGAATGATGGATCTTACTGCTATATTCAGCTGCCTAATGTTTTGTTATACAGACTCAGAGAATCACAGAATGGTTTGGGTTGGAAGGGACCTTGAAGGTCATCTAGTTCCAATCTCCCTTGCATGGAGAGGGACACCTTCTACTAGACCAGGTTGTTCAATGACACATCCAGCTTGGCCCTGAACATTTCCATGGATGGAGGGCACCCACAACTCTGGGCAAAAGCAGACAGCACCAGACTCTCCCCTGTGCACAGACAATGCACAGCAAAGAGATAAGAGGTGATACACACATTTCAGCAAAGGGGATTCCAGTTATACATACATATACACCTATATATGCAAGTTACTTACTGTGAAAGTGGTCAGACACTGCATCAGGTGCCAAGGGAGGCTGTGGAATGTCCTTCTGCAGAGATTTCTACCCAAAACTCAACTTGATGAGACCTGAGCAACACCAACAAACTGTGAAGTTAGTCCTGCTTTTAGTGAAGAAGAGTGGGCCAGACGAGCTCCAGAGCTTCCTTCCAGTCTAAATTATGCTGTGATTCTAAGACTTTCTCCAAGATCTTTTCTATGATTACTTTCTTTTAAAAGGCATCCAAACTTTGATAAAGCCAAGACTTGACACATCTGTTTTAGGTTCTTCAGCCAGGCACCAATCTATTTTTTAGCTTTCATTACTGTTATTAGATTTCTAAATATATTATGCACAACATTGCAGCTCCACTTTTTGAAATAACAGCAAAGGCACAAAGCTGGATGGAATGGTTAAACAGAAGAGAGACTGGATATCATAGAGTGGAAAAAGAAGCATGAAACAGAATGGCAGCATAGCAGTGGAATTTGATATTAAAGAGAAAGTTGCACAGCTGATCACAAATAAGAGGAATTTCTGTTTCTTAGATGAAAGATTTTGAGAAGACACCAAGTGTATCTGTTAATTGTAAATTACTAGAAAACACCTAGATATTCTGAAAAGGTTATATGTAATCTTAGAACATATCAGACAAGACTAGAGATAAGGAATAGTTAATATTTCAAGATGTGACATTGGTGAGATTACAGCTGCACCACTTTATACATTTTTAGCCATAAGCACTGATGAAATAGGGATCCACTGTGGCCAAGGGCTCCAAGAGTGTGCTATAGAATCAAGAATTACTATTTTTGAAGAAATTATTAAGCATTATTATTTACCTAGTAAAACACATTGAAAAAATTGTGGCTGGCTTCATTTATGATCAAGGTTGAATCCCAAGTATCAGACTAAGAGCAAAAATTTTAAAGCTAAAGAGCCCTGTCACTTCAAAATCATAATTTAATTTGGTCATGACTGGAAATTAAAAGATGGTTCCTATGCATCAGAAGACAAATATTGTGCAGTAGCCTTAAAAGTAGATGGAGTGGGAGGGAAAGGAATTCTTTGTTGTTCTCAAAACAGAGCCTGGTCTCTTCACAAAATCTCATTTTGAGCTCACAGACTGGATTTGTGGTCTAGATTCCTCCTGCATTTTTGTTTTATAATTCTACTAATACTTGCAGTTGAACTGTCCTGACATACAGTTTTGAAGTAACCACCATTTTCTTGGTGATGGTGTCTCTTCTTCAAGGAAATTAAAGGGAACTGTCTGGTTGAGAGTCAGAAGAGCTGCGAGCAGGGCAAGGTATAACCGGTAACAATATTGAACGCAAAGAGATTATCCAAAGGTCAGCGTAATTAAGTAGCCTGTAATGGTTCATAGCAATTAAAAGAAGGTGTGGTGAAAGTGGTGGGGGCACAAATTACCAGGAATGGCATATTTTGGTGTAACATCAGGGATACCGTAATCAGCTCACATGCTTTAAGAATGACATCTTTTAAGTACAATTACTCTCAGGAATCAGGCAGAATGCACAACACAGGCACAACCAAATAAATTATTTCTGAGTAAATCAGTTCAGATTTCCTGTAAGTACATGAAGGGCTGTTCCAAAGTACACATAGCCTCGATATACTTTCACATGTCATCTGCCTGTGCTGTTAACAACACTGAACTGTAAATCAGAACAGTCTTCTAAGCATGAGTGTTTCTTGAACATCCAGTTTGTTCATTATATTCAAGGCATTATATTTTCTCTTCCTGCAAGTCCTTGGCTGGTTCTAGCAAGTCTGAGCTCAATGGACTTCAGCCATAGATTATGAAAATAAAACTTCATACCAAAATGCATTGGAACCAGGAACCTTTCTAAAGTAGAGACACCCCATTTCTAAATGCCAGGAAAGTATGAACCATAATAATCTAGACAAGCTCAGGAAAAAAAAAAATGTTTTACAAGAATGTACAAAAAGAACACACACATTTTCTACCTGATTGTTTTTGACCACTGTGAATAAACATGTATTTTGGGACCTTTAACAGAGGGCAGAACTGGGAGGAGACAAGATTAAAACATTAGTTTGTGTTGAAAGTTAATGATTGTTCTACCAAGTACCATCACAGCTTTGCTTAAGGAAAGAATACTCTGACTTTTGAGCATTTCTGTGGCAGTATAACTGCTGTTGTTGTGGATACAGAACCCAGGTAGGAACTTCTTTAATATTCTTTTTGTTTATCTTAACCATAAAAAGTTGTTATTAAGTGTTTGCAGCTAAGGAACGTTACTTGTGTAGTACTAATTACACTTCCTGTAACCAGTAACACCAGTAACATTCCTGTTCAAAGTGTCAATGCTTTAATGATGGCATCATACATTTGCATGTGTGTCTCAGAATGGCTTGAACAATGCAAGCAGCACTGGGGTCTGCACAGCACTGGGATACTCATTTTTCATGTTAGGTTAACTTAAAAAGTCTTATCTTACTATGATTCTATTTAAAAATCAATAAGACAATTTATAAGCACTGAAGTTAGTGTAAATCATTGCAGTTCCATAAATCACTGGAGGAAATGTGGCTCTTGATTTGTGATTTGTTATTCTACTGGGTGATGGCAGAGTCCCTGAGAGAACAATTGCAGTGACAAGCAGCCCAAGGACTTAGGGTCTTTGCTCGATTCTTACAATTCCTCAAGCATCACTATACTTTTCTTTTGTAAGAATCTATAAAACTTGTATCAAACTGTTGTCTTGACCTTTTTAAACTAAATATTTGTTATTCATGTTAAGGATTTTAATTGCTGCTCTTGTACATTATAATTTGCATATAATTAAGATTTATAAAATGAAAGGAAGTTTGATTATTTTTTTTAATATTCACTAAAGAATAGATCTACCTAACAGGCCCAGAGTCAGGGCATGGTCCCTATAAGGTCATATACCCTGAAACACTGAAGAAGTCTGCAGCTGTCCTTTGCAAGGCTGGCTGCACTCACTCTGCAATTGAATTGCAACGTGCCACATGATTTCCCACAATTTTGTGAAAGCTGTCAGCTCCCACCAACACAAATGATCCACACTGAACATTAGTTAAGACCCTTGATCTTCCCCCACCCAAAGTGTTTCTCAGAAGAAACCGTACTGAGCATAAGATCAAATGAATTTGTCACATGTTCCCTGGGTATGTTTCAAAAGTGAATGCGGAGAGTGTTAAATTTTATTCTCAGAGTATGGATTAGGGGGTTTTGGTGTTTTGTTGGGTATTTTTCTTGATGCTTGTTTTTGAGGAGAGGATTGTTGTCTTCCCCTGGGAAGAAAGTCAGGTTAATTTTTGTTTAGGTTGACTACCTAAAGAATGTCAATGGGTTGTTTAACTAATCTTGTCTTTCTGCAAATGCAAATCTTGCAGGTCATTACTACAGCAGAGTGGCTTGTGTGGGCAAAGAATGGTAGTTGTAGAGAAGCTGGATTAGTGAAAGGACACATTTGGTGCAGAAAGCTTCATACTTTTGCTTTGTAACCAGAGCCTTGATTTATTAACATGGAAAATATTATAGTGAAATAAATCTAAAATAGCAACTTTATCAATATTTAAAATGGTCAGACTCAGCATCTACTGTATGTTGACATCAATTGTGAATCGACCTTTTATCATTT
Organism: Scytalopus superciliaris; assembly: GCA_013400415.1. Lineage (NCBI taxonomy): Eukaryota > Metazoa > Chordata > Aves > Passeriformes > Rhinocryptidae > Scytalopus > Scytalopus superciliaris. Next base: position 415,494 of record VXBX01002898.1, read on the forward strand.
TTTTCTAACCTTCTTGTGGCCTGGAACTTTCCCAGCCCTGAGCTCTTCCATCTCCAGCAGATGTCTGTGTAGGTGAGGGTCAACTGAGGATGGGAAGAGATGCTGCCAGCACCTCCAACTCTTGATCCTTGCACACAGCTTACTCTAACATTTCTCCAGCACATCTTTTTGCTTCATTCCCTTCTGTCCTAGGCCTCCAAAACAAAAGTAACACCATATCCAGCAGCATATTTGCAAAGCAATGACAAGATGTGTCATTCGCTATGGAGAGGAGCTAGTCACCCATACCTTGCCTGAGAGGCCTCTCCCTGGATCTCTGGAGGAGCTGAGCATTGACAGTACTGAGCCAACTAATTTCCACCTTCTAACTGGCTTCACACTGTCTTGTGTGCGTCAAGCAGCTTTTGTCCCATGAAGATGCATTTACTTTATTCTCTCTTTTTTTTATACTTTATCTTGCCTGGTGCCCTAACCTCTCACTCTGAATGACTTTTCCAGTATTTGCATCTAACAGCTCAACCTGCTCTTTGATATTTATGCTCACACTTTTCAGTCTTACTGTCCTCCCTTCTTGTGCCTTCACAGCCTTTCTTGGAAGCTTTTACTGCGATAGGCTCCTAAAATCTAGACTTCTTCAGTTAAATAGATAACTGACTGCCTTTCTCTTTCATCTGCTTTGCCTCTAACTTCTATCTTCCCTCCTTCTCTTCTTATACTGAGATTCTAAGTTGGGTTATACCTTCAAACTCTCAAAAAAGCTGCTTCTTTAATTCCATGACCTGCTCCATGACCATATGCTCCCCCAGCATCTTATTGTAGTTGTCAATGTATCATAATAACAAGAAGTTAATATCTTCAGATTACGCAGGGACAGATGAATTTCAGAGGACCAGATGCTTGAAAGTATTTGTGTACTAATTTTCCTGAGCACTAAGAATCTGTTTCATAACATTTCTCTCTTGGTAGCTGTGCAGACTTGGGACAATTCTTTCTCTGCTTCTTGTTCCTATCTGTCTGAATAGCCAAGAAGGAAAAGCTCTTTTTTTTTGTCCTGATACGTGTGCTGACCCAGACTTAGAGCATAGCCACAGAAGAGTTTGGGAAGGAGGTATCAGCAGTAGGAAAGTAGATGGACCTTTTCCAGTATTGGGAAAGTTCATTTAACTATTTTCATCTCCATTCAAGCATAGAAAACCTCTCTTTGATTTGTTGCCCCTCTCTGTCTTCTTCGCCCTTTTCTCAAATGAGAGTATTGTGCAAGGTGAAACAAGTCGGATCATGTGAGCTGTGATTTCTGAGTTCTGACTTGGGGACATTAGTTTCAATACTCTAATCGAATATGCAATTCTCCTTCCTGCAGATCTGAAGATGGCTTGTTTCAAGTGACCCGTTATTTTCTGAGGGGCTCTGCAGTGGCATCTGAACCATTCTTCAGAAATCTGTTCTGGTTGTAGTTGGAGGTGCACAAACAGGCAAGTGGTTTTATTCTTTAAATAAACTTTGCAAACAGATATATAGGTTTCCCTTACAGCTTTTCCCTGCAACTTTTTTTTTTTTTTTTAATAGCTTACTCAGATATAGGACTTTAAAAAGCTCAGGGTTGGGGGGGGAACAAAAAATAAAATAAATAAAAAAAAAGAAGTTTTGAACTACTCATTGCAATAAAACAAAATTCAAGTTAATAACAAAACAAGGCTTTCATAATTAAAAAATACGTTATATCAAAGGGTATATCATTGTCTATGGCTACAGGATGTGCTGTTCCTGGGGAAACTGGAGTTGCAGATGAGTAGATCCATTGGGGCATGTAAACAGCTCTCTGCAAAGAGAAGGACATTAGAGATACACGATATATTAATGAAAGAAGAAAAAACATATACTATCCTCACAGGATGTCAGTTAGCTGAATTCATAAATTCTTTTGTCAGTGAGGATTGCTTCCAACAGGCCAGTTTAGAGAAATAATTTGGATGGTGCAGTGTTGCTACAGAGTTCTTACCAAATTGATGGAGTCCTAAGACACGTGGTCTGCAAGTTTAGAGCTTCCCTAAGACTCCTCCTGCTTCAGCACTGATGCTTTGTTGACCCTTGTAGTTCATTTTCACGAAGAGACTTAGTCTCTTACTCCTCTGTGGATATTGCCTTTTTAGCATTAAAAGACTGGAGGGGGGAAGAAAAAAAAAAAAAGAGGGGGTGGGGTGATGGTTTTCATTTCTCTTGAAAAGATGTCAAACAAGATATTTCAGAATTTAAACAAACATACACTTTGAAACACCCAAGTCATTGAGCCAAATTTTTTCCAATTGAAAGGTTCAGTTTCAACATCTCAGCATTTTCCTGTAACAACTGGTTCATCAGAAAAATCCTAAAGAAATTCTATTCTGGCATATGTGCTTTTGTATTTATTACCAGTTTCTCTTGGATTCAGATCAATAAGCAAACAAATCAACCATGACAGTGGAAACCAAATCCAGCAATGTCAATGGCTCAAATCAGGAAGCAGAACCCGACCAGCCTTTGGATGATGAAGAAAACAAAAGTCCACCAGTCAAAAAGAAGACTTCCTCTTGCACTGGATTGAAGGTGTGGTGCCTTTTCAATATCACCATGAATTACCATTGCTATATGTTAAGAAATGTTGTTCAAGGTGTGACGTGCCAAATTCCTTCATTCCAGTTCTCCCAATCTTTTCTGGAGCTGGATGTATACTAGAGGCACAGGGGATAGATCTTATCTTTCTCTTAAAGAAAATAAAACTTCCTGATCCACTGTATTTACTTACAAGTTACTCATAGGTGGATCCCCGTGTTGGTCACTACAGAGAGGTAGCAAACTCCAGTGGAAGACTTGAGCCAGCCTGAAATAGGTGCCTACAATACCCTTGCCTGGAGGTTTCTGTCACCACCCATTCTTGTAGAGTCAGAAGAGGATGAGGTGAATCATATTTCAGGACTTTTATCTAATCCAGGTCTATAGGTCAAACAATCCAGTGATTCCCACACAGGCTTTGGGAGTGCACAAGAACAGACAGATCAAAGAAAGTAAACTAATGAGAAATTTTCTACCATGTTAAAGCCTAAGTATTTACTGCTTCTGGCTGAGCTGCAAATACTACAAGGGTCAGATTTTTTCTGACACTGATGTGTTTTGGTTTATGTTTTTACTAGATCTTCAGCCAGCTTCAAATCAGATTAAAATCCATAGACTCTGTGAAGTTGTAATCAGGGACACATTTCTCTCTATAAAATGGTCTGTAAAATGAAGTTAATGGGAAAAAAAATAGGTTCTCAAACATCCTAAATAGTTTAGCTGAAGTATCAGGCTAAGGTTGTTGTTCTTATTTCATCTGATTATGTTTGTCACCCATATACACCTGCAAAAATAGAATTGGACCTCTCTGGGAGACTCGCAGGAATAATTTTATCATCATATATGTGGGCAATATGCAAGATTGCAGATCTGTGTCTAACCCTATGGCAATTAGAGCTTAATAGAAACAATACTGTGGAAAGAATAAAAGACTTGGTACTACTATCCCTCATCTTCTTATCAAATGTTTTGTGGCTGACCTGGAGATTGTATTTTCAAATCCAAAATACTCAGGTCATTTTTGTTTGTGTTTTTATGCTTATCAGCAGTTTGTGATTTCAGCCAAACCCCCCAGGAGTGCTACTGGCCAAAGGCACAAAAGGTGGTTCTCAGAATTTTGCCAGTAAAGCTCAGGAAATATAAAACATATCAAAACAAATCCCACAGTTGGGAGATTTTTCTCTTCATTCCTGGTTAAAGGAGAGTAAATATACATATTTTCAAGCTTTTGCTTCCCAGATTGTCTTAATTTCTTACGGTAGATAGTATTGCAAAGTCTAAATCTATATTTGCTTTGTTTACTTACCCAAGTTTCTGTTGTATTGGAACTTTTGCCCAGTGAGCAATAAGTCTATTTGGTTTTTAGACTATGTGGAAATAGTTGGATAATATTTAAACAAACTTAGTTTAACTTTTTAGCAAATAAATCTATATTTGCAAGAGTCACAATGTGTGTTGGTAGAAGCAAGTATAAAATTACAAAGAGTATTAAGCTTTTCCTTATGAGGTATATGGTGTAGAGGCAACATTTCAAAATATATCATCTGAGATAGAGATGAACTCAATCCGTCTATATCACCTTTCCACATACTTGGATATCATAAAAACTTGCATAAAGCCTTTATTTTGTTGCCATGGCTATCTATATGATAGAGTTAGAACCAGTTATGAACTGGCCTAAAATAAATGACATGTGGCTGGCCCAAACAACACAACTTTAAGTTGGGCTAGTATCAGTAAATCTATCCTGATTAGGTATTTACCTCTGGAAAATTTTACATTTCTGCAACACCTTTGGCACCATTTTGGCTGCCCAGCTCTGGTCCTCAATGCCGGGATAAATTTAACCACAGATGCCAGTAAGGTAAGTGGTGCCCAGTGAGTTGTTTGTCAGATTCAAGGTCCTCAGTTCCACTTTAGAAATCTCTGGATGGCAAAGCTGGGAAGATCATGTTTTCTGGTAATTAAGATGGTTATTGCAAACCTGAACCTTAAAGCAGCTGCTCTCAGTGCAGCACCAAGTATCACTTCTGCATCAGGGAAAACCAGGGCAGGGAGCAAACAATGCTGAGACACCAGCCTGGCAGCCCTCAGCATCAGAGTATACAAAAATTCACCCCCAAAGTTGCCACTCCAATTTGAGTAACAAACTTATACCATGACGGTGATAGTCCCATACAGTTTTAAATACATTTGATCCCTCTGTGACCAGTTTCCCTTCCCCTACCTCCCATTTTCTGTCTTAATCTTTCCTCAGGCATTCCTGGCTGCTCTATCATTCAGCTACTTCAGTAAAGCATTGTCTGGTACGATTATGAAAAGCTCCATCACTCAGATTGAACGAAGGTTTGACCTGACATCATCTACTGCAGGTTTCGTCGATGGGAGCTTTGAGATGGGTAATTGATACTCCATAACATGCAGACAACTGCTCAGAGAATTATGAGACACAGCATCTGGCACTAATTTTGGTTCGTTACCTTCCAGGTAACCTGCTGGTGATTGCCTTTGTAAGCTACTTTGGAGCCAAACTTCATAGGCCCAAAGTAATAGCTGTGGGATGCTTTACTATGGCTTTGGGATGCTTTTTGTCAGCGATGCCTCATTTCTTCATGGGATAGTAAGTACTAACCAAGGTTAATTTGGGTAACCTAAGATTTCAATTGCATCCTGCTTTCAGGGTTTCAAATGAAACTTGGTGTATATTAAGTTTTAGATTACCAAGAGCTAATTTTTATTCATCTTCTCCAGGCTCAGAGAATTACTGCATGTTGCTTATATGTGATAATGCTTCTAGCTATAGCTTGGGCACAGTGATAGGATATAGAGTAAGATATATTTTTGTCGCTCTCTTAAATGTATTGGAATAATTTTAGGTATACTACTGGAAAACTGATTAATGCTTTTTATCATGTTAGTGGACCTTGCAGTAGGATCAGACTTTTCATCAGTTTTCATTGTTTAAGACAAACTGTATTGCACTCACCTACACTGGGCAACTCATGAGCCTGGGCCCAAACGTTTGTAAGGAATTTGTTCTGCTCTGTCTCTCTTGATGACTGCTCTTTATCTCCAGCTTAAAAATAAGCCTGTTTGGTCTAACAGAGTCAGCCCAGTTCCTAGAAGCAGAATGTGTGTTTTACCATGTTGTTCTGCTAAAGCTAATTGTACTTTGCACCTCAGCAGCACTCATATCTGGGAAAGGGATCATGTTAAAGCAGCTGAACAGACCAAAAAATACATATCGAAGATGGAGAGGGGGACCTACACTCACACTCAAGGACATTCCTCTCTTTCTTCTTTACTGTGGGATCAGCATATGGGGACCTGACCCTAAATTTTTACACCAAAAATTAAATCCTTTATGAATTACTTCCACATGCCCATTCAAATTTTTTTTATTAAAATGTCATGTGTCCCAGACAGAGAATGCTAAGGTTTCTTTTGTTTTGCATTTTAGTGTTGGGGTTTTCCAAAATGTGCTTAAATAGTCTTCTTATTTGCTCCTTCAGTAGCACTTTGAACTGCTATTTAATCAAAGGTACCTTTCTCTTTAGGAAAAGAGCAGTCAGTGCTTCCTGCCCTCCTTCACTGTAATTCCCTACTGGGCACTGCTCCTAAACCTGCTGTTGTGTGTTTTCAGTTATAAGTATGAGTCAGCATCACACAGAGCTTCTTCAGCCAACTTAACTTCTAGCATAAACCCCTGTTCCCTGGATCGAGATGTGAATGACACCATGTTGAAAGTCTCACGATCAGGTAAGGAACTGTAAGTACAAATACACGAGCTCGTTTTGTCCTTGGCTGCAAGTGGAATAAGTTGTTGTCCCGTGCAAGATGCTCAAATTTCTTACCTAGTAAGAAGAACTTCAGTCTCTACCTGTCTGGGAATATCACCAACACTTGTATGCACTTTGTGCATCTCATTTGGAGAAGAAACATCCAGCAAATACAAATTAAAAACATACAGATCCCCTGTTTTCTATGTTCACATTTCCAAATTACAATAAATCACCTAACACTGAAAGGGTCGCTGAGACTGTTTGAATGGATTCAGTTACCCAGGACCTGGAGCTGGGGACACAGAAGAGAAAGAGTGTGACAGGACATGAACTACATAGAGTTTACTGGAAATAAATGCAGATTTTTATTATCTTCCGTACAATATGGAACACAGTTGGTTTACATGTTGCTTTGCATGGGACACAGGTAGAGAAAGAACCAAGCTGTGCCCCAGAAATTATCTCAAACTTCTCACATTAAAGACACATGTTATATACCAGGTAATATATATATGACACTATAAAATGTGCCATTCTTTATTATCATTTTTTTCTGATGGGTGATGCTTATCTGTATTTTTAGAAACTAAGTACAATGGAAGTGGAGGAAAGTGTTATTAAAAGTTATGAGGTTGATGGTCTTTCATTAACCTTCCATAAAGAAAATACTGCTAATACCTTAAATAATAAGTTATAGTTCTTCATGTGCTGAATTTCCTATGATTTGTCACTGTTTCCCATTCAACTATTTTATTACAAAGATGTAAACTCTCTTCTGCAGGCTGTGAGAAGGAACCATCATCATATATGTGGATATATATCTTACTGGGAAACATGTTGCGTGGAATTGGTGAGACACCAATAACACCATTGGGCATCTCTTACCTTGATGATTTTGCTAAAGAAGAGAACGTTCCTGTGTATGTAGGTAATCTCAACATGAAGTAAACTGAGAGCTCCGTAGTATAAGAGGTCAATCACCCTGTGTAGAGGGAAAAGTTCCGCCATTAAAGTGTAATAGCATCTGCTTCATTGTATTTTCAGCATGTTTGCACACAATAGCCATGCTGGGCCCCATGTTTGGTTTCCTGTTGGGATCTTTATGTGCAAAACTGTATGTGGATATTGGATTTGTGGATCCAGGTAAGCAAAATGAAGGAAAAGTGAAAGTAACCTAATCCTTTTTATAACATGCTCCTCTAAACTGTTGCATAAGTTCATATTATTTTTATATTTCCATAATTTTTGTTTATTTCTTTAATTGTATTACATACTTTATTACAATTATATTAAATTACTGAATGCTTTTAGGATAAAGGCTGAATTAGGTAGTGTATTTTAGAACAGTTTTAGGGTTAAAGGATTATAATACATGTTTAAGAACTAGTACCCAGAACTCTTACAGACCCAAGATGTTTTACTGAAATCAGCTGTTAACAAGATGTTTACAGTTTTGGGGAATTACCCACCCTTTCAAATGAGCATTTTGCATTATTTGCATTACATGTAATGTTTGCAGTACATTGTACACTTTTTGCCAGCCCTTGTTTATGAGAACAGCTGCAAAATGCCAAAGGGGGCAGAGCAATCCCTGTAAGTGGTGTCTATGGTCATTCACCCTGTTCCCTTACAATGATCTTGTTTTTCTAACAGGACATACAGGCTTTCAGACCTTCAGGATCCTGTAGTTAGATAGATGAACTGTTTTGTCTTTGCCTTTTATTAAGCCAATGTTTGATTTAACTTAAGCATAAGGACAGTGTGCCGGTTCTGGTAATGCAGTGGAAAGGCTTAGTCCCCCACCAAACACACCAGAGTGTAACAATCATAAAAACGCAACCTGCTACTCTCATCTTCCTTGCAATACAACCTTTAAAGCCATGGCTGATCTCATTGACACCACAGAGAATTCCTGTATGCTTAATAGTGACTTATACAATTCAGGTGAGCAGAGGGTGGTCTCAGGTGAAATACACCAGCCCTAACAGCACCCCATGCTTGGGGTCTGTCTGCCACCCCTTTTGGTTTCCCATATGTTGAGTAACGACCTTCGTATCTGCCACAAAAAAAGGTGAAGAAAAGTGGATGAAACAACACTGTCGTGACAGGACAAGGGGTCATAGATTCAAACTGAAAAAGTGTGCGTTTATACCAGATGTTAGGAAGAATTCTTTACTGTGGGGTAGTGAGGCACTGGATCAGGTTGCCCAGAGAAAATGTGGATGCCCCTTTACTGGAAGCGTTCAAGGCCAGGTTGGATGGAGCTCTGAGCAACCTGGTCTGATGAAAAGTGGCCCTTCCACTTCAGGGGTTGGAACTAGAGAATCTTTAAGGCCCCTCCCAAGCCAAACCATTCTGTGGTTGTATGATTCTATAACACCATTCAGGTATGATTCCTCATGCCTTCACTGCACAGATGGTCCCTCATCAGATGATTATTGTTACCACTAGAAGTCAGACATTGTAAAATGCAGCTGTTGTAGCAGACCAAGGGTGCTTCTTCATTTAAGTAACTTGTGATTGTTTCCCTCAATTCTAGGAAGTATCACTATCACCCCACAGGACTCCCGCTGGGTGGGTGCGTGGTGGCTTGGTTTTTTAATAGGTGGAGCAACCAATTTCCTGTCTGCTATTCCATTTTGCTTCCTGCCAAAGAGTCTGGAAAAGCCGAAGGGAGCCAATAATGACAAAACTTCATGCAGTCTCTTGGAAAACATGAGTGCCACAGGGAAGAAACTTACTCCTGAAAACCCAAAGGCAAGGAAGTGGTCACTACTGCTAAAAGGCAAGTGTTTCCCATGTTGTATAAATGTGAAAAGCAGTAGGTACAATATACGGGGGGAACATAATAGTTCTGCCAAGTATTTTGCCTCCCCTGCACTTCTGTCTAAATCAGGAAGATACCCCCAGCAAAGGAGAGGTCCACTAAAAATTATTAGAAATTAAAGAGTTTGTTCAGGACTCTGAGGTTCTGCATGTATCACCTGTAATAAATCATTACCTGAGTGGCACCCACCTCTAAAATTTTGTGCTAGAAGAAATTTGAACAGTGGAAAAGTGTTCCTTTATCAGCACCTAAAGAAAACATCAGAAGGCTCCTTTTGCAATACGGAAACACAAATTATTCATCTGATACAGCTCATGGAGACTCTGAAGCACATTGCTGTTACCTGAAAATACATCAGGCTTGAACAACAGCCCTGGTTGTGCAGTCCTTAGGCCAAGAAAGGGGTGGAAAGGTGATGGAAAGAGGAGGTTTTGCTTCATTAGTCAAATTTTCCTGTCATTGTTCAGATCCCAGTGGAAAACATCAGGCATCTCTACAAAGGCAGCTCTCTCACTTAGCCTTGAACCTGTGATAATATTCACGTGAGCTGAATGAAGTCTTTGCTGTGTGGAACCCTTTAGTCTTCTTGTTCAGAATTCAATAGAACACACAGGTCTTAACCCACACGTCTGCCTTCTTTTAGGATTCTCTTCCTGTATCTCAGGTGTTTCTCAAGAACCCAATTTTGCTTTCAGATACTTTCAGGCAGATGAATATCAGTACAACTTGCACTTGGACAACAGCAGGATTTTGCCCTTAGTTTTGCAGATTACTCACCAGTAATTATGTCATGCATCTTTTAAAGCCAACTCACGTGTCCCTTTCTTTCAGATTTCTGTACCTCCCTGAAAAAATTATTGAGTAATCGAATGTACTTTACATTTACGTTATGCTCACTGTTACAGTTCAGTAGTTTTATTGGTTTCTTGACTTACAAACCAAAGTACATGGAACAGCAGTATGGACAATCTACATCCAAATCCAACTTTCTAATAGGTGAGTTACACCATGCAAGGACTGCTTGTGATATAAGCAGTGCTTTCTCTGGGACTGAATTCCTCGCAGAACAGCTTGATGTAAATGGTGGTCTCTCCTGAACCTGAATTGTAAAAACTACCGGTTTTGTACCCATAGGACCAAAGGAATTTTTATTCATATTATATCCTATTAATTATATTAATTATATTTTTAACATATATAATGTCATATTATATTTATATTACAGCAGTGGCACTCAAAAATGCAATGAGTGTGGTGTGAGAGTTTTAATTGCTGAAGCATCTGACAAATGCCTTGCAGTGGAAGTGGGTTTTGAGGGCTAGGCACTTCAAAAACAGTATATGGAACCCAGGGGATAGGCTGAACACAAAGCCACCTACAGTCATCATAATAGACCACAAAGTTTTCAGGGATATCAACCTGAGGACAGGCTTTGGCTCTTGAACCCATTGTAATTGTTTAATTTTAACATTCCCCTTCAATAATCTCTTTCAGGAATTACATCCTTACCTCCTGTAGGTATTGGAATTTTCCTAGGAGGGCTTATAATGAAGAAGTACAAAATGGGCATCATTGGAGCAACCAAGTTTTCTTTTACTATGTCATTTTTGGCCTATGCCATCAGTTTTCTGCACTTTTTTGTTGGCTGTGAGAACTATGCGGTGGCAGGAATGACAGTATCCTATGAAGGGTGAGTATAAAATGAAGGAGAGTGGCTTTTTCTGCATGGCAGCAATAGTTCAAAAAATATACTACAATATCAAGCCTAAAAGAGGAACATGCTTTTGCAATGCTTACGAGAAGGGGAACACTACCACATGTCCCTGGGATAGATTTGTTGGTCAGCAGAGAGTCAGCCTGCCAAAGCCCAACACTGGTTAAAGACTAATTAGGAATTGCATCATTCCCAGTGTAGGTGGTTTGGCTGTGTGGGGGGTGATACTGCTGTTTCACACAATGCTATCTCTACCCCAGAAGCAATTTTCTACCAAAGCCTAGTCAGTAAAAGGATGAAGAATATGTAACAACAGAGGGCATGGGTAGCATATCCTGCACAGAGATGGAAAGGGTAAAACATGCTAGACTCTCAGCCTAAATGTCTGCTGAGGATGCTCTCTCCTCTCAGGAGAGAGCGTGGAGTTAAAAGTTACAGACTATTTTTCTTATGGGAGTGAAGATACCAGTGCAGGGGATGTGTGCTAGGACCTGTCTGCCCAGGGGGCCCAGCAGCACAGTAGGATGTGGGTTGTCACTGCCCCATGTCCAACCTTCTCAGACTACCTAATGGCTGTTGCTATACTGTCTGCATCTCAATGAAGTCTTACACATAGTTCAATAATTTACCACTGCAGTTCATTTATCAAGCCATACTGGTTCAGAGTCGGAAGTGTGGAACTGGACAGGCAGGATGTTTATATTTGTTGGAACCTGAGGTCTAATCGTTGCTGGATGTGTACTCCGCAGTGTTTTCACTAGAATGTAAATGATAGACCAGGGAATATGCTTAGTAAACACTGAGATGAAAGAGAAGGCACACACATAAAGCTTAGTTAACCCAGAAAGGAGATGAGGAAAGGCATCCCTCTCTGTTACAGATCTTAATACCCAAAGGATGTCTGAAATGAAAAGGAAATACAGCATTCTCCATATTATCTAGGAAGAGATAGGCTGGACTATAAGGGAGGAGTATTCTTTAGCTATGGAGACCAGGAAATCTAGTTTCTATCACTGGTGAATTTTTACCAACAACTAAAGATATACCTGATAAGACTGTGGTAACTGTTGTTAGCTCTAAGTTCAATTAAGAGGGAGTCTAGCTGATCTCTCATTCCTTTTTCTTTCCTGTTTACAACTGCCAGTAAAATCAGTAGCAATGCTTTATTTGTTTTGAAATCCTTTGTAATTTAGTAATCACTTTAATATCAGTGCAAGTAGGATGGAATCTCAAACAGAACAATACTGTAGAGACTTAGCTGTGAAAATTTACATCCTGGACTTACTAGGTGGGTTTCAGGATAGCAATACTGTCACACAGAAGGGATTACACTGACCTCAGCACTGAAATAAAAATGTCTTACACTTGTCTGAATTTAACTTCCAAGCAAACCCATTCCGTACGATGAAAATGCCATATTTTCTGAGTGCAACTCTCACTGCAAATGTGCCTCCAATGTGTGGGATCCCGTGTGTGGAGACAACGGAATCACATATGTTTCAGCATGTCTGGCTGGGTGTGAGACTTCAGAGGGACGTGGAAAGAACACAGTAAGACCCTGCTTCAGTTTCTGAGGTTTTCTACCGGCTTATTTTCCATGTAAGAGGGATTTAGTACTCTAATGCACATATGGAAAACCAATGTTACTGGGAACTCTCAGAAGAGTATTTATGATTTCTGGCTACAAACATCGCAAAAGAGAGAGAATTCTCCGAGTTACTGCACATTAAGCAAAAAGCCCTAGCTCTTTATTGTTGATATTAACTTTCACCTTTTCTAGGTTGACCACGAGAGGGGGAAACAGACAAACCAAATTGGTTATATGTTGCCTGAAGGTTGTCCATGGTTTGCCTTTCATAAATCTCATTTTTGGCTGCCCTGAGGTTTTATCCAACAGCTGAAGAACACTAGGATAGGGTAGTACCTTCCCTGATATTGATTGTTAATGTTTAAGTATGAAAAATCGTTTAAGGGAAGGCATCTTGTTTCCTCCATGTGAGACTTTGGGATGTCAGGATGCTGCTTTTTTTTCTGGGTCACTGATGTCTGCTTGGCACAGGGTGCTGGAGATAATGCCCAGAGTCCCAGAGAAGCTCCAGTTCATGGATGTAAACCTTCACTGGACTATGCCATTCCAATGTCTTCTGATGCCAGAAAATACATGATCTGGAGCTGTCTCTTGTACTCAGTTTCCTCTCCAACACAATTCTCATTGCATGAGCAGCGTCCTACCAAACTTGCTTTGTGTCTTCCAGGTATTTCATAACTGCACATGCCTTCAAATCAGCAGTTCATGGACAGGAAACAACTCTGCCACCTTGGGGCAATGTCCAAAAAGTGAAGAATGTTCAATGAATTTTATTTATTATACAGTAATACAAGTCATAGGTGGCTTTTGTTACGCACTGGGAGGCACTCCAGCATACATGATTATGTTTCGGTAAGTAAAACTAGCTGTGTACCAAAGGTTCAGGCTTTGCAATGAGGCTTTTAAAATCATGTTTATGTTTCTTTCCCTTAGGGAAAAAAAAAAAAAAAAAAGCAGTTTCTTGCAGTATAACATGCTTATTTTAATGAGTTTTGTCATTTCCCATTTTACTGCTGTCTGCAAGTCAGTCCCAGCATGTTGCCTCCAACTACTGCAATATGGTTTCTCTTGATGCTGATCAGGAACTGTCATGGTGGGAGAAGGAGTAATGGGTTCAAACTTAGAGAAGGGAAGTTTAGGTTAGATATACAGAGGGAAATCATTACCATGAGGATGGTGAAACAGGCTGGCCAGAGAAGTTGTGGATGCCCCATTCCTGGAATTGTTCAAGGCCAGGTTGGATGCGGCTCTGAGCAATCTGGTCTAGTGGAAGATGTCCTTTCCCACAGCAGGAGGGGTTGGAACTAAATGATATTTAAGATCCCTTCCAACCCAAACCATTCTATAATTCTATAGTCACATTTCACAGAACATATCCTTTTTCTCTGCTCAGCTTTTCTTACTGCATAGGTTTTGAAAGTGGCATGCATTTGTCAGGATTTCTGGATGTGTAAGGACATGGTAGAGGCTGGATATAGCTGGATTCAAGATCAGTGCCCATTTCTGATGCTTTGGAGCGTGGTTCCCCATGGAACAGAGGGGCATATTGCCAAGGGGCTTTGTGCAGTTCAAGTTGTGTCATTATGCAGAGGAATGTCATTCAAGCATAGAAAGATGCTGCATTAATCCTACTACTGGCAACTCTTTTGTCTAAGGGCAATAGGATATTTTCCATCAAGTGAGGGAAATGTATGCCTGGGAGATAAAGCAGTTGGAAAGTCCATTTCAATAAGATCAAGATAGACTGTGATTATGACTTTAAAATTTCACTTCTTTAGTTACACCTAATGAATGGATTTCTCAGGAGGTATGGGATAGAAATCTGTAGGTTGATTCACCTCTTTCATAACACTTAACATATTTTCAGCAGCTGTAGAAAGCACCTCTCTCCCAAATCTTGGCTTTCCGTCAATAAGAGGGTTAAATTCAGGGTAATTAACAGCAGTTTAAGAGACATGTCTAAGCACCAGATAGGCCAACAATTCATACTTATCCCTCTTTCTTTCAGATGTGTTCAGCCAGAGTTCAAAGCTCTTGCAGTTGGTGTATACACACTCGTTATGAGAATGTTAGGTAAGAGAAATCATTCTGACTAAAAGAGATATTTGTGCATATGGCTTTAAATGACACCAATGTAACCACCATTTGTGAAGCAGATGTGTTTCAGAAATAGCTCTTAGATCCTGGGCTATTCCTGAACATCCTGTTTCTTCCTGGAGATACAATATTCAGTCAAGCAGAAGGGACTACCAGCTAGTGTGTATAATTTAGGCTCTGCATAGAAGAGGCATCAGTTCAGTGCTCCAAAGGCACAAACAGCCCTGCTCTTCCTTGAAGGAGCTTAGGATGCACTGGAAGCCAGAGTTGGCCCTCAGAGCCATGCTTGAGAAACCAATGGTCACGACTACAAGCCTGGCCAAAACCATCAGACCACATTTCACAGGGACTGATTTTCCCCAAGGCAATGTCCCAGTTCAGTTATTCTGATAAAGGAAAGGAAAAACTCCCCCCAGTCCAACCCACCTATTGCCACTCTTACAGCATGTAACTCACCACTAATAAAATATATAAGCTGATTTCTAAAAAGGTGTCCTTTCTTCTGACATTTTTGCTTGTCTCCTTGCAGCTGGGATTCCAGCACCAGTTTATTTCGGTGCAGTGATCGACAAGACCTGCCTGAAATGGGGAAGCACCAGCTGTGGGCAGCGAGGGGCTTGCAGGCTCTATGACTCCATTGCTAACAGGTAAGGCAAGTTAGGGCACAAAAAGCCTTAAGCATTTCCTCTCTACAGAGAGATATGTTTTGTTCTCTTACACTGTGGTATGTGAAACCACTGATCAAAAGTTATGTTCAGATACTAACTCTAACTCAATTTTAAGTCAGCCCAAAATTTGTGAAATGGAAAAATCTCAAGATCAAATGTTAAGCTCTCAGTTTTCAGTCCATGTTTATGTTGTGCAAGAGAAATTTAATATTCATGATGGAGATATCTGAATGAATTTTGTAATTTTAATATCCTTTGAGCCAATTAAAAAGATGTAAGACTTTAGTGTTTACTGTGAGGAAAAGTTACCCAAATTTACTTTATTTTCAGGTAGTTTGTTCATACTGACAAGAATTTTAAATATGTGCATTGGCCACATTTGAGAGAAATGTCAGTGAAAGAATATTGTACTGAGTAGCTGCACGTGTTGGCTAAACCCAAACACTATCAGTCTTCAGGAGGAATATTCCAGAGATTTTTTCAGTTTCACTCAAGCCTTGGCTATTTCTGATGCATTTTTTTATTTTTATATGCAATAGCCCACTTTGGTGACCTCAATATATTTCTACCCTAAAAGGCCTAAGGCCTTAAAGTGATTCAGGTCATCCAAAACAAAGGGAAGATGCTGGAAGTTCTGCTTTGCAGCTCTCCTCATAAGCAAAAAAATATGAATCCTTTAAGAGAAGTTTTCACAAGAGAAAATGTCCAGTTTGTGGTACCACTCATTAATAATGAGTTTTAACATTTTTCCCTAAGCTTTTTTGCTTTTTTTGTGATCCTTAAAAGCCATTACAGTGATTTGCTTTAGTGTCTCGAAAACTTCAGTGCCTTGCACTGTCTTCTGTGCTCTGTCCCACAGGTATGTCTTCCTTGGTTTAGCAGCAGCGTTAAGAGGTCCTTCCTTCTTGATTGGAATCATATTTTATATATTCATAAAGAAACACTTTCAAAATAAGAACTCCAGGCCCGTAGAAAATGGACAAGAAGATGTCTCTATGAATAGAGAAGAGAATTGCAAGATCAAACAACATTTGCCAGGTTCTCCTGATGCAGAGAATGAATCCTCTATTTAGAAAGCATTTTAAACCAGTCACATCTTACCGGGTCAGCTTCTTTTAGAAACAACATTCACAGTATTGTAAGCAACTAAACAATAAGTAATAACATTGTTCAGAAAGTATAAATAACAGCAAATCTGCAATCAACAACAATAAAAACTAACAAACAAGTATGAAAGTGGCTTTCGTGTACCTGGTTACCAGTAAGAGACAGAACAAGTTACACAAATTGAACCAAATTCTCAACAGATAAAGAAAAACCTCCCTTGGCATTTCTGATGGAGCCAGTCAGGTGTTTTCAGTGGGATCAAAGAGGACTGGGGCCAGAAACTGGGGCCAAAGGCCCACAAAAGGGAATGCTGATCCTGTATGCAGATCCATGCAGTAGACTGACACAGCCCAAGGCTAAGAGCAGCTTTCTGAACACATCGAATTCTGTCAGCATTCACAGTAAAACCAAAGCATTTAAGAAAAACATTTCCAGCTCATCTAAATAAACCATTGCAACCATTTTCCATCGCCGGATTGGCAAAAGCAGTAATTTTCCAAGATGAGTTTTATCTTAGCTCAGCTGAAAATGCTGTGCCTACTTAAAACTACAAATAAGTTGTCATAAAGGAAATAATTGTTTTTAAAATTCTCAGAGTTGTAGAATTTTATTACGAGCTATTGTTTTTTGTAGTGAAGTGATTATGAAACATAAGAAACACTGAATTTTCCAGTGCTGTTGTTTTCCAAGGAAAACACGTGCACGTGCTCGTAGCTGCGTTGCTATGCCAGGCAGTGTCCGGCAGAGGGCACTCAAACGACAGCATTACCCCCGTGACTATCGCAACTATCGTCACGTTTGTCAGGTTCAGTCTCTGTTATTCTGCGAGAAGTTCATCCTCAGGGAGGCAAAACACCCACATGTGGTTCCATACACCGTCAAATTTCCTCAGCGTGAGCCTTTACTTCGTATATTCAAAGCTGCTTTTGTGTATTTGTTGGTCTGCGTTCAGGGTATTTGCGTTGCTCAGAGCTTGACAAGTTCTAACTACTTTTAATAAAAAAGTGTGTATTTGCTTTCCATTTCACAACAGGTATTGAATTGGACGGTTGACACTTTAAAATAGATGCTCAAGGCTCATTGGTATATGTTTAATAGACATTAAAAAAAAAATTAAAAAAGAAATGTGCATTGAGCAAAACACTGAATTGTTCTGAAATTAATGTCTGTCATGACAGTCACTTGGCAGTGACTGCAGCACCTAACGGGAGAAGAATGGGACTGTTTTTCAAAATTAATTGATATTTACTCAAGGCAGAGATTCTCCACCTAACAAAATTAAAGAAGTTCTTCAGTCTTTACCCTGGAGAAAAAGAAGGCTCAGAGGAGACCTTATTGCTCTCCACAACTACCTAAAAGGAGGTTGTAGCCAGGTGGGGGTTGGCTTCTTCTCACAGGCAACCAGGAATATACCAAGAGGAAATGGCCTCGAGTTGTGCCAGGGGAGGTTCAACGTGGCCATTAGGAAGAATTTCTTCATAGAAAGGGTGGTCAGGCACAGGAAGGCGCTGCCCAGGGAGTTGGTGAAATTGCCATCCCTAAAGGTGTTCAAGAAATGACTGTACATGACACTTACTGCTGTGGCTTAGTTGATAAAGTGGTTATCAATCAAAAGTTGGATCTTGGAGGTCTTTTCCAACCCAAATGATTCTGTGATTCTGAAACTGATCTAGTCTTGTCTTACAATTGTGTTTGCGAATGTTTTGACGTATTCAGATACAGCCATAGGAGAACCTGGGGGACATAAAGAAATGAACAGCCTTAACTAACCACTGAATTGGAAGTGAGTTTTGGTAGGGACAGGAGCTACAACTCTGTATTTCTGTTTCTATTTCAGATGCTTTGTTCAGATAGTATTTTATTAACACATCTTGGTGCATATATAATTTCCTACAGTGTCTTAAAAGACAGGACTTTGGATGAGATATTTGTAATCCAAAATCTGTAACCTTTGAAAACATATTTTATGTGACAAAACATACCACTTTTAACTGAAAACAAGAGTTAATTCCAGTGACAGGCTATGAGAATTACGCACAAGGAATCAGCAGTGTCAGAAAAGGGTGTTATGGCCTGTAGCAGATTTAGGAAGCTGTTACTCCAGGCTAACGAGATTAAGGAGGTGTGAATATACCGGCTTTGGCTATAGAGAGGAAGGCTGACACAAGAAGGTCATAACCTGCTTATCAAGGGGATTTTCCCCTTTCTTGTGGAAAAACAACAAGAAATAACGATGACTGCTGCTACACACATTCAGAAGAGGTATAAATAGACTAGAGAGAGAATTTTGAGTGTCTTTACACTTCTGGGAGGAAAGCTTAGATACTTTTTTCGTTGTTGTTTTTGAGACGAGAACAATTACTCAGTGGAAAGATGTGCATCAATGTGTTTCAGCAATAACCTCTCACTGCAGCCACAACTTTTACACATTGACTAAGTAAAATTAAAAGTCTACATCTACTGTTTTATCCACCTGCTGTAAATATATCCCTTTGCTTAACTCTTTGAAAAAGCCAGTGATGTTTATTCAGGTCCCTTCCTTTATTTACTGGAGTTTTGAACATTAGGAGCATCTAAGCCCTGAGAGGCAGAATTTGCAATTCAGAAAGCTGGAAGTTGTTGCAGCAATTGGTTATGTTGGGTTTCTTTTTGTGCCTTTTGTGTTTGGTCTTGTTTCAGTTTTTTTGTTGTTTGTTTTGGTGGTTTTCTTTTTTTTTCATGGATAGGTGGGGTTTCTTGGCAAGGAGTGTGAGAAAAAAAGTTTTCATTTTTCACACTTAAAATACCTCAGCCTGGCCCCTCTTCATATTACTGGTTTGTCCCAAGCCAAGGCAGGTGAGAGCCCTGCAGAGCAGTCTCAGCAGCAGCACAGGAAGATCTCAGACACTGAGAATGAGCGTTTACTAGCAACAGAGGTTTCTTGCAAACATTAAGCTCTGAGTTTAATTATATGAGCCTCATATAATAGCATGAAAAGGGTAAGAAATGATAAATAATGCTCTTTCAGAGTAGAATGGATGCAAACAAGGAAAAAGAAAAGCTGAAACCATTTGTGTGATGAGCTCTGGGAGAGCAGGTGTGAATCAAAACGTCAATGAAAAGTTTAAGAAATTATCTTTTCCTCTTAAACACAGAAAGGTGACATGCTATGAACTGCAAAATAAATTTGCTATGTTGAGTGTGTGGAACCATGAGTGGAAAAGCATGCAAAAAGAAGAACAGCCTTTCCTCTCTTGCTATTTTCTCTGCCTAAAGCAGGCTAGGGAATTATTTTTGTCTTTTCTATTAGCGCACAGGAAAATAACTATTGAATCTTTCCCACTTTTTAATAAGTACCTCATGTTCAAAATCAATACAGGAATACTTCTGGAGCTAAGCATGCTTTGCTTAAGGTGTTTCTTTTTTGAGTATCTCCACTTCAAAACAAAGCTGAAACACATTTAAAAAAAAAAAAAAAAAAAAAGTGGTTTTCCAAGTCTGTGCAGCACCATCAGCTTTATGTCTGAGTCAGTGCAAAGCACAAGAAGGGTTCATTCAGTTTTTATGTGGTGTATACCACCCCATGAACGTTACTGAAGTTTTATTCTGGAGCAGGATCTACAGGCAATCCAATACATCACACACATATGACACAAAAAAGTATCCCTATTTTGGTGACAGGTCATCTACTGGTGCAAATTCATCAACTGTGAATAACTTGACTTACCTGTTCAAACTCATTAGTGCTTATTTGAATCAGTGTTAGAAATTATGTCTTCCTTCTTAATTTCAGAATTTATAAAATTAATTTCTTGGCAAAATGGCCATCTGTCACATATTGTATCCAATGCAGCATAACAACAGAACTGACCTCAGTTTTAAACATACACATTTTCCTTTCTAATTAAAACCTTAGAATTTAAAAAATGCCATTAATTTAATGTATCTGTGAAATATGGAACATTTAGGACATCTGGAGACCTGTGCAAGCCCACCCTGAATACCCTGTCAGATGGGGGTCACAAACCTGAGTAGGGATGCACCACTGATATGTTCAACTTCCTTCAAGGGTAAATGTCCTATATGCAGTCAGATCTCTCAAGCCTTTCAAAAAGTAAATGACAATTTTTTTAGCTGCATTCATCTGAAATCTTAGCAGTTATCAATTATTTTTAAAAGACACCTGCAGTAATAGCACTAGTTAGTTTTCTTAGTGTTCTTTCTCATGCATGCTTTCTGGAATTCCTTAGTTACACTAAGTACCTGCAAGTATTTACTTGGAAAAGCTTCTTAGTTTTCAATTATTCATACTATTTCTTTTTTTTTCTTTCTTCTTGAAAACAGATTTTGAAGGAGAATTCAATAGCTGACTCATTTCTGAATCATCATTAATTTCAGCCCACTAGTCTTTTTTTAATCCTCATTTTAATACACGGCATTTAAAGTTGTTTGTTGTTTTCATTGACTTCAGGAGTGCATTGAGTTGGTTAAAAAGAGGCATTATGGATTGTAAGAAATACTTTTGCCATCCAGGTCTCAAAAATGCCCTTATTTGAGCCCTGTTTGACAAATCCTCCAAGGATATAAGAATTCAACAGCTGGTTCTTAAGGTCATCTGAGCCTTAGCAGGTCTGGAAGGCCTGTGTGAGTTGTCATTATCTCTATATCTATGATGCTACTGGAGAAGGGATGCACTTTGCAGTCAATTTGAACTTGCAATGAATGTCAATATTGGCATTCATTGGCATTCACTTGAAAGCAACAGCAGGCAGTGTACTGAACAAGTATCCTCCTGCTGATCCTATAAAGCTTTGAGAGGGCTGAAGGTTTCGATGAATGAAAAATTGCAGAACAAAATTGCCTTAGCAGCAGGTACCTATGGGCAAACATCCAAAATCTTGGTAAAAATGTGCCAAATCAATGTACTACCTTTTATCTCCTAAACCAGCTGAATTGGTGAAAAGTGCAGAGAGTACACAAGGGAAGTCTTTGCAAGACTTGTTATTTTGAAATTTGAATTAAGAGGCAAAAGAAAAAAGACATGAAAATACAAGGAACAGGATTGATTACTGTAACCAGACCAAATTGGTTCAACACCTGCTATTAACAACAAAAATCTGCCAATAATCCAGCCCAGTTAAGGGGACCTCTGGCTAGGGACTGCATACAGGACTGTTAGTGTTGATGCTGGAGTGAGTCCCTGCACTGTACAATTTGAAGCTGAAAAAGAAAATCCTGTTAAGGAATTACTCCCTTACTTGCTATCACCTCTTTCCAAGTGGCTGCAACTTGCCCTCTACAGTGAGAGCCCACTGCCCAGCATTAACTACTTTTGTTCCTTTCTGGCTCCTCTGTTTTTCTCTCAGATGATGTCTTCTGGGATCCACAGAAACAAATGGAAATCATGGTATTCCCACCGCACATTCCGTCAGTGGTTAGTTCAGTCTCTGTCAATACTATGGAGTCAGAGGAGAACAGAAGAAAACCGAGCTGGAAGGAACTATTATATTACACATTAACATTTGAATGATCTGACATGAGGAGAAGTGTTCTTTAGCTTCCAGAATTTCACTAGTGGATCTGTTATCCTCACACAGGAGCTCAAGGGAGTAATTTTTTGTCACACTGAAGCTGAACAGACTATCTTGGAGCTTGGGATGTCTGCATTCACTTGCTTACTCTGTTACAGTCTTCTTTCTTTGGTGAAGAAACACAGGCTTGGGAATCCTTGATAAAATAAGTATTTTCACAAGCACTTTCAAACCAAGTTTATAAGCCAAACCTCTAGGTCAAAATTTGGTCTCTCAGCTTAATCTATAATGGCATCCTAATGAATGCAAGGTCCAAAAAATCATGTTCAATAATGAAACATGATCATAACAGTGCTTTAAAAACTTCCATTTGAATGAACTGGGTGACAGTAATCATACAAGAAAGGAAGTGCTTCAGGAAACATTTTCTATTCTAGAGATACAGCTTCAAGAATGAGGATGTTATGTTCTTTATTAACAGTTACTGAGGTTTTTTCCTCATTCTGGATATGCTCTCCATGTCTGGAAAGTCAAATTATTGCTTATGAGTATTTTTGAAACATTTTATCTGAAATTACCACACTTTCATTTCTTGATACAAGAGTAATTTTTGCCTGGAGTTAACCATTCTGCCCCTGGAAGTTTATCCTTAATTCATTTGCCTTCAAATGACAGTGGTTATGAATACATCTTTGCCTTCCAGTTTGCAGCACAGGCTTTTGGCTTTCAGTCCACACATTTTCCCAGAAACTGCAGTGGGACTGTACAACCTGTGCTAAGGTATCTTCTTCAGCACTATAGCAGGTGGCAGGTGGATTCAGTAGGATCACAGCTCGCTCAGCTGTGATCAAACATCTGATTACAGTGTAAACCTCATCTTTTTTGTATATTGGTTTATAACTTTAAGATCAAACCACTTGTCCAATCAAAATAAGGTCATGTATTTGCAGGCTAAAGCAAAGAGAAGATTGGAACGGTCAGGGATTGGTAAACATTCATTATCTTCAGAAGGGATGAACCTGTTTGTGTCCTGGTTCTGAAATGACACTTAAAAAAACCCTGAAAATTAAAATGTTTTTGAGATATCCTGATATTTTGGGTTTTTTTAAAGAAATTCTTTATTCTGCAAGCCTGGTACTTTGTAATTGCTGAATACTAATGCTTTTAAACTTAAAATTGTTACCTAAATTACTCAAAGTAGGACACCCAAAAATGAAACTTTTCCTCTAAACTCATTATCATCTTTTGAATTTGAATATGCAGATCTATACTTTTAAGCACTGATGGGAAACTTTTTCACAGCCTCCTATGCCCATATTTATCCAGTTCTTCCCTTCATTTGCAATTTTATTCATGTGCTGACGTATTCCTCTCTGCAAACCAGGTATCCTGATGAGGCATTCTCCAACTGATATATTATATTTGGCCATTGTAATCTTGTATGATTCATACCTTCTTCTGGCTATGAAGAGTAAAATTCTATATAAAAAACTATCCATCTGTTACATCTCAGAGATGGTTTTCTCACCCATGCACCTGCAGCTTTAAAAAAAATGTTGAAGCAATCAATACAGGAAACCTGGCAGGACCTGTCAGGTATTTCAGACAACATCATCATTATCATTACTATGACCTGTTATTAATACTGGAGTCGTATTTCAGGTTTCATTGGCCTTGCCAGTTAAGCCAGGACTTGAGCACAAACTCTGTGATTATGTACATTGCTCACATAGATTGGCCCTTGCTCTAGGCTAGGAAGAGACCAAGGGTGTCTGGCTTCTGGGAAAGGAAATGCCAGCAGAGATGGGACCAGCTCATCCTGGAGCTTTGCTCTGCCAGACACAACGAACTCCAGCTGTGACTTGCAGCTGTGGCAGCCCATGGGATACAAGGAAGAGGACCAGCACGTTCAGACAGAGTTGTGGTGTCCCACTGTTCATCATGAATTAGGGCCCTACACTCCATGGAGTCATTTATGGGTTTTACAGGTAACAAGAACACTTGTTCATTTATGCAGCAATAGCTCCTACTGAGAAACACAAAAGTCTTCTGATGATTCCTTACTTGGTGATTTTAGAGAAGAAAATGCTGCAATTTTTATATAAATGCCTTGTAGTGCAACCCAGCTGAGGAGATTAATTATTTGGGTTTAACAGTCACTGACTCAGAATGTCTCTGGTTTAAGATGCAGATCTGTTATAATAATTTTAGAAATACTTCTTGGGTGTTTTCTCCTGCATCTTGTAATTCCTTTTCTGCCCAAATCTCAAAGATTCCATGAGAATACTCTGTCTCCACCTGTATTTCTCTTGTAACAATTACTGTATTGCCACTCTTTTAAGTTTATTCTGCTGATCTGCCAAAATCTGCTGACCTGTTGTTTCCTGGTTGTCTTAATCACTCAAGACTTACTCCTTAGTTTTTCACTAGAAGATATAATCACATTACTGCATGTTTAGAAGACCTAACTAAAAAATCAGCACTTCAGTTCCACGGGAAAACAATCCCAGGCTTTGTGCTGTCAGATCCACTCCAAAACTATTAAGCTATTTGCCAGAGATGCCCAAAAAGCAGTCTGTGTCCAATAGGTGGGCCAGGCAGGAGTGTTCCCACCACAGGGCAGGGGTGGGTGGCTGTGTAGGAAGCTCTTGCTTAACCATCAGCTTCAACCTCTCAGGCATTCCAGTCTTCCTGGATGTCTCCTTTGTTCCACTTACACCAATGGCAGACAACCTCCTGCCTCAAGGGGCTCATCCCATGAAGGATGGACAAGTTCCAGGAATAGAAGTAGGACCATAAATACTGTGGCTGGTCTCAGATGAGACCAAATTTACCACATATCCAGTGCACAACCTGTCTGATGCCACACGAGTGTGCTGCATTTGGTCGGCTTAAAAAGGTCCTGATTTCACAAGGGAGAAACTCTGTCCTGACTTTCTTAAGCTGAGACTGTAACACAGGGGTTTCAGACCTAGGCTGAGAGCTGCCATCTCCTACAGGTGGTTAATGGCAGGGCTCAGGCTCAAGGGTCCACCCTGTCCATAATGGTGTCCTGGCCAGAGAGGGGGGCAGACACCTCAGGACACATAGAGCAGGCACAGGCATTCCCCCTGGCGGCTCTTCCCTCTTAGCATCAATGGCTATGCACAAACAAATCAATTACCTTCTCTGAACAGCAGTCTCTGTCCTTACAGACAACTTTCATAAGAATGCAGAGGGGTCTTTGGTTTTTAACTCCTGGCCAACTCGAACTATGATTTATGATTCAGTAGCTCAGAATAAAAGATGAATTATTTAGAAAATAAGAGATACAAGTAACACTGGAGGAAAAAACCCACGTGATTCAGATCTGTATAAACAGTTCCATCTAGAAAGAACTTTAACTATATTCCAAACTACAAGTAGGCAAAACAACAACATGAATAGTGGTAGACTAAATCTAACATTACCTTTCTCCTGTATTATAAAAACATTTGAAAGGCTTTAAATTTAAGTTGACAGCCTGAAGTATTTTCTTTTTATTCTGCAACAGCTAGTACTCTATTCCCAACTTATTTTTGTGCCAGGATAGACAGGGATTGTTGATAATGGGGACACAAAACCCATAGGAGGGCTTGGTCTTTACAGGGTACCTGATCCTAATGCATAGAGAAAACTGTGGCTTTAGAGCTGCTGGGGTGTTTTTCTCTTTGATAAACAACTAGAAAACATCATAAAAACAGATAGTCATAGGTCATTATGTCTGCTTGATTATATATCTAAAAGCAAAGAAATGCCAAATAGCTGAGCTGTCTTCTATCTTTCGTAGTTATTCTGACAGAAGGACTTTGATAATGCCATTAAAGGGCTTTTGGATAGCCTCAAACAAGAGGTGGGTAAACACAAGGCTCATGCCCTTAAACTTGCCACAGTATGATGAAAATTCACTGGTTTTTCTATTTGTTCATTGATTTTAGTGGAATAACCATGATTTATGGTCCACCAAGTTGTCTATAATGATCCCTGAACTACCTGGCTTGTTACCTGTATTCAAAAGTATGCCTCGCTTGGTGTAGTTGCAAATTTGCTTCCAAAATAGCTTTCCTGGTTGACAATTTCTCTTACCAACTTAGAAGACAACAGGTTTCTCTTCCTTCCTGGAGGATTTTCCAAGTGATGGAGCTCAGAGATGTCAGAGCATGCTGACACAGCTATGGCACAGAACAAACACATCAGTTTTGATCCTAGAGTCAGTAATGTGGCTTTGCAATCAAACCAGGGCCATGAGGGCCCCCCCTGCCTCTAGTTTGGTGAAAGCTTGTCATCGGAGCAGGAGGAATTAGAGAGGAGGATGTCTTTACTTCTCTATTGTGAGAAGCAAGGGAATAAAAAACTTTTGAAAAATGCCACTTGGGCAGCCACTGATTTCAGTTTCTACAATTCTGTGCTGGCTGCTTGTTGAAGAACTAATTATTCCCCTGTAGAAACTTCTGCCTGCTGTTCACAGGAGAGTTCTTACCCTTGCACTTCAAGAAACAGTATATGCTGGAAACAGGGGAATGATGCAGCCTTGGAGTTGGCAGGAGCCAGAGACTCATTGAATACCACCTGTGGCAGCACTTTGTGCTGTTATTGATTTGGGACTGTTATGAAGAATGGTGTTAATTCTTATTTGTTTTAGAAATCTCACTTTACTAAGTTGCATCTGGGGTAGGTATCTGAACATGAATCATCCGATCTGACCAGAATCTCATTTCCAGTCTGACATCAATTATAAACATACTTTTGATAAAACATTACCTTCTGGGAAAATCAAGATGATCTCATAAAAAACAAAAAACCAAACCAGTAATATAAAAAAACAACGGTGTGCAGAAATAAATACCCAAACAACAGAAGTCAAAGGGAAATGATGTTAGTATGAGTCACCTGACTGAGTCTATATGTCTAGCGCAGATCAGGAGTGTTTCTAGAACTGCCAGTGTATTTATTCAATGTTAAAACACTGTTTACAGAAGGAGAATGACACACCATGATTTTCTCTGTGTACAATTCCCGGAATTTCTGGAACTTTGATTTTTCTTTAATTATTTCCAGACCCAGATGCCATACTGATATTGTATGTAGTAGAGAAGCTTTCATTTGATCCCTTATAATACACAGAGCCTGTCCACACCTGCAATTTCTAATCAGAGCTGCAATTGTAAAGGACAACATCCAAATGTGCTGGTCATTGTCGTTAAGTAATAAAATGCAAACAACTCCATCCCCAGCACCAGGATATGAATAACTTCCTTGCAGTGAGTACCTCACAAACCTTTTCCCGTCCCTGTTCTTGCACTTATGTGGGCTGGGTGGTAGAAGGAAGGTCAGAAAAGCCTTTAACATGGAGAATCCCTCTCCTTAACCCTCCAATCTGCTATTTTCTCAGATGAAGTGTGGGAGATTCTATTACTGCAGTACTCAGTTCCATGTCCCAAGGAAGTTTAAGATTAGGAAAGAAAGCTTGTTTCCTAGTCTCAGTCTTATGCACAGGACTGCAGGGAGGAGAGATACCCTCCAGAAAATAAAGCAAAGCGGCCATGGTGATAAAGGCAAACCTACAATGATCTTACTAGGCAGGCTTGCTCCTACTGCAAAGGTACATCATGAGGGCTGCAACAAAATATCACAGTTCAAGTATTTTTAGAGACTTATTTTTCTCAGTAATAACTGCTGGAACCATCTGTTAGTGAAGTTTCCTTCTGGACAGGGCTGCCTGTGGAAGGTCATGCATTTGCAAGTTTTCAGTACCGTATTTCAAGGTTTCCTTAAGCAAGAAAAAAAAATCTATACACATGTGGTATAAATACAGTGGTCATTAGGATAAAAACACCCCCCCATCCCTACACACACACACAAAAACAATCAAAGAAACTTAACCACCTATCACTTTATTGCATCAATTCAGAGTAATTCTGCTTAAACCCATTACTGAGATGTGCTGCAAAATTAATACACCACTTTCTTAATTTGCTTCCCATTTTTGACTGCTTAACATTTTCAAGCCAGACCCCGGAGTTGTTGAGCAGTTTGAGTTCAGAGGGCGCTCAGTGACAGCCCCAGGACTCTCACCTGACCATGAGACATGGGACATGGAACAATGAGCTCTGCTCATGAACCCCACAACAAAGGCCATCAGAGCAACCAGGCAAGTGAGATTTGACTGCCCATTTGGAGTTGTAGGGCAGGGCAAAAGGACTTGAAATAAAGTCAGTGAAAATTGTCAAAAGAGCTTATTGTGGTTTTCTTCTTTTTAGTTTTTCAATCAAAATCAAATTTAGGACACTTGCAAAATTTTGGCTTGTCCTACTGTTGGTCTAGAAAGGGATGAGAGCAAGAGGATGGGAGAGTTCCCCGAAATTTTGAACACTTTTTCACCTTATTGTTGCTTCAGATGAGGAAAGGAAGAGGATAGGGAAAAGCAAATAAAAAGTCAGTGTTTCAAAGATATTTTCTGAACTCCCAAAATGTAAACTAGCTGTTGAAGTCAGCAATTAGACTCCTTTTGTGCTCAGAAAAACTGAAGCATAGGCAGAAAAGACCTTGTTTCTTTTTTACATACAAGTTTCCTCACTCTCCTCTGAGGTTCTTGCACCAGGAAGAATGTCTTTTTTATTGACAGTGTCTAGATCTTTGCTGGTTGATCTTTCTGTATTTTTAATATCTGTCATCTCTTTGCCATCTGGTTTGAAGCGCTTCATTATTAAAACAGAGAGCACTATGTATAAGAGACAGCATCCTGCCCGTAGTCCTGCAATGAGGCCAAGATAGACATTTCTAGGGGGAAAAAAAGACACAGAATATGTTTATTTTAATAAAGCTTACCATTTTTTAGTGGAACCAAGTAAAAGATAAAGTGCAGTTTGACAAAACCATCTATTCTGCCAGGTATTGCTTCACATAAGAAATAACAGGAAGAACAAATGACCTCATAACATTAGTCCCAAGCAGGTTCTAATCAGGTCCTACTTCCAGCAGAAATGTCTGGAGTGTGCTCCCATGCAGAATACTGTATTTTAGGGCTGAGACAAGAGGAGCTGCATTAAATGGAGCTTTTTGCCTGTTGCCACAGCCTTCTCCCAGCTCTTCACTGGCACACTTAGTGCTCCTGGCCACAGTTCTCCATGCACCATCAGTCATTTGGGTCTTTCCTCCAAGTGGATTTTGTGAGTTGTCTTATACAATATGAAGTAAATAAATGAGGGATGTGGAAGAGCATCTTTAGTGCTACACTTACTGCACAGTTTTTCAGTCCTCCACAAAGCCAAGGAGTCACAGAGTTAGTCAGTGCACTTACTATATTATTCAGTGCAAGTTTCATTAAAGAACTAATTCTAGCAACTTAAGAAGGTGTACTAATATTTTATATGCCAAATAGAATTAAAATTATTTGGCCTATTGGATTGATTAATGTCTAGTCAAATAAGGGAGCTTTGGTGCTGTTAGCATCCTAATCAGTCTATAGACAGTAGACACAAGGAAGGAATACCTTGGTCCTTGCTGCCCAAAGCCGGCTTCAGAAACCAAATTCCCAATACCTTAATGAAGATTCAGCTTACCTGAATTCTTTTGTGTCATACACCCGGCAAGATCCAGATCCCCCACAGCTTTTTGTCCCCCATTTCAAGCAGGTCTTATCTATCAAGGCACCAAAATAAATAGGGGCTGGGAGTCCTCCTGCAAAAAACATTTTTATAACATGGTATCAGGCATGAAGAGCAAACCATTTAATGTCAAGTATAGAAATGAGGAAATGAAATCTCAGGGTTTCTGAATTATGGCTGCATAAAATGGGACTAAACATCCAGCTCCAGCTTTGAGATTCCAAGATTTGTGAAAATATTGAAGCGAGTACCTAAAGGAGTTGAAATCATGATAGATTATAGCTTAATTGTATTCAGTAAGGGAAATGTTAGCAATTCACTTTAATGGCATTTTTATTAGAAGTATAATTCTGCTGTTTAAAGAAATAATATAACCAACATTTCTTTTGCAGTACCCAGTGTGGATTTACGTGCCATGACATATTAATATTTATGTATACTAATGTATCTCTTCAGGTATCACACAACAGTTAGCCATTAAAAATATTTAATGGAGTGCAAAGGACTGAAATTAACCACTTGCTCAAAAGCAACTAGGTAATAAGTGTATTACTTATGTAGTACTGAAAGAATTCCTTTTAAACAGTCATAAGGTTTTAATATGATCAGTAAACTGTTTGAGGGATAATATGCAAGTCTGTGAAGCAAACTGCTTCATAAAAGCAGAAGATTGATTCTCTGCAGCATTCAACTAAAATCCAGACATTAGGAAAGAGATCCAAATGATTACTTAGGCTTGTGTGCAAGGGTGAGATTTCAAAAATCAGCAAACGGGCAGATTTGCTCAAGGCAGGGTAGGCAACATTTCTGAATACTTGAACGATTATTTATTGCACATAAACTCAAGAAACAAAATATTATGCAGACTGCAGGGGAGCTTTAAGTGAATAATGGTTAGCAACAGAGCATAGGTATTAAGGATATGCAGACTCATCAAGCTCAAGTACTTGTGTACACAAAATAAAAAATGAACTCCAAAAGTACAATGAAATTTCCTTCCTTTGTCTGATTCCTTTGCTGTGTAGAAAAAAAGTTCTAATGAGATAATCATAATATGGAAGACATCAGGAAACATGTAACAATCTTCTCCAAACACTTTGAAATGCATAGCCTGATTTCAAGGAAAAACTCTGGAAAGTTTCTTTTGTTCTCATCTGGAGCAAGGGCATTGCACTGGCTAGGTTTGGTTCACCTCCTTAATGTCCCACTTGAATCCCACAAAGAAACAAAGTTTTACCTAGTACTCTACCACCCAAAGTTTCAATCCCAACAGCAAAGGATTTCAGGTCTGGTGAAACAGATCTGGAAAGGAAATAAAAATAGTACATTGTACTGAAGATCAACAAATTAATGTAGCTATAGCCATGCAGTGAACATCTGCACATGCCCCATTGCAAAAGTGCTGTGGCTTACCTAACAGAGCCCACTCAAACCCTAACTGAAAACATTCACCAAAGTTAGTGTTCAGATGCACTCGCCTTCCATGGATGAACTCTCATTGAAATAAACAGGACAATCTACAGAAACTGATCTTGAACCCAAGGAAAACGGGTTGTAAACACTTTTGGCAGATGATGCACAGGAGTATTATAGTGATCCAACTAAAACTAGACAGTTCATGTCCACAAGATAAGCTCCAAGAAGCTGCTTTGTTTTAGAAGGGGCTTTACATGTACAGTGATGACCAAAGGCAAAAAGGGTGTGCAGTCCTTGCTAGCTGCATGCAGGTTAAACCCACCTCTGCCTCAAGCCTTTTACACAGAGACAGCAAATGTGAGTTACCTGGCTACTAAAGCACCTCATTCCTACCACTGGAAAACAGCCTGTGTCCGTCAGGTGATCTGGAAGGAGGCAGGAGGGAGCCTTGCTGTGTCCAGCCTGCTCCCTGAACTGGAGTTTACACATCAGTGTCTCATCTCTTCAGCATTAACATGAAAGGCTTCTCATTACATCGTACATTAATGTTGTGAAAACAGCCAGCAAAGCGAGCCTTGTCCATAACCATGTGCTAACAGAGTGGCTACACTTAGAAATACTGCAGAACAATCAGAGCTCAGCCAAGTTATCTGGTCATGTGCACTGACCTCTGGGCATTGCAATCAACCCGTGAGCATGAGGGGAAAGAAACTTCCACGTGAAAGACACAGAACACTGTCTTTTCTTCTGAATGTAAAATAGCAGTGCTGCTTTTCCAAATCAAAATTTAAAAAAATATTGCCACTGACATAGTTCTGTTTAAACCAGCTGACAAAAAAAATGGGAGTATCAGACTTCTCACAACACAGAAGACATTGTGAGGCCACTGAGCTTAACAAAGGTGGATGTTTTTCTCCTGAGTAATGTGAACAGCACAGTCACCTTGGATATGGCTCAGCACCGCATCTTATTTCAAGTTCAGTGCTCTGTTAAAAACATCCCTATCACTGGAAATGAAAACTAACATTCAGGATCAGCATAATGCCCACCCATTTCATCACCAAAGTATCCACTCAGCCTCAAATTGGAATTAAATTGTTGGATAGACATTTTGCTGTGCCTGTGAACTGAGATGGATTTCAGAGTACAGGCAAATCCTCAGGGGCCCAATTTGATCAGCCAGCCATTCCTCAGAGTAGGAATGAAATAGTAGATATCATATTCTGTTTCTCTTTCCCCAAGCTTTATGGTCAAGATAAGGTAAAGTATTTCACCTAAACATAATCATGTATGTAGGAGTGCCTCCTAAGGCTAAAATAAATGCACATGCAGTCTGTAATGCTAAAAAATAGGGGAAAGCTTTGGTACAGCTTTCTCTTTGGCATTGTCCCAAAACTGCAGAGGAATTGCTGAGCCCGTGCCCTTGTCCTTCCACACAGCTGCAATTGTGAAACACCTGAAAGGAGAAGGTGAGAAGAATAATTTATTTATTCACAATTCAGTGGCAAAAAACTATTTCAGTAGCTAGATTTTTCACTCCACATAGCAGCCAAGCTGTTATTCATGCTGAAAAGAACCTCCCTAATCATCTTTGCAGACTGATGGCCAGGTTCATTGGTATGCTCCAGCCACTCTGAGCTGTTCCAGAGACACAAAGCAACTGTGACTCCAGTTTCAGCCACGCCATTGCTAGAACAGAAGGTGCTCTGTGTATGTTTAAAATAGGTCAAAGCTGAAAAAATCAGATGACCTGTTACCCAGCCATTCTGCTCAGATACCCTCTGAAGCAGATGAGTAACTACAAAAAGAATATAGATGCAGACCCAGCAATGCAATCATGCCTATCTATCATTTTATATCTGAAGTGGCATTTGGTGCTCAACTGAGAGTGGACTTTGAAGTTAGACAGAGACATGGGTTTGGAAGCCAATTTTCCTGAAGTGAAGCAAGAGAATATTGCTGGAATATATGTATGTAAGCCTGAAAGTGTTGCTCATCTTTTTCAATATTGTTACATGAAGACAATTTTCCTTCTGCCAGAAGACATGGCCATTTGCACACACTTCTGCAAACGTACTGTTTTTAATGATCTTGCCCAGATAGGATTGCTTGAACTTCTGGAAATGGCTTTGCTGCTGATACACTGACCAAAACGGCCAGTTGTATATTTACAGGGTCTCTTACAATTTAGTGTTATGACTTGCTTTTCTGACCTATGGCAGTTCAGGAGAGATCATATTCCAGTATGATCCAGTTTGTGAAACCAGCACTCAGAAGTTTGTACAGATCTGCTGCATGTGAGTTGACACCACAGGATTTGACTACTATAACAACCAGGCTAGTAATGGTTACCTAAAGCAAACTCCTCTTAGCTGTGTTGTAGGTACACCTTAAAGAGATCTACTGAGAAACTTAAAGCAAATTTTATGGTCATGTTGCTGAGAAGATGATAAATTTTAAAAAGTCTAAATTCAAGAGTCTGGAGTTTTCATGTCTTTTCTGAATAGCTCACTTGCCTCACCTCAAATCTTTTAAAAACTCTCCCTGCGATCTTGCATTCAGTTTTTATAAGGTTAAACCAGACAGAATGGACACTTGTGTCTGCTAGATTTCTGAATTGCAAAGCCAAAAAAATCTAGTCTAAATCTACGCTCTTTTAATTTAAAACCCCTTGTCTAATTGCAACAGGCCATGGTAAATACTCCTCTGTCCACCTGTATATTTACCATATTCTTTCCTGTCCCAGCTGAGGATTTACATCCCGCAAAGCAGGCTGTCATGTATGTGATCCCGTTATCCCCACATACAGGGTCCCACTGATCCACGTTGCAGCTGCAGTCAGCATTGCAACTGGCCATGTAGATGTTTTTGGTGGAAGAAAGATGCTCTACTCTAGAA
Organism: Scytalopus superciliaris; assembly: GCA_013400415.1. Taxonomy (NCBI): domain Eukaryota; kingdom Metazoa; phylum Chordata; class Aves; order Passeriformes; family Rhinocryptidae; genus Scytalopus; species Scytalopus superciliaris. Next base: position 449,315 of record VXBX01002898.1, read on the forward strand.
GGCAACAGAAAGAAAAAAGAAAATTATTTAGTCAAATTGCACAGCCCAATATAAATATCGGGGAATAGGAAGGAAACACACGAGGAAAGTGAAGTAATCAACTTGAACAAGTATCTGCTACCACTGGACTGTGACATTGTCATATGGAGACTAAGGTTATTTCAGCTCAACCAAAGGTCTCTTGAGGTTTTTCATCAATCATTAACATTTTTATGGATTTTGTGGAAAAGGCCTGGAACTGAAAAGGTGTAGGTATTCTTGGCTGGAAGGAAATATTTGCTATTATATTTTCATTTGAAAGGTCACTCCAAGAAAAAGAAAATCATACCTAGAATCTCTTGTCACAGAGATATGGCTTAAGAAAAGGGTACCATAGGATATCACAGAATATCTGGGTGCTAAAAGTGGTGATATAAAATAACATAAAACTGCAAGAGCAAGATGTCCTTTACATTTTTTTCACTGGTTCAGAGCCGGTAAATGGCAATAAACGTTGTGTTAGTCTGAGTGAGACTTGATGCTTCTCTCTCAGCTCTGACCATATCCAGCAGGAGCAACCCTGTATCTGGGAATTGGAGGCCTTGAGACCCATTTCTTATCAGATCTCATTTCTTACATGCTATTATGGACTTTTATAGCTTCCACTTTTACCAACATTCCCATAAGAAAAATCAAAATCGAGTCACAAAGAGTCAAACTAAGTAGACCACAAGTAGGGTTCAGAAATTAAAAAGTGGGAGTGACTCTGCAGGCATTCTGGCAGAGCTCAGTTGTCAGAAAGTGTTAGGAGTCGACCATCTACAAATCATCCCTGCTTCAAAGTCACAATATAAAGGAAAAAGTGTCCAAAATTTGCCTTTTCTTCCTCCTTGCCCCTCAATCACATTAAGTAGCCTACATTTCCCCTAAGCCTTTTAGAAAGGAAAATAACTGAGGGATTTACCCCTCATTAGGCTGTTGCTTGTCTTCAAAATGCAAACTGTTAAGCAGGTAAAACAGTAAGTGAGTTGCTTAACCAGAACAATTCTAAATTCTCCGTTATCAGTTCTCCTAGAAAAACTGTATTTGCTTTCAGTATGTGCTGTCTTGTTTCTGCTCATTTTTGATTCACTTTGCAGTACCAATGTTGCATTCAAACAGAGTTATCTCCACTGCACAAATCTCTGGTATCTTTTGTGTAAATAAAGTTTATTTGGACAACAGGTTTGCCAAGAGAACTTAGATTCTCCTCGAATATAGACTTGGTTTTCAAAAAAACATGGGGCTGAGTTTCCGTCTGAGTTGAAAATGTAGCAAACCCTCCTGGATTCAGTTTAATCCTTTAAAATCCCTTGAAATTTGGACCAGACTGAGCTAAATTTAAACAGTAGGCAATTGTGGCAGGATGCTAGAGTAAGGAAAATGTTCTCAAGAAAGCGTGACCATGGTCCTGTAAGGGAGGGACTGCATCTGCTTGCAGCACACAATCCATGACCACTTTCTACCTCCCAGCTGAAAAAAAGGGTCTCTGGCAGGTCGACAGCTCCAGGTACTACAGGGCCTTGCAACTCCCTGTGCAGGCTGATAAATACTGATCCAGTGTATGGTCCCTTCTAGAGGCAGTGCTGATTTATGGGGAAGCCACTTGCAACATCTTTTTTACATGCCACTCCCTACACAATAGGAGAAGGTTGGCTTTAAAATAAAGCTTTGAAACAGCACATAGAAGTTTTATTTGGCTCTGGTAAATTTCAACTTAATTAGCAATTTTCCAGAATATAGAGCTGTATTGTCAATATCCAGCAACAGAGAATTTAGAAAAATAGAAATAAAGAAGATAGAAAAAAAAAGAAAAGAAATGTCTGGTTTATTTTTTGGAGATTTCAAAAATAAATCTGAAATACCAAATCAGTATATTGTGCCCATCCCCAACCCTAGGTATTACTTCAGCCTGACAAGTCTGTGCAAAACCTAGGATTTTCTTGTGTGCATTCCTCCCAAAGAAGTGGTAAAATGATACAATCACAGCAGCTGCACTCTAGCTGAAACCCCACTGATTGATACTAGGAAGTGGCCTAATACAATTTCAACAAAAATTTGTTGTATTTAAACAGATACATATGTAAATGGATATAGCAATATGCTACAGCAAATCAAGAGACAAGACACATCCAAATCCAAATCCAAAAGTTTTCTAGAGTAGAAGTTTTGTCGCCCAGATGAGGTTACAAACCCAGGCTAGTTGGTGGGAGTAGAGGACCCAGGTCATGCTCCATGTCCTACCAAGGGCAATAAGCAACTGTGACAAATGGCACAACCAACACAAACCCGAGGGATACAAACCCAGAGTAGGGCGCTGTCAGACCAGCCACCTGGAGCACCTCGCAACTGCATGTGAAGTACAAGAGGTATAACAAATACGCCACTATAAAGGTGATGCACGCAAACTTGGCCATTTCAGTTATGTGAAGCTTGAATTTCTTGATCAGAAAGCCTCCTAGAAACATTCCCAGGATCGTAGTGGGTAAAAGTATCACACCTGCAAATAGAAGGTAATAAAAATGTTAGTTGGTCTCACTTGCATTGTCCCTTTCTAGAATAAATATCTGGTTCTAGTGTTTTCAAAATATCAGACACTTGCCTATTTTCAGGCTCATCCTTTGAGGCTCTAAGACTTTTTATTACCTTTTAGTAATTTTACTTCCCCATTTTCTTTTTCAAGTCATATTATAACTTTAAAAAGCTTAGTTCCTCACTATTCCCTACCTTCCTAATATACTGTTGTTGTATAAAACCTATACAGGTGCCTGTTAGAAACCGAAATGAACAAGATAAATATCTTAGCTCATGGGCACTTCATCAAAAATAAACCATTAAACTCCATGAAAGTTACAAAAAAGTCTCCAAAATGGAACATAAAAGGATGCTACATCTGGTTCTGCACTGGATTCCATTTTGATCTGAGAGTGAATCATGAGAAGATTTGTATTTAGATTTAATGTGTTTTGTATTCCACAAACACCAACCATTTATGTGCTGAATAGAGAGCCTTTACAAGGTTTTATTGGGAGGGGTTTGCCTTTGTATGTGTGGTTTTTTGGTTGGTTGTGGGTTTAGGGAATGTTGGTTTTGTAAAACTTTTTCTATATCCAGGAAAAAAAAGAAAAAAGATAGGAAAAAGAATGTTCTTCCCACATTTGTATCTGACCAAAGCCCAGAGCCTTCAGATTAAAGTAATGCAATGTCAATTCTGCAATGACCTCAAATACCCTTGATTTTCTACCAGATTATGAAACAATCACTGTAAGATTAATATAATTTCAGCATTTTTTTCCTGAACACTACAAAGAACTTCTTTTTGAGGGAACTGATAAAGAGAAAAAGAGCTTTTTTTTTTTTCTCATTTAGTTGTTACTTGCAGCTACATATGTTTTTGCTCACAGGAACAGACACATAACCCAAATCTCACTATGAAAAAAGCTTCTACCTGGTTCTAATAATCCTCTAGTTCATACCAGGAAAATTAACACTAAAATTAACATCCATTTCAAAATATGGTAGAAAAATTAATAAACCACTACATACTTTCTTTATAACCAAAAACATTTACAGAAGCTCCTCCTAAAAATGAATGCAAATTAACAAAGAAAACTTTCCTTTTTGACATTGGAATTTCAAAGGACAGGTACCTACCAATTAGAAAGATGGCTCTTGCCACAGATACATTAAATTGTTGCTCCATAAACTTTGTCTCATAGGTTATCAACCCAACAAGAGAATTGTACTGTAGAATAGTAAGGAAGATGTACACCAGGAAAATTGAATTTCCAAATAGTTTTCTCAGAGCTGGCAAGAAATCTGCAATGGAGAGGTATATGCTGTACACCCTGCTAAACACAGAGAAGAATTGTTTTGACATCCTTTAGACAGTAAAATTAACTTTGATTTAATTAGTGGCTGTACTGCAGGTTATAATTCCATGCCTATCAAAACACATACTTGCTCAAGTGAGAGTTTTCCTAATTTCCAACACATGACTTACAGGAGCAGCAAGGTCAAATGGCACAGAAGACGTTGAACTGGGAATCAGAAATCCTACATTATCCTACGTGTGACACAGGACTACTCATTACAAGCACCAACTCAGCTTCTCAATGCCTGTACAGAGCATTATGTCAGTCTATAGTTCCAAGTGTAAAATTTGGCACCTGAAGCAGGAGCCTTCACAAACCACACAAGAGCCCCACATGATGATGATATTCAGAGAAAAGGAGCACCTGAGCCAGAAAAAGACTGGAAGCATTCCTGAGACCTTTGATCATAATATCAAAATCCATTAAATTAAGTGTACACTAAAACCTGCATTTAGACTGTAGCCTGGCTCTTGGCACACTTGCCTAAAAGATGAAAGTTCAAAACACATCTGTAGGAATACACATACATACATACAAATAAGACCTTGGGTCCTACAATAAAAATATAAAAGCAATGGGTTACTGGGTCTGATATTGCACATACAAAGTTAACTCAGCATCCCTGAACTCATACACAGGAGCTACAAATCCAGTGAAATCACTCCAACAGCTCATGCAGTACTTAGCCCCATGATTCCCTATCACATGTTGTCTCAGGGAAACAGACCTGCCAGCTATGGATCAGGCACTGATGAGGGATGGGATGTTTTCTCCCAGTTTCCTTCATAATCATAGGCTTACAGCTGTAATACATCATCTCACAACTATGGACTGAGCATCTCTGGTGCTCAGAGCAATGGCACGAGCTTTTTCCAGCTGTCTGACATAAGGAGAGTACTGGAACTTGCCTTTAGCATGTAATTAAAATAGTACAAATTAGAGATAGCACTTTTGTCCATCATGTGCACTGCAGAAACATGCATTTTGCTGAAGGTTGTACAAGTCCATGCTGAGCTCAGAATAAACCCATGAAAAAGAATTTGCATGCAAACATTTGGACAATAATCTTTCACCTTTTACTGCCTCTGAGAACTTTAACTGTGGCTGAGCTGGGGGGTCTATTTTACAGTGATCTCCTTGAACAGATAAATTACTAATCTTCAGGTTTTGATTCTCTCCTTCTTTTGGCAAGGAGTAAGGAAGAAACCAGAAAGGCAATGAAGCAATGAAGTTGACTGCTCCACAGATAAGCAATCCAAGCCACCAGGCACCAACCCAGCGAGTATCCTTAGGATTTATGCTGATGGCATCTATAAAATATAGAAAGACAGGAAAAGATACTAAATATCATGCAGAGCAATTACTAGAGACATCCTTATATACACATAAATTCAAGACCAGAACAGAAGTGATTTATGTTTCACATGAAGAACTGAAATGCAGTTTGTTTTGAAGCACAGAAACATTTGGGTTGGAAGGGATTTTTAATACCATTTAGTTCCAACTCTACTGTCATAGGCAGAGACACCTTCCCCTAGACCAGGTTGCTCAGAGCTCCATCCAACATGACCTTAAGACTTTCAGGAATGGGGCATCCACAGCTTCTCTGGGTAACTCCGGAATGGCCCATTCCTGGAAGTGAATCAGTCCTGTGCAGTTGAAAATAGATGTCTCCATCTAGGCCCATGGTGGCATTTTATTGCCCTAGTCTTCCAATACTTTCTGTGGGAATGAGTGACAACAAGAGGGGCCTTCACCACCCAAAAAGAACTTTTCTTTCTCAGTTTTCTACTGTCAACCCCCAAACTCTACAGTTCTTCCCCAAATTTCCTCAAATTTTCCCTGGGATTAGACACTTATAAGTGATTTGAACAACAAAATGAGTTTTTATATGAATCTTTGCTGCATCCTTCTTAAAGAGACCATAATTTTTGCCAAGTATTAAAAGGCTTCCATGAGCCTTTCACTGTTCTCTCAATGTAGGGATGGTCTTTCATTCCCTAATTTTTTCTCAGCTGCGCAGCAGTGGTGTGATAAGCATGTGTGCAAGCATGCAAAGGGGTGCAGTGGGAGTAGGGCTATTGCATCAAGGGCTGTTCCAGCCACACTACAACATAGCAGATATTAAAATGCAAATAACACCAGCTTTCAAGTAGGAAAAACTCTCTGAGAGCCTCTCTTTTTGAAGTCATAAACTGGCATGCAGGTTACTACATACAGCCATCTTCTGGATTAAGACACCACCCCGTGGTCTCTTACCAACATCCACAACGCCAATGTCAACCCAGAGACTGGCACAGAATGAGCCAAGCAGGAAGCCCAGGGTTGGCCCAAACATGCCCGAGGATCTCACCAGGCCTGGAAGAGAAGGGAGTCAGCACATGAGAGTGAGCAAAACACTGCGTGGACAAGGCAAGCCTTCTTCTCTGAGGGCAAGGAAAGGAGAGAGGAAGGAGACAGAAGAGGGGCACTGACCATTGGGGAATGTCTAATGGGAACCTTCTGAGCAGCAGCAATATAAGTCATAATCTGCCATAAACCATAGTTGTGATGTAGAAGATCTCACATGGACCCTTGCATGCAATTCATTGGCAAGATTCGTGTCTTGGAATGAACAGGAAGAAAAAGAATGGCATTGCAATGGCTTTAATCCCTCCCTCTCAGTTTTTGTAGTTGTATTGTTCAGCTTGTGGCACAACTAATGACCATCCAACCCCAGCCCCACTGGAGGTGCCATAGGTCTGCCTGAAGCTGTATTTCCAGCTTGCAGGATGTTCTGTGAGTGTACAAGCCAGGACTTTTCCCTGTACTAACTGTTCAGGTCCCTTACTTCTAAGATCAGTAGTTGATCTGATTATGTGCTCATACGAAAGCACATCTTTGCAGGTTGGGATGACAGGGACAATAAAATTGCATGGACATGGAATTAAGCACAGGACCCTGGAACTATTTTCAGTGGGCAAGAAGATCATATAAGCATCCCTGTGTGTGATCAAAGGTCATTAGATGGAATCTGTGTTGATTCATTCAGCATCAGAACAAGCAAATCAGTTAACTGTTGTGCTAATACTTACTGACGTGGCTGTAAAAACAAAATAATCAAGAAAGTTAGTGATCAAGTAGTGCCTTCTTTAAAATCAGATTTCAGTTTTGCTACTGGCCTCTCTGGGGCTTCCATTTTCTGCTCTGCCTCTGCTTAGAGAGGAGATAACATGGGATCAGAAGAAGGTGGGATGCCACTAGAAGCAAATGAACAAGCGATGAAGACCAGCAGAACCCTAGGCAGCTAGACTGCATTTTGCTCACTGGGTATTTAAATACAGCATAATTTGATTTTGGTGACCATTGCTGGCAATCAGCATAAAAGTAAAATATCCTCAAAATAATTCAGGCATAGGTCCTCACATTTCCTTGTCACTTGTTTTGATCAGTTGAAGTTTAGTTGTGAGGAGGTAACAGGTTCAAAACAAAAAGTTCATTGATTTGGACTTCTGAATTCTAGCATGGAACTGCCATCTGGGAGCTGTTTGAAGTTGGAGAAGGATTAATTCTATCAGAAAAGAAGGAGCTATTGACCAAATGCTTGTCACTTCTTGCCCATATTCAGTACTATGCACTGTAAATCCTACTGTGTTGTTCTACTGCAGGTATTTTCCTCCTCAGAGTTGTTTTGGCAAACTCTCTTCTGAATGTAGTGATTGCCCAGCTTATCATCAAGAATTTCTGTAATAAATTCTTACGGCTTAACAAATATGCTAATTTTTTCTTTTCTGTTCCTTCATGTGGCAGCTCTGGTACTATTATGTCACAACACCACCAAAAAGATTCTAATGCATTCCATTAAGTAAACGCTGTTACCACCTCAAAATAATTTAAGCTCTTACTCAACAAAACATCAAAGAGCAAAAGAAAAAGCAGAGAAAGGAAGCTGAAACTTCTTGTTCAGAGGCAAATAATGAGATGAATGGTCAAAATTCATCAGCAAGTCTTGACTGAACTTTTTACTATGGGGAAATTTTATTTTATTGCATTTCACAAAAACACTGATACTAAATTAATTCATTCAGCTGATAAAAAATAAGATACAGAAAAGAATTAAAGTTAGTCAAGAAAAGAAACTGCAGCTCTTTGGAAAAGATTATTTCAACATTCACTTTTTTTGCAAATAGGTTCAGTCCACCAAAATGGAATAAGAGACTGAAAATTTCTATTTGAATGTAAAAATGAAATATTTTATTACTCTGTAAATTAAATATTCTTTAATTTGCATAACCCAATTTTCACTTTGACTGAATCCATGCTCTTCTCTATGCCTACTTTATATTTTTAATCTCACTAGCCCGATAGTCTCCAACACGTCTCAATCTCTCCCAGATCAGACTCCAACAAGGAAAAAATTCAGCTGAACTTTCAAAAATACCTTTAATCAGAAGCTCAGAGGCGATTACAAATATTTTGGATAACTGCTGAGTGGAATGCTTGTTTTTGACAGCTACCCCCCTGTTTTCTTTCAAAATGCAGATTTCCTCATCCTCAAATGAAGACATTTGAATTGGCCTTACCCTGTAGCACTACATACTGAGCTCTTCCTGAAACTGTGTCTTACTCTATGACCAGCTCAATTTCACCAAGTTTACTTCAGGCCACAGTTTTGACCTCCCTCAGCCACACAAACACCCCATGCTTTTAAATCAGTTTGCCAACAAACTAATTAGCTTGGGCGTAAGGCTTTCTGTCTTGGGCAATAGGTTATCTGCCATCAAAACAAGAACAACAAAATCCCAATTAGAAGGGATTTGTTACAACACCCAGGCAAGGTGTTGTTTTCCCTTTGGTAACTGGTGACTTTAAAAAGCTTTTGACAAGAAGTGTGCTGCATGTAAAACTCAAAAAGTCAGGTAGGAGTTTCTGGAACACATTGCAGATCCTCACATTAAAGATCTGTGAAATAGTGATTAGGAAGAATTTTGTTCTCTGAAGCTGTGATACGGAAGATGCTATGCCAGATAAGGCACATATGACCTCACACTTTGAAGAAACAAGTATTTGATTATCACAGAGAAAACAGGCACACATGTAGCAGAAGCCACCTGGGGAAAGCAAAAGGGCCACCTGGAAAATATCCTTAGAAAATAAACATGAGATCTCTTTTGCACTGCTTTTTTTATCTCTGTACAACACAAAATTATCCAGAATAGAGCAGATGGAATTTTTTTTGTGAATATTTGCTTGGCTACAGAAACTTTAAAGAAAATAGTGTTTAGCATAAAAATCACTCATTTGTATATTACCTATGTAAAATGCTGAATTTTCTTCTTTAGAAAAATCATCAATATATGAAACACCCAGTGGCATGATTGGTGCTTCCCCAATTCCACGTAAGAGGTTCCCCATCAAAACAAAGAGCCACAGATAGGAATCTGTTCTTTTCTCACATCCTGCAGGACATAAACGTTGACATTTCTGTGAACACAGTTCTGACAATACTTTATTGCAACAGTAAAATTACATATAATATGGGGTTTAACATTCGTTTAACATTCATGGTTTCTACAGGGGTTTTTATTGCTTTCCAGTAAAGGGAGGTTTATAAAATGGCACAAGAAGAAGAATGGAATCCAGCATGAGAGCTTTTCCTTACCAACATCTTCTGTGGTGCTGGGTGTTTCTGTAGCATCTGTGACTGGAGGGCTCTGAGATGATGCTCGGGAGCAAGCTGATACACTCGTGGTGGAATTGTGCACACTAACAGTTATCCTTTCATAATTGTAACTGGAAAAGAACTGTGTAAAATACAACTGACACATGAAAGAAACTGCTTTGCAGGAAGTGTGCATGAGGTTTGTGTTCATACATGTTCATTCAGGCAAAGTGAAGGGGCAGCCCATTTCCAGTGCTTTGCTTAAAAAAAGAGGTATCTTCATACCTTTTTCAAATGATCTGATGATTCCAACACCAATATTTTCTCAAGCTAAAGAGCAAAAAACATGCTTCCAGGGATTAAGAGCTGATTCTTTAGACTGCAGGACAGAGGCAGAGTCCAACCACACCTGTCTACATACAACACTGCTGGTATTTTTCCATGCTGGCACCTCTTTCTCTCTTATGTGATAGATGTGTGACATGGAAATTTCTATAGCTAAGGATCTAGTAGTAACCTGTCTGTATCTGTAAGAGATTAACACAGGCTGCAAGATACACATGCCACTTTGCAATTAAGCAGCCAGCTACAACAACAAATCTGCCAAGTAAATTGAAGACAGCTGGAATACATTTGTCCTATATTGGGATAAATGGAGAGCAGATATTCCCTCTGATTGTGCCATCAACTTTAATATTGTGATGTATGACAGTGAGGTCTCTGTGGGTTTTGCTTGGTGTTTGAAGAATGGATGGTCTTCTGAACCTGGCTCTGAGTTTGGGCTAAATCAGATTTCCATAGCTCTGCTTCTGGCCTTTGCTGTCCCCTGCAGTGCAGGTTCCCGCTCAGGGACTGTGGCTACTTTCTATACTGTGGTCCCCAGTTATGATTCTTTCCATACCCTCCTTATCACAGGTATTGGTCTTGGAACTAAAGAAGGTGCACAAATCAATTTTTATTATTTAGGGACAGACAGATTTTATTTTCAGCTACTACTCAGTAAGAATGACAAAGGATTGGGAAGATATGACCTGCCTCTGACAACTATGTAAGCACTAAAGCTTAGATATGAAGGGCTGTTAAGACATTTAACCATGGCGATAGATACGAATCTTCATAATTTTAAAGAGCTTATCATGAGTAGCCATCATAGAGCTACTAAAGCTTTTCAATCAGGGTCTCATTACAGTTCATTTAAGAAGGAAAAGAAAATATTTTTAAAAAATATGTATATATATATATATACACATATATATTCATCCCAGATGAAAAATTCCACCCACTTTATCCATAATTATATATAAGTTCTGTAGAAGCCTGAGGCTTCTCTCTTGCTTACCTGTAGAAAGAGGAAAACTTTCAGAGAGGAAATCAGAAAGTCAATACTAAAAAAATCACCCTTTAAAACCTTCCTGTTACCTCGAAGATGCTACCATTTGTCAACCTTTTAAGTCAGGTTTATGATTAAAGAACACTTCATATGATCAAGTTCAATTAATGCACTATGAAAAAACTCTGCATATTTACCGTCCCATTAGGAACTGAGGCATCACTGACAAAAATGCTCCCACGGACATGATGAGACACCCAACAGCAATTATTTTTGGTCGATGAACTCTTGGTCCAAGATAGCTCACCAACACCATTACCATCAAGTTACCTGTGTCAACAGGAGAGAAAACCAGTACAAAAAGAGATTTATTTTGGGCGTGAAAACGTACTAAGAAGCAGTACTTATCCACTTTCAAAGGAAGTCCACATACCTATCTCAAAGCTGCCATCGATAATTCCAACAATTGATGATGAGATTTCAAATCTCCTTTCAATTTGACTGGACATGCTCTTCATGTAGCTTCCAGAAAATCCTTTGGCAAAAAAGGAAAAAGCTAGAGCTCCAAGAAATATCTGAAGAGAGAAAATAATTGAGTTTGCAAAGAAATAATTTTTGCTTCATGGCTGGATGCCTGAGCAACCCACTCAAGAAACAGAGAAATCACATGTTTTGGTTTCTAATTCTCTGTGTGTTTTCATTAGAACAGAAGATTTCACTTTCTTTTTCAGAGTGGCCTCCAAAAACTCTGCTACCGCAAATAAAAGGAAAATTGACATTGATTGCATGTACCTTCTAACTTTCTACCACATACTGTTTTAGCTGTTTCCATACTAGGGAAAATTTGTAGCATAATATTGTTCATCACTGATACTTATTCTCATGATATGTCTTATTACACCTCCTGTTCTAAAAAACATGAATAAAAAGGTATAACTGCAACTACCACTGTGACTATAGCACACCTCTAAATGATTGTGAGTAAAATGTGACCCAAATGTTTAACTTTGGGGCATATTTATTGACTTGTGTGTGCTTGGAATCACAACCATAGAATCATAGAGTGACTTGGGCTGGAAAGGACCTTAAAGATAATCTTTTTCCAAGCCCTCTGCCATGGGCAGGACACCTTTCACTAGACCAGCTTGCTCAGAGCCCCATCCCACCCGGCCTTGAACACTTCCAGGGATGAGGCATCCACAGCTTCTCTGAACAGCATGTTCCAGTGTCTCACTGCCCTCACAGTACAGGATTTCTTTCTAAAATCTAATCTGAACCTACTCTCTGTCACTTTGAGGCCATTCTCCCCCACTACATGCTCTTGTAAATAGGCTGAACAACTCAATTCTCTCAGCCTTTCCTCAAAGGAGAACTGTTCCATCCCTCTAATCATCTTAGTGGCCTCCTCTGGACTCACTCCAACAGGTCCATATCCTTCCTGTGCTGGGGACCCCAGAGCTGGATGCAGTGCCCCAAGTCCCCAAGTGGGGTCTCACCAGAGCAGGGGGGCAGAATCCCCTCCCTTGCCTACTGACAACACTGCTTTGGATGCAGCCCACAGCATTGTTTCCAACACAGACAGTGTCAAACAGTGTCATACAGAACCAAATGAATTTTGATAGAACTTCAAATTGCAATGCAGTATTCCAGAGAAAATACGTGGTGAGGGCTCCTCTCCATACCTTTAGCTTTGAGCAATTATGGCACATGGTTTTGGCAGGGACTGCACTGCCATCGCTGTCCTGGAAGAGTGACTTTTCTTTAAGTTGGCCAGCAGTGATTGGCCTGTCCATGGTTTTCCTCCTCCAGGTCTGATATGAAGGTCTTCCTGTTTGAAAAATATCACTGTGTTTAACTATTATTTGCATTAGAATAAAGGTTCCAGTGTTTTTCAGACATACTCAATGGCAAGACACTACCTGAGGGGTCTACACCTTGACACCTTTTCTCAGGAGGCCATTACAGCATGTTCAAAGTGTCATTGTCATGAGTTAAGGACTGGTGCACCTGATTTGTAAAATTTGCTTTCTAAAAGACTTCAGGACCTTCCTGGACAGATGGAAAATTTAGAGGCAATTTGCTGACAGTTTTTATAAACCTTTATGGAGAAGGAAAGGCCCTGGGCAACTGGAGGCTTAAGAGATTTCAACCACTCCCTACATTCTCTTTGAGATAGCCACTTTTAGTCACTATCCCAGACTAAATGGACCTTTGGTGTGATCCAGTAGACTTCTGATAATATATTTAAGAGGATTTTCTTAGTGAGCACTACCATTATATCGACATTCCAATGAGTAACATTATTTATTGGATAAATGTAGAATCAGACCATAAATTATGACAGAGGAGAAAACAGGGTAAGGCATACAGTAGGTAGAAATGTATTAAAGAAAAAGAGCACTGATTAAAAGAAACAAATGATTACTGTCTTTAGGTGCACAAGCCTTCACAAATTCCTGCAGGAGAGATTATAAATGTAGTTATTTAAAGGAGACTGCTAAAGTTTTCAGTTTAAAAATTGGCTCTGATATAAGGAGTCATCTTAGCTATGTCGGCTCATGAACATTAAGCTCACCAGGGGAAATCAGCTAATACAGAGAGATCTGGAATGATAACAAGTCAAAAAGAGCTATTGCCAAGTTTCTCTGTTGGAAAACTGGTGGAATATACAAAAATCCACTACCTAGCTCTGATATATGTTGGCACAGATATTAGAAGAGTATAGCGGAATATATGTCAAGAAATTGGCCTGTAAGGTTTCCCCCCCAAGACACTGGAATCTCAGGTATGCCACTCTTTTTAATTCCCCTGGAAACTGTTCAAAGTTTTCCTCCTGTTGACCCATGAGTGGAGCCCATTTAAGTGCTGTGAGGAATTTTTGATGCCGGGGTGGTAGGGATGTGGCAGGGTCCCAGGCTAACCCGCAAATGATGCTCGGTTCCTCTGGAGAGTTCAGTTCTCCAAAGCAAGATGCCCTGCAGCAATCTGGATTCCCTGAGAAACATCCACCTTTTAGCAACCCAACATCCCCCTACAAGTTACCCCTAATGACTGAAAATAGACACTAATGTCTAATAAAGAGATATAAAGCCTCATAAGAACTTTAACTAAGTTTTATAGATTTTAGTTCCAAATCCTATTCCAGTAGGATCCACCAACTGTGAAAAGCCAAAGAGATCTAACCTTCCTTAGACCATCTTCAACAGCTCATAAATCAAAAAATATTGGAAAAATAAGTTATAGGTAATTAAAGTATGGTTAATTCAGACTTACCCCAATATTTACAGGACAGGAGTTGAAAGACAAAGTTTTCTAAAGCAAATATATTCTTTATTGATTTGTATTTTGCTGATGATTAACTTTGTGAAACATCTGACTCTGTTAAATAAACAGTATCTAAATCAGTGACATGGTTTTCTTTTAACAGTATATAATTTTAAATATAAAATTTAATTTATGATTCCAGCCCAACAATCTACATTAAATTTATAGAAGATGTTAAATTGTGGAAACAGTTCTCTTATGTCTAATCAAGCAGTAACATTTGACATAACCACTCTACAAAAATCTGAACTTTGGCAAACCAGTGAATCATTTACACCAGTGGTATTTAAAATTAAATGAAGCAAGAAAAATAATAAAAGATTTAATTTGTGAATTAATGGTAATGAATAGTTTTTGTATGGAGGGATAAAACACTCCACTCCTCAGAGTGCTTATCCTTTGAAATAAAATATAGAATTTGCAGAATTGTACCTTTGCACTTTACATAATCTGTTTCACGTTTAGTGACAATGAGACGTGCAAAAAGCCTGCACTAGCACCTAAAAATTAAACAAGCAAACTAAGGAAAGCAGGAGGAAGGGAGAGTGTGGAGAGACAGCGAGAGGCAGAGAGAGAACTTACTTTGTGTCAGTGCGGTGTCAGGCTGTTTGTTTCCTGTGCCTTAGGGTTTCCAGGCTTGGAGCCAGCACAACGTCACAGCAAAAGCTCTGCCTACTCCGAGATGTGGAGCACTTCACCTCATGTTTTTTAAACCTTGGATTTCCTTCTTATGGCAATTGCAAAACTTTCCCACAATCATTGATACAAAAGCTTTGCAAAAGAAAGCAGGTTTCTTGCGTTGTCACTACTTTGGCAGCCTACCTGCCAGCGTGCCAGGGGTGCCAGCCTCTCCCAGGTGGAACAACTTGTATTCTTCACTCTGTTGTGGTTTTTTTTCCCCCTAAAGTCTAAACATTAAAGCTGCATAAAGCACCTCACCAAAGTGAACTCCCTACCATCCATTCAACAACCACAGAGTGGCTCAGCTCACACACACAAGCCCTGAGAGCACAGGCTCAGTTTTTCCAAGCATCTTACCTACAGCCTCAGTAACTTCTTGGTGGCTTTGATGAAGGTCAGCAGAAATACTGAGGGATGACGTAGTTCCTGAAAGGGCATGAATTGCTTATTGGCATGTACCACTTTTTGGTATGGGCCCTCTCTGTCACAACCCCCATGCAGAGGTGCAAAAGGGCTCCTCGAAGAGACCCAAAGAGAAGCAGATGCCCTCAGGAAATCACAGACCCCCTGCCTCTTACAAATCAGGATTATATAACACAATCACCAGCAGTTCCTGCAGGTGCCAACAGGAGATGTGGGATGGCTCAGGTACCCCTCCGAGCTGGCTACAGACTGACCAAGCAAAACGAGTGAGTGTAATACCCATAGCTAGCCCTGCTCTCAAATCCTAACCAACCACAGGCCACAGAGGGTGCAAACCCACCCCCAATCTGTGTTTTCTCTAGAGCAGAACTCTCCAGAGCTAGGAAAGATTCTGACCCAGAAGTCGTCCCAGACATTACCAGGTCTCAAGAAATAGTTTTTGATCATCTGATTGCATGTTCACTTTCAGAAACTTGAATTACGAAATCAGATTTGCATCTAATTACAGGATCTTTCTAGTGATTTCTAAATACAAAAAAAAAAGTTTTGTTATTCCAATAACTTCAGGAACACTGGAAGGAAAAAGCCTTGTCTCACCATCCCCCTTCTTTCCAGCAAAAGGTAAACTACTAAAATATAACTCCTGACAAAGTTTGTATGAAAAGCCTTGATTAGCTTTTTCTGTATAAAAAATACATTAAGAGATTTGCTCAAGACTGAAGTATTTCAACGAAATATATGGAAATATAATATTTAGTCATGAAAGCTAAAAGAAATAATAAACTTTCTAAGTCCATAAATATGCAAGCTCTCACTGTCTTCTGAAGCCTGGAGGTTAACTGCAGACAATCATTTTTTCTGTCATATATCACACTTGTTATTGAATTTTGCTTGATAGAATTTTGCACATTTTACTGTGATCATTACATATTTGTTGATTTATTACAGGTCTTAATTTAAAGTTTCAGTTTTTCTATTTTGACAGCAGAACTCTATGTTGTCACTAGATACTCAGAGAGCAAATCAAAACAGAGCCTATTTCTACCATTTAGTAAGAATATTTGCAACACAGAAAAATGTTATTTTGTATAGAGGTTTTAATGCAATGTTCCTGCATTAATCTTAAAATGCTAACTTCTTGTTTAATTAATTTAGTTTTAACACACAGGAATAATGTACATATTGAAACTCACTTTCTCTTAAAAGAGTTCAGAGTATAGGAAATCCATCAAAACTGTTCTTCGATAAACTAATTCTCATTCACATACTTTTACTTAGGTGAAGAACAGTTATATTTGCCTAATTCTTAATGCCTTAATTATTTTAATTTTTTTAAAATCTTTAAAATGCTTCAATTCATTCACCAGAATATCAAAAAAACAAAGCATATTTTGCACAATTTAACAATTTCAAATTTACATATATTACAACCTGCATTTGGACTGCTTTTACTACTATGATATTGCAAAGTTTGGAAATAGAAATACATGAATATTAGCAATGGGTTCCCTATTCTTGCTGTCAGTCTTCAGGTAGGAGAACAGAAGTCTGTTGGAAAGGTCACTGCAAGCCCATTGTCTATGAGGAGAGCAGGCTCTCAAACACAGTTCTAGAAATGAAACACCCACAAGAATCCCATCAGCACTTTGATAAGTGTATTTTAAATTTGAATACAAAAAAGTTTATCTAGAGAGGGCATGACCCTTCTTGTGATCGCCTCATACAGATGGTAGGATCCACTTCCAAAGCAGCACTGCATGGATTCATTGCAGACACTTTCAGATGAGCCACATCAGTTTATCTTTATAATCAGAGGAGGGAAAAGAAGCATTTCCAGCGGTGTAGGTTGTCTGGTCTATTTTAGATACTTACTTTAGGTACGAGATGAATGAGCTCCAGATATGGCTGTGAAAGTAGGCTCAACTGCAAGATCAGCTTTTGACAAGAGAAAGTCAGGAGAGATGAGTCCCACCATAAAAGACTTCAGCACTCCCATAAAAATAATCTTCCGTAGCTTTTACAAACTGATCTCCAGTGCCTGTGACAGCATTTGCCATCATGCCTTGTCCATGCAGCTCAGTCATTGTGTGGCAGCTGCCAGCAGGTGCCAGCAGATGAGGAAAAGGGCCCCTGCAGGGGCCCAAGAAGGGCAGTCCTGGAGAGACAAGCCACAGGTACTGGGTCCCATCCAGCCCAGTGGCACACACTGGCAGAGCACAGCATCAGCAGCACACACCAGTGCCTATCCAGAAACCAGCGTGGGCTGTGGTGTCAACCACCAACCTGACAATTGGCTGTACTGGGAACCTGTTCTGCAAGGGCTGTGGTAGCATGGAAACTCAAAAACAGGAGAGCAGGTTACCAACAAGGAAATGTTGGTTGTTGCTGCTGAAGTGTCACTCCTTCCAGCGTGCCCCAAGGCTGGCTGGCTGTGGCAGGCTAGCAGTGGTGGGTGCTCAGAGATGTGTTCAAGTCCCCAGCAATAGCCCCAGGAACAGCTCCAGTGGAGAGAGCTGCCCCCTAGCCTAGCTGGGTGCTGCACTGCACAGCACCAGCATCCACCCACATTCCCAGAGCAGGACGTGGTGTCCCTGATGGGATGTGCCTGGGTGGCTGCACATCAGTGACTGCGTGTTATGAACCACATCAAATGGGAGCGAGAGACTCTGAGGCTGCGGCAAGAGGGTGTACGTTCTCATGCTCAGCTGTTCTCCTCTCTCCAGGTTATTTTTGTACGGCAGCCACTTAAGAAACTGCCCAAGTTTTAGTCCTGGCCTCCTGCCACACAGAGGTGAAGCAGATGGCAGCTCGGACTCAGGAGTTCATCGGTGGGGGAGCCTTTGCACGAGGGGAACCCGCCTGTCATCACTTTAGCTGCGCTCGGTTGCACTGATTGAGCTTTACTGCCAAACAGAGCCCTAACCCAAAGCAGCACAATCCCAAGTGCCAAGAGATCACGTGGCAATGCCGTGCCAGGGCTGATGTGGCAGCAAGTGCAAGGCTCAGGGAGCTCAGTCTGCAAGTCACATCATGGGTTTGCTCAGGGGTATTTAGTCGCAGAGGGAGGACCAAATTCTGATAGACTGTTCCCTTCTACTGTTGAAACATGGAAGGACAAGATGGGAAAAAGAGGGGAAAGAAACAGTTAATCTTCTGCTTCAATAAGAAAAAAGCTCTTAGAGGTATGATTTGTACATAAGGTGTTCAGTCTTGTTCTTGACACCAATTTTTCACCTTTGGAAAGGTGCAGAGAGGATTTGGGGTTGCTACGTTAAGCTACCATTTGATCTTATTTTAGTAATTTCAGCTTCTTTAGGTCCCAAAGAAAAAGTCATAAAAGACAAAGATAAAAGTGGTAAAGATCATTTCAGAGTGCTTCTATGAGCATTTTCTCCTGTAAAACTTAATTTGGGAACTGTTCACGGGCCTCGTGCAAAATTGATGCCATCTAACTCCGCAATAAGGGAATTTTCTCCCTAAGGATGGGACCCTACTGAGTACTCATGTGTAAAAAGCTAAAACAATAATAATAGTAGATGTGAATTGTTACTGATCTGTTCAAACTGTAAGAGAAATGTTATGGGTGTGCTTATATGGGATAAAATACTACTAACCTTAGAGGAAGAGACATGAAAAATTATTTCAACTCATATCATTTAGTAAGATAGGATTTGTGTGAATTTAGGCATAATTGTGCTTGAATTAATCAGTCTTCTGAAAAAGAAAAGGGTATCTCAAAAAAAAATCAAGTTTCTGACAGCATTAATGTGTGACTTCCAATCCTCCAGCACAGGTTTAATCAATGCTTTAAACTGAATAAATGAACTTCCATTTAAATGCATTCTGTGCTTACAAATAAGACATCATAGGATTTGCACAGCACAAACATATATACTGGGGATGCTTTCAAAGCTGAAAAGGAGAAGCCTAAATACCACTGACAACCTTCAGAAAAGGGGTGCCCACATTCAATGTATGCCATTTGAAATCACCTTTTACAAGTATCTTGTGTGCAAGTTGAATTAAACATGAACCTAAAGAACTGATGGGGAAATTTAGCTTCTAAAAATCACAGTCCTTTTCTGCCAAAGACAGTTTGTATTAAAAGAAAGTAATCAAGTGAGTCTATAGTGGAATACAACCCAAAGGAAATTCCCTTCAAAATGTTATTGTTATTATTATATGATATTTTTCTCAGGCCAAGATCTCTTATGACCTCTCTAAGCTCCAGCTCAGAGTGGAAGCTACTCACTGCCTGTGCCAGCTCCATGGAATGCAAAATGTGCCTGAGCCAGGGGGCAAGGAACAGAGTCTCCACACAGCAGGGAGCCGGATAACAACGCGTTGTGCCTTCAGGCACAGAGAGACAGCAGAGAGAAACCCTCCACTCGTAAATAGTTAACTCTGGGCACTTCCAGTAGCATACCTGTGCAAGGCGTACATTTTCAGTCTTACCTCCCTGTGGATGATAAAAGCACAGGAGAAATTGCCTACTGGCAAAAAAAAAAAAGTGCAAATCACCCAGATTCCAGTAAATTTCACTAAAGTCACATGGAGAACTCTTGTGAGCATTACAGTGGGGCCGCATCGCTTTGGCTTATCAAAGTTGTGGATGTTTAAGTGATAGATGGCTCTTGTATTCAAAACTACAATAATAGCTTACAGTATGGTTAAGAAGTTCTCAAATAGTTTTCATTCTGTCCTTGGTGGGAAATGTAGGAGGAACATCTCAATATCAATTTGTTTGCATATTAGGATGTTATAAGCTCACCTTCACTTTTTCTAAATACAAAGAAACCTTAAAGTAATTTTATATGTAAGACATTACTTATGCAACTTAGAGGTGTTTTACTACTAAATGGTGTTTGAAAACTCATTAAAGAATACTTAAAACTTCATGCTTTCACTTAAAAAGTGCTAGATGTAGAAAGCTTCAAGGAAAACAGTTCCTAATTTATCCCCAGGTCAATAATTCTCTCTGCAGTTTCAAGGAAGGCTGCTTTTCTCACAGCCACTTTTTGGAAAAAAAATATTTAAAGTAGAGTTTTGTTTTTCAACAAAACTATGCATTAAGGAATTTTAAGTATTAGTTGCAGTAATTGTTTTTGAGGGAGCTGGGTTTTTGCATGAGAAGTATGCAAAGCAAACATACTGTGAACTATCATTAACATTGTTGTGCAGCATAATCTCAGGCAAACACCACACGGGAATTTATTTCTTCTACTACTGAATGTAAAGATATCTCCTTCTACAATTTGGAAGAAAAGTCATAGGTATCATTGGTGATAGAGCTGTAAACATTAAAAAGGCAGCACACTCACTGTCTTGGTGGTCCACTCCACACAGCAATATGATCACCCATGTTTCTGTGTTACAGAAGTTCTGTAAAGGAAAAACAGGAGTCCCTGTAATAAGTTTCTGACACTCAGCTACGCAGGACCAATGACAAGTCAGTTTACAAAAAATGGTTCTTTGCTTTTTGCTTTGTTAATGTCACACATTATTGACAAATCTCAGAGGTAAAAAATTTACACAGTATCAAAATGTTAAAGCAGTAAAGGAAGAGCTTTTTCAAGGAAGCAAAGCAAAGTGCCATCAAGAACCAGTTTTCAGAGCTCATTATATGAGCATCACAAAAATTTCATGCATTCTTGGGACAAATTGTAAGGGTCCTAGTACACATAGGGAAGGCACAGGCTTACTTTAGGGACATTGACACAAATATCTGAAGAATGTAAAAGTATCAAAGAGAAAAAATTAATATTAAATTGGATGAGAAACTTTATATTAAAATAAAACACTAAACACAGCAGTGTGTCTGTGACATACTGGGAAAAGTTCCAAGAGAGTAACATTAGGAGAATATAAAGAAGTCCCCAGAGAAATAATAGAAGTCATGCCACCTATATTGTAAAATGAGACTTGACAAACATCAATAAATTGCATATAAATAGTCTTTTATTGGTGGTAAAGAATGTAATTTATTTACTGTACTCAATTTATAAAGTCACAAGTGCTAAACCG
This sequence comes from Scytalopus superciliaris, assembly GCA_013400415.1. Taxonomy (NCBI): domain Eukaryota; kingdom Metazoa; phylum Chordata; class Aves; order Passeriformes; family Rhinocryptidae; genus Scytalopus; species Scytalopus superciliaris. Next base: position 470,631 of record VXBX01002898.1, read on the forward strand.
GCTCAATGAGAACTAGAATTGCAGGCCTGGAGGTCCCACACTCAGCTTGCAGTGCAATTGCTACACTCAAGGCAGATGTGCCAGATGTTTCTTGCCTTATGCAAAAGTGGCAATTCCAGGGACATCAGCCACAGCATCTTCTGCTTATTGCTCTCCCTTTCCAGTTACCACAATCAACCTGTCAGCCAAAAACTGTCAGAAAGGAGTTTTTCTTCTCAAGCAAAGGCCAGGGTTCCACTGGTGGTGCAAATCCCAGGGGACTAAGGGAAACCCACCTCATTGAGGGACACACTGGCATCTGGTAAAGCCTCTAGTGATGGACAGGACAGAGGTATATACTTAGTTATAAAATCAAAAGCAAAATGTTGCCAAGTACATTATTATAATTTACATTATAATCTAGGCTGATGCACCATTTCTTTCCAGAGACTTCTTTGGGTTATGGGATTATTCCACACTGCACTTGCTAAATGTTATGCTCAAGATATCAATGCTTGGCTTATTGCCTGACTGCCTAAGGTCTGATTCCCACAGAACCTTTTGTCTCCTGACTATGGTATGTAAACACTGAGGAAGGATCCCTGTGCATCAGAGACTTACCTGGATCCCATTCCATGCAAACACCAGCTCTTGTTACCTCTTTTCCTGCTTATTTCATTTTATAAACTAAAGACCAATCCATACTAACTTTAATATTGGTGCTCTCTCTTCCTGTCACCCTATTTAAAGCTGTTATTGTTAGTTAGTTTGTGATAATAAACATGCAAGTGAACACTGACAGCTCAGCTCTCATTTAGAGCACTCAGGCTTTTGAATTTCACAGAGTTTGAATATCCCCATTAATGACCTTCCCATCTGGAACACTGAACTGCAGCCCTGTATAGGCTCCTCTCCACTTGGCACTACATCCACTGTGAAAACACACGTCAGAAAAGTCTGCAGGGTGAAAAGGGTACCAATTATACCAGCTACATTGAACAATTGCAATAGCTCATCCTCAGCATCAAAGCCACCCAAACATATGGTTTCTGTGTGATACAGATTTTTTCATGATTTATCAGCCCATAATACTGAAGGAAAATTCTCCCAAACCTACAGGACTCTTCATCTCTCCAGGTATTTACTGAAATTATAATACTTTTTTTAACAATATCATGGGTGAGTGTGTATAATGTAAAGTTCATAACATTCATACAGTAATAGGATTTGGAGAAATACAAACTCCTCTCTTCTCTACATACCACTGCCTTTACTAATTAACACAGGAAAAACTAAGGTGCACCATAAGGTCTCCTGTTGTGAGGAAAGCTTACAAATGTATGCAGCCTCTACTGCTCAGGCCTGAAAACATAGCAAGATAAATTAACAGAGAAAGCTGGAAACAATGAATAGTTTTGTCTCTGCTATATAAGAATTTAGAAATACTTCTCTAGCACACAGGACAGGATTTCAGAAGAATTCTGCATAAAAGGAGTTCAAGTGAAAAGGGAAATCCCTTAGTAGACTCCATCTTTTAAACTGTAATTCCTGGGAAATGAAGCAGAGCATAAACAAATTGTCTGTCAAGGTCTGTGTGCATGTGTTTGAACGGAATATTCCTGCAAGCTCCTGGCCATGGAAGTAAGTCACAGAGTAGCAGCAGCAACATTGCAAACAGTGCTATGCTATTATTCAGATTCACCAGGAGGAACGCACAGAGTTAAAATGCAATATGAGGTAGAAAACTACATCACCACTACCACAAAAAAAAAAAACAAAAAAAAAACAAAAAAAAAAAACACCAAACAAAAAATAAAGTCTCACAAATTCTTGACATTTCTAACGAAACTTAATCTTTTTTTATATATGACTCTGTCTTTATATCCAAAAGTTTTCTTGAGTTCACTTTACTACCTAAAGGAGAAAGCAAATCCCTAGTGTTCCAGACAGCATGCAGCTGCCTGCACTCTGGCCTTCCACAGAACTGCCTTGAAACAATAGTAACAGCAAAGGTACAGCGTGAACTGGACCACTCTGTGTTTCATTAACCTCCAATGAGAAGGTTGGTTTTTTTCAAAGCCGGTTTTGGAACCATTTAAACAATAACATTTCAAAGCTAGGCAGCCTTTAGACCAACTCAGGGGTTCAAGGCTTCTTAAAAAGCAAAACTTCTGTAATGAAGTTTTTCTTTGACACCATTTCCCACCTGTAATGGGGCTGTCTACCTCCAAGTAAAGACTTTCCTCTTGCTGTGCTGAAGCTGTAAGGACCCAGCAAGCTGCCACCCACAGTCACATTCATGTCTGCCTTGAACAGTGTTTGTATCCCCTGAGCCACTCTGCTGGGAATTAACTGGGATATCTCACATTTCTGGTCTGAAGCTACCAAATGGTTGCTTCTAGAAGGGACCTCAGACATTTCACTACCTAAGATTTCACCTTCTAAAGAGATCTACTTTTTGTCCTGCAGTTTTAGTCTCCTGTGATTTAAGAAATCCATGCCCTTGACTCCCTGGACGAACCAGTGAGGAGCAATTACCAAGCAATTTTCTACATTCTCAGAGAAAGTCCTAAACAATAAAAGTTCTAAATCCCAACCTGCATAACTGGAACACTTTATGCCTTATTAAGAACGGAAAAGACTAACAATAACTCTGTAAAAAAAGAAGCAGCCGTAGCCAAGAACTTGTTGCTGGATATATCCAGTTCGTATCATGTGACCAGGCTTACATAAAAATAAAAAGTGATTTTGCATGCCAAATCCTACCCCAGGTATTCTCAGGGTGTTCCTCTCTCCACAGGCACAGGTTGATTAGCTTCTAGTACTATGAGGCTTGCTTGGATGAGAAGAGTCTGTAGGGAGGAGTCAGCTGCTAAAACTCAGTTTGAGATAGAAAGGTTACAGAAACAGCCACTGTTCACTGTAGATAAAGTGACTGAAAAACGAAATAAATCTAAATTGCCAATAATATTTATCCAAAAATGTAATGCTCATGTGCTCAGAAGCTATAAAGGTTAACATATGTTTGTTACGCAAGTACAAAGCCAGCATCATATAAATCAGCCATGCCCTCAACCAAATTATTGTGTATGGATTCAGCTTTGGTTAGCATATCTCCCTTATGCCCACTAATTAAAATCAGCTTGCCAGTTAACATGTTTTCCTCCCAAATAAGTAATTTCCTATTAAAAAAAAAAATCATAATCAGATCTTGAACAATATGCATAATCAGAAATGTTTAACAGTGCATCAAAAATAGGTTTCAGTTCTTAAAAGCTGGAAGCATCAGGGAGACAATGAAGTTTGTTCCAGACACATGTTTTTTTAGGATACAAATAAGACTGTTAGTAATGACTTGTAAAATAATGAGAGACTTGGCTATTAAGTAGCTGATGAAATTAAGTACAGAGAAAATAATGTAAATAGAAAAAACCCAAACCATAGCCTGCTCATGCACAGAGATGTGCTTTTTACAAAGCATTGCCATTTTCCGAGAAGACACTGAAGACTTCTTTATTATTTCTTTGAAAATAACTGCTCATCTTCTGATTATGGTAAAAAAATAATAAACCAAATGGATTGTCAGGCATGATTATAAAAGATATTTGGTACAAAATCCTAGATAAATCAAAATATTATATAAATACATGTGTGAACTGCTTGTGTTCCATTGACACCTCAAAGATGGTTTCACGGTCACATTGCCTGAAAAACATCAAGTGTTTTTCTCAACGTTTGCAGCATCTGTACCCAGGCACCAACACCTAGTTGTTCACTTGCTAGGCTCAAGAATCAAACTTCAACTCATGGACCCTCTTTACGGAGTTGAAACCTCAGTGACAAAGACACATGGCTGATTGTACTGTGAAAGCCATCTGCTCGACTCTCAGGTACTTGGAAAATAAACCTACCACTCATTCTTATTAATTCAAATTGGACTTCACCAACTCAAATATTCATATGCTATTGCTTTATAAAAAAACTTTACACCACTGTTAATTTCCTGCCATTGTTCCCATTTCTGGCTTGTGCTACACAGTGCAAGGGTGGTGCAAATCTTGGTGCTTGAAACATCATAGCAGAACCAGCCCAAACTTTCAAGCACAATGAATATCATCCCAGCATCTACTATAAACCACAGCAAGGATCTTTGTTCAAATAAGGGTCATAACAGTGTCAGTTTGGGGTTCAGTCTTGAAATACCTGATGTCATGTACTTACACAATAAACATCAATGAAGCCACTCATTTTTAAGCACATGCTCAGGTGGTTTGCTGAATCAAGGTCAGCATGCTTAAAACTGGAAAGAATCTGAAGTTTGGCTTTACTTTTGAAAGAATTGCTCCAAAAATATTTTTCTAACCTCACAACCTAATCCTAGGAATATCTGTGTTATCAGACAAGACATATCATAGAGGATTTATGACAATCACTTTGGAGCAATTTGCACTCTGTTTCCTGGTTCTGCTCATTGTCCCACCATAGGTTTATGCCCAGAAGCCTCTCTACTGAGCCATCAGCCAGCCAGCACTATCTACATCCATACAGTGGGAGCAGCAGACTATTGACTGCAAAGTGTCTTCTGGAGGTGACCTATTTCACTGCTTCATTCTCAAGCAGATGAACCGGAACAATTAAAAACAAAGGTAATGTATCTATTGAAATGCTAAATTTAAAACTTGGAAATGTTCCTATCTACTTCCTTCCATTTCAAGGCACAGAGAGTTAACTAGGTCTGACTCTGGCAGTGGCCCATTGAAATGGCATAGAGTTGCCGACTTAACAAAGCCCTTTTGTTTCCTACAGCTGTGAAACTTTGGTGCTATGCAACTTTTCATGTTTCCCAGGTTACCTTGGCACAAAGTTGTGACTAAATGCAAAAGATTTTTAACTCTAGATTTGGAGGAATGTAACCACAAGGAAGAATGATGACTTCCAGTAAGTGCCCCATGGTAGCAAGGACAATGCTCAAAATCAGATTCAAATGTCTGCAAAGATTCTGGAAGGTCTATGGCTTAACAGGGGACTGCATTCTGTTCTGTTGTTAGAGGCTGCATCATGTTTGTCTTTTCCTCCATTCCTCTTCCTCATGTTATACCTGTTCAGCTCTATCATCCGATGCAAAGGGAGACAGGGGCTATGATGTATCTTTTCAAAAGAATTAGTTGTAAGGACCTCTTATATTTGAAGAAACTTTAAATTCTGGGACTGTTTTCCTGCTCTGTGGGAAGAAATGGATCTTTTGTCACTGATTTCACAGGATAGGAAGTAATTCCAAGCACATACACATATGGTGTTAATAAGACACCTTAAAGTAAACAAATTCTAACTGAACTAATAAACTACTGCAGCAAAATAGCCTTTCCATTTTTCTCTGGCTGCAGAACATCCACGTGGATTAAAGTGGGAGTAAATCTGTGTCATATAGAACAAGCAAGCAGTAAATACTTGCAGGTGCAGGAGCATTGATCTGTGGTAAAGTTCCAGAAGCTCCCTCCCTCCATGCTGTAGGGAATAATAACCAGAAGCTGCAATAAAAGAGCTTGAGAAGTTACTGCATGGACACCCACAGACAGACCTAGGGGCCCTCTGCACTGGGGCTGAGTACGAGACAGTTCCAAATTAGATGCTAAACATGGGTGCACTAAATCAAAGATACCCCTTGTCTATCTCATATCAGCAGGGTTTTATCTGTGTTGGCTTTTTTTTTCCCTTAGACATTTAGGGGGTTTTTTCTGAGATATTTAAGACATCTCACAGCAGCGTCTCACTGTCAGTGAACCCCAAATGGACACTACAGTCATTGTAGCACCACATCTGAGAGAAAGAAAAATCAGACAAAGACCAGGAAGAGCACATGGATGTTAATAGTATGTGCTATTTAAAGAATAATTTGAGAAGATGTGAAAAGGTTTAGGATTTAGCAGACAGCAAAATGACAGGCAAAATACAAGTATCATTCTATTACACTTACTGTGTGAGCTTTTCTCCTCTAGAGTAAGTGCAAATAAAGTAACAGATCCTGAGAACCTTTCCTTGTCCATGCTCTATGCAAACCTTAAAACAAGACCATTACACAGTATTTTTTAAAAATGTAATTTTTTTTTATTGTTTATTATTACCACGACACCCAGACCATGTCATAAAATAGGTTCCCAACATAGTGACCACCTATACTATGCAGAATAGCAAAGTCCCTGCCTGAAAGGACTAAAAGCATCATTAAATAAATTTATGGAAAAGTGGGGTCCAAAGAAGCTACAAATCCTGTCTACAGTCAACGAGAGAGGCTTTGACAGAAGCTGTTGGAGAATTTCAGGATGAAATCTGGCATCGCTTTGAGTCAGTTGCAAAATTCTCACTATCTTCAGTGAAACCAGGACTGAACACACATGTTTCTGCTTCACAGCCCTTTGTCCAGACAACTCAGACCTGGCATTTCATAAGTTTTCTTATTTCTATTCCTTCTTCTTTTGCACCAAAGACATTTTTCTGCGCCTTGTGTTTACAAACTGATACTTTTATAATAAAATTAGAATGCAACTATGTGTAATTCTGTTAATCTCTGTCCAAGTGTTCATTAGTTAAAGTAAAAAAAAATTCACTAGGATATATCCAATATTTACACTGCAGTGTTTTGTCACAACATGTCCTGCTTTGAAATGCTATTTCACTGCTTCTTGTTCTTTATCCTGCATTTCTACTGGTGCATTTAATAAGACTGGCTTTTGAGATTTCTGTTTCTTCTTTAAAAGAAGGAGAATGAGTGAACTTGGGATATAGGACACTCCACGTAATACAGCTGGCAGGCCAAGATAGAGCCACCTGAAATAAATTAAGAGCTTCATTAATTATAGGCATACATGGAAAAAATAGCAAGGCTATCCAGCAAACACTGTTTTGCAAAGGTTGCACAGCCTCTCTAAAGTTTGTGCCCTGGTCCTTTTGGAGCTCACAGAAGATGAGTCAATATGAGAAAAGAGAACATGTCAGTGTCAGCAAAATGGCTGTTTACATCACCCAGTTTCAGGGAAACAATTCAGCCAGTGAAGTCGGCTACCTGGTACTGTTACAGCTTTCTCCACAGGGAGAAGAAAGAGCCCTGAAAGGGCAGGTCAGTCCACCTGAGTAAAACTTGAAGGTATTCATAGGATAGAAATATTCTTCCAAATCAACCTCAGCACAGTATTGAAAGGAATCAGTCTGAGGCCATTAGTTCAACAAGATTTTCTTCAAAATTCCCGCAGTGCTCCTTGAAGGACTACAAAAGCATGAAGTGTAGTATTCTGGGCCAATTTCCAACTTGAGTAACTGTATCTGCTCTATAGAATTCCATTTTATTTTAACTCAGGTATTATTTCAACCATTTTCTCAATGACATATAATTTTTCAAAGATATTGCAGTCAGCCATTAACATTTTTTGTCCCACAGGAGCTTACTGCTTCTAATTTTTTTTAATGAGAAGTTAATGTTTTTAAGGCCTGTTCTCATGAAAGGCTATTAGGGAATGTAATTATGGCACCAGAACATTTCTGTTCTTTGATCCAACGTCTGTATCAAAAGTCGCACTTGACAAATAAAGCCAATGCCAAAGAAAAGTGTTGTGTCACATCTCTAATACAGGAGCAATTTGTCTATTATGAAAAGATAAAGTGCATAAAATTATTTCTCTATGTATGTGATAATACCTTAAGAAGGAGGAATCAAAATAAAGTGAGAAACATACCTGTATGTGACAATGTCATACATCCTACATGCTCCTTCTCCACCACAAGTCATAGTACCCCACTTCAAGCAAGTGGTATCTATCAAAGCTCCAAAATAAATGGGAGATGGAATTCCAGCTACAAAGAATATGAGCAACATTTTTGTGAATAGCATTTCTTCTGGTTAGCAGACACAGTACAGAACCTATGCTGTTTCTCACCTACTCCACCTGTCTTGTCCTCTTGCAACATGAACCACATTCTCTGTATATTTTATGTTCTCTTTTCTTCCTTATCCACTTACCCTCAATGAAAGATTTTCTTTCCTGCTGCCTGTTTACCAGTGTACACATGCTACAGTATGGACTGTGATTTCTATTCAGAACTCAACATTTTCTCTCATCAGTGAGAGGGAATGTTGTGTTAAATAAAGATACAACAAGAGGGAAGGAATGCGAAATAGGTTTCAGATAAGCAGCAGATGTAGTCAGCTGTCCTGGCTTCTGCTGGGATAGTGTTCCTGGTAGCTGGTACAGTGATGTGTTTTGGATTTAATATGAGAATAGTGTTGATAACATACTGATGTTTTAGTTGTTGCTAAGTAGTGCTTACTCTAAATCAAGGAGTTTTCAGTGTCTTATGCTCAGCTAGTGAGGAGCTGCACAGGAAGCTGGGAGGGAGCATGTCCAGGACAGCTGACCCAAGCTCATGTCATGCTTAGTATGTAAAGTGGAGGGAATTGGCTGGGAGGGGCCAATCACTGCTCAGAGATGGGATGGGCATTGGTCAGCACCTGGCAAGAAATTGTATTGTGCATCACTTTTCTTTCTTCTGTTTTCTTCCTCCTATTATTATTTTATCATCATCATCATCTTTTACTTTATTTCCATTATTAACTGTTCTTATCTCAACCTGCATTTTCTACCTTTTTTTCAAACTCCCCTCCTTATCCCACTGCTGGGGGAGAGTGAATAAGTGGCTGCATAGTACTTAGTTGCTGACTGGAGTTAAACCACATCAGCCTATTGCCCAGTATAAGACAAATGCAAACTACAAGCTGTTCTAATTTGCCATGCTGCCTAGATCTGTAAAAAAATCCTAAATTCTTCCTGTTCAAAGGCACTCCTGTGCCATGCCCATACCCCAATGTGATCCTTCTCTAACTCTAGATTGGACCCAACTGTGCTTTTAAAATGTGTTACACATTTTCTTACCAAATACTCTTGAAGCCAGTCCATGGATACCCACTCCAAAGGACTTTTCTTCAGGCTTTAGAGACCTGTATGATAATTGCATTGTATACTTATTAGTAGAGGTGACATAAACTCTGGGGGTTTTTTAATCAAACTCTTCATCACTTTAGGTCCAAACCATTGTAATTACAGCAATGGTTGAAAGAGTTCGTTACCCTCATTAGGTGATGTTTACTGAAAAGTTTCTTAACTAGGACTGCGAAATCACAAAAGGAAAAGCTATTGTTGTGTTTTTTAGCATCCACTTGAACTAAGGCAAACACAAAGTGCAAGATAGGTGTGCCTTAATGAACGTCATATTGATGTGATCAGTAAACACATGGGCATCACACACCTCTCAATAGCTCAGTGCCCTGACTTGGTGGATACAGCTGATAGCCAGAAACAACATCACATTATAAAGCTAACATGACACTAAACCTTAACAGCACAAAACAACATAAGATTTTTCTACTCTTCCTCCTTCCATACACAAACTAACCAGCTTTTAATTCCTGGAAGTCTTTGACCTTAGAATAAAAAGTCCAGTAGATTTCTTAAGAAAAGGACATTTTACTGTACCTTATTAAGACCATGTATCCAGGCATGGCTGCTAGGGAAAAAATGAAGCTGCAGACCAATGACAGTATTAAAAAATAATGAAGCATCTTGTCACAGTTTTCGTCTCCATCACACTGGCCCAGAATCGCAGAGATATTTTGAGATGAAAACCCTGACACTGCAACACAGGTGCAGTTTTCAAATACCTGTCAAAAGAGTATTTTAATCACAGAGATGGCCCAAACTCATGCACCAAGGCTGAAACTCGCACGGTTGGCACTCAACTCAGTGTCTCTTGCACCTGAGCAGCGTTACACTGTGGCCTCTCTCTCATCCCAGTCGGCCAGGCAAAGGTCCAGCCACCCCTGCATGTGGAGTATGGGGTTAGGGACCGAGAGGGAGCTCTCATGCAGCTGGGACTACGCTCCTTCAAGGAGGCTATGATCAAGACTAAGAGAGCCCTAGCCTTCCCCAGCATGGCCTGGCTGTGTGGTCCTTCCACAGACAACAGACCTGACAGTCTTTTTTTGTGACCTAGAGTGTGGTCTTTCATATGTCAGAAGAGGAGAAACCAGAGATTTAACTGAGACCGGGTTGCAACATGCTCACTCAAACACTTGTTTCTGCTGAAATTATTGCCAGAATACAGTCTCTCAATCAGCCAAGGTAACCAACAGCTGGCCCTTACTATCATCTAATACTCGTTTAAAACATTTGTAAAGTACAGAGGCTTTCTAAAATCTCTATGGTTGGGGTTCTTATTGAACTTATTATTTTAATTGTTTTCAACCAAATTAGAACTTACAGGGAGTTTTATGGAATATGCGCTATTAACTAAGATAATAAAAGTTCTGTAATACCTGGCTACTTTTTTAAGTCCACAGAGTAAAAGAGAATAAGTCCATGCTATAGACTTTCATTTTGGCTGAAATGTGTCAGATTTCCAACTAGCAATACCTTCAGAATAATTTTATCACTCCATTTTGAGCACTTAAGATTCCTTCAGTTTCTTAGAAGAGAAGGAGTCTTCTTCATTATATTTTCTAAGTTAAGCTTACCCTGATATTCATATTCAGTTTGGAATTTCTGGTGCTACTCAATGAATTTATCTGAATCTATCACCTTACATATTCAATAATGTACATGTATGGATATTTTCCACCTTATATTGATACAGATATTTCTCCCCGACAGTATTTCATTACAGCACAATAAAATATATGCTTTACCACACTTTTTCCAGTTCCTCTTGAGGATTTACACCCAGCAAGACAAGGTGACACATAAGTGATTCCATTGTTCCCACAAACGGGGTCCCATATTTTAAGTGGGCAATCACAATCCCGGTTGCAGCCAGCAAGTAGAGTATTTTCTGCATACGAAACTTGCTCTATTCTGAAATACATTTAGAAGATGAATAAATATTTTAGTAATTAAATACTTACATTAATCCTTTGCAATGCCTAAATTTATATTCTAGCTCAAATGCTGATTCAGGGCACAGTTCTACATGTTCCTATCCTGGAGTCATGCCTTTCTACCTTTCCACAGGATATTTTATAATATTATACTACATCAGTATTATCAATGAGGTGTGCATACCCTACAACATTATTCTCATCTATGGCATGCATGTTCTTGATTGTCTATAAGTGTTGCATGTATACTTACATGTCCATTTTACAGACACACAGTGCTTCCCAATGATTAATGGCAGGATTCAAATCAAGAAGCTGCAGATAAAATGTACTCTGATAACTTGATAACAATCAAATTCCAGTATGCCAGTGCAAGATTAAGAAGGGGGGTTGTCCCTCTGTTATCCTGAAATCGCACCCATGTATGCCTAATTTAATCAACTTTTTTTTATTATTTTCGCCTGCAGTTACATGACCTTATTAATTATATTAGCAAAATAATTAATATGGACATGCACTCATGTGAGTCTTGAATGTGGATATATTCTTAATACACTTTTATTGCTTGAAACAGTGATAACAGAAGATAGACCTACTGTCTCATGCAAGTAAAAAGCCTTGAGAATTGAGCTCATGAAACTAAAATGTTGCAAAGCTATGGAGCCCCTGACTGATACTTGACAAGAATAATCATCCCAGTGTCTTAAGACTGAAGTCCTCTTGTGTCTTAAAGAACATACCCTTCATAGGAAACTGTTAGACCAGCAACTGGTGAAGTATCACAGACAGTCCAATAGGCAGCAAAGTAGAGAAGGTATTCCAGTAAAGATACCCAAAATGCTATGTTCGCAGCCTGATAGATATTTATCTTGAATTTCTTCATGAATAGGCCTCCAGAAAAATACCCAACGCATAGAACTGGTAAGTTGTAAACACCTATTTAAACAAGTGAAACTTCCATGTTAAAATAAAGGAGACCATTGAAGCTACTCTACTCTAAGGTAGCTACTGAAGTAAATACTAAAACTACTGTAAGGGCACATTATGTTTGGCAAAGACTCATACAGTGCCTGTGGCTGAATAATTTAACAACTACCAGGGTCTCTACTAATTTTCCTTGCACACCCAAAACCTCTGCCAAAGTCAAAGTGAGAACTGCTTGGGAAGTGAGACAGAGGGTAGGACTGGAAAGATTAATTAGAAACTTGCAACCTAGAGTTGCAATCTGGGTGCAACTCAAAAGAAAAGAAAAAAAATGGTTTCAATCCAGCCTGTCCAGCTGACAGGGAAACTCCACAGGAAGATAAGCTGCTGGAGCACATCTCAACACACACTGAATATCACAGAAAGGAGGGACAGACTTTCAGTTTTGATATGACATTACTGAACGTGCTCTCACGTTTCTTGACTGATTGACACTTTAATGAAGCAAAGTCTGACTGAAACACATTTTGGAAGTGGTTTTACACAAATGTCATGTGGTTTGGTTTCATATCAGATGAACCTTCTGGGCCAATTCAAATGATGGGAAGTAGATTATAAAATTTTGCCCAGAAAATTAGGAGAAGCTTAGCAGAAAATGCACAAATATTTAGAAATGCTTTGTAGTGTGGTATATCTCAGTTGCAGAAGCATTTAACCCTAAGTAGGCACATGTATACCAGGAGATATGAACATATATATATTAAAAAATATAGATAATTTGCACAGAGACATCACTACTTGGTAAAACAGAGCAAACCAAAATGCAAACATACCAATTAAAAAGATGGCATCTGATGGAGATTTTCCAAACTGCTGTTCCAGATATTTGGGCATGAAGGATATCATGCCATCAAAGGCACTGAATTGTAACACAGTTATGCATATAAATAACATATACACTGGGTTGTGAAACAGAGCCTTGAGAAAGGGGATGAAATCTGGAAGGAAATAATGGAATGAGTTAGTGATGCTTTATGAAAAGAATGACCTTTGCTCAGTTGGCTGGGGGTGGGGGGAAGAGGGGAACAGCAAAGGTCCTCAACTGAACCACACTGTATCTTGTGCCTTGAAGGACACCGCAGTCCAAAGATTACTCACTTAGCTCAGACTACCCTAACATGTCTCCTCCACCCAAAGATACCCTCACACACACACATGCACACCAATGCATGCTGCTGCTTACAAAAAAATTATAAATCACAGCAATAACGTTATCATAAAAGTTTCCTGAAACTTCTTAGCTGTGCAGTAACTGAGCATTGCAGCTACAGATCTGCAGCAGCAGCCCTGTCTTTCCTACTCCTTTTTTCTCATTTCATGCCCCCAGAGCATTCACCAAAACCCCTTTCCTGCACCTGGCATACAGAGAGAGTTCAAGGGGAAAGGGATGTAAATGCACCAGACCTGTGACAACCTGCCCCCAGAGACCTGATCACTGATTTTGGTTTTTGCTGGGGCAGAAGAAGCCTGAAGAGAGATGTGACCACAGTTATTCCCACCATACTCTCAAAGTCTGTATCTGCCAGTCTTCAGCCAAGTAAGCATCTGAGAAACTAATTTACACAATTCTTTTCTCTGCGTAATGCCTATTAAGTCAGGATCTGAACCATAAAAAAACCCCTACAATTCTCCTTTGTCTAGTGTTCTCTGTTAATTAATGTGCTGAGCTATTGTAAAAAACTGCAGAAAAGCATAAGCATCTGTAAAACAATGAGTGTGCCTCATTGAAAGTGGACACCACTTAGGATGGGTATATATCTTTCTGGTGTAGACAAGTATCTTACTAGAAGAGGATCCATATGCAAGTCTTGCAAAAACGAGTCAAATGTTCAAAATGCTATAAATATGCTGCGTTATTTACATATCCAATGCAGTTTATCATCAGAGCTTTCTGAAAAGAACATTAATTTTTATTAAACCAATTTTATTTTAGATTAATTTTAACTTGAAAATTCAGATTTCAACTTGAAATCCTCAGCTGTCTGAACATGGCCTGGTCAACAGTCTGTGAGTGGCCCTACTTTAACAGGGGGTTGGACCAGGTGATCTCCACAAGCCCCTTCCAAGACCAACTATTCTGTGAAATTAAAAGATTCTCAATTCAGGATATTCAGGGACAGTGGACATTCACATCAACACAGGGAGGAAATGATCATGAAAACATAATCTCTGAAGGGACTCTGGGGCACCAGGACCCACATCTCATCTAGCTACCTTTCTTCACCAGAACAGTATTTTATTCATGGATTCATTTAAGGCTATATGACCAGCAGAAAGAGACGCTGTGTTTATCAAAATGAAGTTGCAGTATCAGCCAAGATCTGACTATAACTCTGGGTATGGGGAATTTGCAGGACTCAGCTGGAAACACCATGGACAGGTAGTTGCCATATGGCACTTTCTTTCTGAAAATGAAGGCCCTGTCAAGGGACCCTGAGCTGAGTGTATAGAATTGCGAGACTACTCTGAAGATGATAGACTTTGACATGTTTTATTCACTTACATCTCCAACTAGCACAAATAATGGAAGAAAAAAATAGCTTCTTGCAGATATATAGATCTGAAAGACCATAGATGTGAAAGTTACCAGGGGTAAAATGAATGAAAGTAAGTCAAATAGATCTTTGTTCAAAAGCACTTAAATGTTTATGAGACATTTCAGCACCTGTCAGTTCCCTTTTACAGCTTTAGGGTGGGCTCAGGATATGCACACAAGATTTGTGCTGGGTTTCTGCTTTTCTCTGTGGTGAATGTGGGTTACAAGCAACTAAAATCTTCAACTCATCCAACAGCTCACTGAGTTGTAATATTCTTAACCACATTTCAGTGCTTCCAACCCTTTCACAGGAAGGAAAGATCTACATCACCTGAAATGCACGAGGGGAAAGGAATGAATCCTGGAGCTATGAAATTAGCTTTCTTGCTCTCTAAATCCCTGCACAAGTTCTTTGTATTACAGAGACATGAATAACTGTGTAGGCATTTCATACCTTGGGCCCATCTTTACACAAATACACATAGTTCACATCTTAAGGACTAAATTAAGAAGGAATAAAATACAATATAACTTGCCTTTAGCAATTTCATACATGGTCTGTTTGGCTTCATTTTTGTCATTTTCTTGCAATGGTACAGCACTTTTTTCACCTGTCTCCTCAGGTTCATTGGTTTCACCTTCCTTCACAAGTGACTTGGGCAAGAACCAAAATGGTATTCCCACGAGAAGGTTCAGTAATGCACAAATCAAAATGCCCAGCCACCAAGCTCCAACCCAGCGGGCATCAGTAGCTGTTATAGTTATCTCATCTATAACAAAACCAAAAAACATATGTATCATAGCAGTTCAGAAACATTCTGCGCTGTCATTGCCTGTTTTTCTACTAATTTCTGACATGGGATATATTAAAAGTATTTTAATGATTCTTAAAATGAGGCTCATGAAGAAGAATAGTCTCCAGTCTTGCAAATTTCAGTGTTTTGTATTAAATTAATTCTAGTAATTTCCTATGTTAAGCCAGATGACACAATTGTTCATCAAATAATTCATAAGCAGATTGATTTGTGTGTGAATTGAGTATTATACACAGATCTTCCATTCTAAAAGAAACACCAACAAACCCAGATAAAATTGAGACATCTCATATTAGCAAGGAAACATCTTTTAACTCTGCTAAATACACCAACGTGACTACAGATTTATATATAATATTTTATATATTCACCCATTACCTGCACCTACTGATCCAACGTCAACAAACAGTTCTGCACAGAATGATGCCAACAATAAACCAAGGAAAGGGCCAATTACTGTTGCTGTATGAAGACATGCTAGAGTAGGAAAAAGAGAAAACTTAATAAATTAGAACCCAGACATAATTATTGTCTTGGAATTGTTATATATCTTTAGGACAGCTCTACTGGAAAGGTATTTGTGCCTAAAAATGGCCTCGCTTCAAGACATTAATTCTAGCTAAATTCTAAAATATTCTAGTTAAAGTTCTACAATCTTATTTAGAAAAGGCAATAATGAGTGTCTTGTCCCTTCATTGGACTGAAGGGAGTCATAAAAAGCCTTGCATTTGCTTTTGTTTATGTGTGTGTTTGTTTGGGAAGGGGGAGCTATCACAATAGGGTGCATTTACCCAAGTAGAAAGGTGAATTCTCTGCTTTGGCAAAATCCTCCAAATAGGAAATGCCTAAAGGCATGATGGGAGTTTCACCCATTCCTCGCACTATGTTTCCAACCATCACAAATATCCACAGCAAGGACCCAGGCTCTCTTTCACATTCTGTGAACAAAATAAGATGCCAGAATTAATGTTTTAATTCTAACTATTAATGAACATCCAGAGACAAAGAATTGACTAACAGCTTAAACTTTTGTGGGTAGGCCTGTCGCATGAAAAAAGTTAAATATCTGGTTGCATTTTTTGAAAGGTTCTGGAATTGGAGAAAGCTGATGAACTTGCTGAAGCAGAGATTAAATCCTTTCCCTCTCCATGCCATACTTTGTCCAACCTCCTGGCAGTCATAGAATGGTTTGATTTGGAAGGGACCCTAAAGTCCATCTAGTTCAGCCTCCTTCCCATAGGTAGGGACAACTTCCACTAGAACAGGTTGCTTGAAGTCCCATCCAACCTGGCTGAACTTCTCTGGGCAAACCTGTGCCAGTGACTCACCACCGTCACTCTGAAGATTTTTTCCTTATATCTGATGTAAACTTGCCCTCTTTCAGTTTAAAGTCATTATCCCTTTTCTATCAGTACCTGCCCTCATAAAAAAGTCCCTCTCCAGCTTTCTTGTAGGCCCCCTTTACATACTGGAAGGGTGCTGTAATGTCTCCCTGGAGCCTTCTCTTCTCCAGAATGAACAACTCCAGCTCTCTCAGCCTGTCTTCACAGCAGAGGTGCTTCAGCCCTCTGACCATCTCCATGGCCTCCTCTGCACTTGCTCCAACAATTCCACATCTGTCTTATGCTGGAGCCCCAGAGTTGGACACAGTGCTCCAGGTAGGGTCTCATGAGAGTGGGATAAAGCGGGGAGAATCACCTCCCTCCACCTGCTGGTCACTCTTCTTTTGATACATCCCAGGATACTTTGTCATAAATAATCCGAATGATGGGATTAAAAACACTCTCACCAAACCTACTTCAGATTCCACTGTTCTCTCCCACTTTGTCATACTTCGATTTCTCAGTGCCAATTCATTAACAAATTAAAACCGGCTTTGTTAGCGACAACTCATGACTTCCTAAGTGAAAGCATTACTGACCAGAGATCAAGCCTGCATCTTCTGTATCAATGTCGGGTTACTGTCACAAAGCATGGGTGAAGCAACTCACATGAAGATGTGGTCAAATTCAATCCAGTTTTTGCTTCACACAGGAGATGGACTCGTATGTATGAACATCACAGTCTTGCTTGTCCATAAACTAATAGGGAAACAATCACCTTAACCAAGTAAACTCAGTATACTCAGGAGATTAATTCCATGCTCTGTGAGAATTTTATGGACTAACTGTAAGAATTCTGTGTGTGATCATCTAATAGTTGCCTCTGAGCCTTTTGACTCCACAGTCACATTTCTAGTGCACAAACATGTTTCAGGCTCACAGATAAGTTTTAGCCTAGTTTAAAACAATTTCTCTTTTCTCCAAAAGGAATCAGGATCTATGCTTAGTTCTGTCTCTCTTTATCATTCTTTTATTTCTGGTGTGGTACAGCAAAAAAGAATCCTGATGCCTTTTATCCATTGTCCAAACATGTTTCCCACCTCCTCATACTAATTCAAGTCAAAAAGAGGAACATTTATGAGAACAACCTGGTGTTGTAGACTCCCAGAGTGACTGCCAAGGATGTTAACTGAGCTGTTCAGATACTGTGAAAACTGCATGAAAAAATCTTACAGCCCTGGAGTCACAGAACAAAGAAACACAAAAGCCAGGAAATTTCCCATCCTCTAGTTTTTATGCCTGCAAAAAGTACTGATCAAAAGCAGGAGCCTGAAATAATTGCTAACAAAAATAAAAACTGAGGGAAAAGTATTAGTAGAGACAGGAAGAGTCATACCTGCTGATGGCTTCTCTGTAGGCAAAGAGAACAAGCTTTGATTAACAAGGCATAGAGGCATCACTGAAAAATTTTCCCATTGTGAAATGCTGGTTTCAATACGATACCTGTTTGAATCAAAGGAAAGTGCATACAGGTTAAGAAGATATACAAGAGAACCACCTTGTATGTCTGTATTTTAATAATGGAGCTACCTGTAAGAAGAATGTGTAGCCATAAACAGAAAACCCATGTCAAAAGTTAACTGAGCCTCAGCAGCAAAACAGGCTAAGAACAAAGGAAATGTAGTAATGTTTTACCCTGACTCTCACCTAGTCTTTAACATAATCTTGTAACAGATGCTTCAGGAGGAGCTGATGAACCACACTAATGAAATCCCCTCATATCATCTTGTCTCCTATTCTTCTTATGTTTTAATGCAATTTACACCCTAAGCAGAGGGTACCACCAAGGCTGTCAGAGCCACACCACACTGGACATAACAAGATTAGAGGATCTTCCTTTCTCAAAAAATATCTCACTGATTAAAACATATACAAGCAAAAAGTCATGAAAAAGTAGTCGAAGAATCATCATGATCTGTAAAGGCTTTGACAACATAGTGATCAGGTATGATCTCTCATCCAGGCTCCAGACCAAAGGTATCTTTACAAATGGCCTGGCATTGCCCATCCAAGCAGGTAAGAGCTGGTAGTGTAATGTAACAGTATCACAGCCTACTGTTTCTTCAGGGTTCACACAAGGAGTAGCACAAGGAAGGGAAAAGGAAGGTGCCTAACACAGGGGTGACACTCCTCAGGAAGTGATGATTGACTTTTGAAGCCATCTCAGAAACAAAACAAAACAAGCTGCTCTACAATTATCATATTGACCCCATGCTCAGGAATGTCTCTCTCAATAAGCAACACTGTCTCAATAGGAGTTACAGATTAGCACAAGTAAGGATCACAGAAGCTGCTGTGAGCTAAGCAAAATACTCACCTTCCAAACAGGAAATGGGGAAGTGATATCAAAAGACATCCAAATGACAGAACTGTGCAGCCCAAAGCGATTATTCTGGGTCTGTGAAGCTTTGCTCCAAAGTAACTCACAAATGCTATCAGCAGCAAGTTACCTGCAAAAAGAACATGGTTCACATTTACAAACCAAGGCATCCCCAGATCTTTTGACGTGCAACACAAATCTGAGTATACCTTGTAAGCTCAACATCTGTTTCTTGTCATGTGAAAACTGTAACTAGAGTGGGAACTGTCTACATGATGCAGTAATTCCCTGCTTTGTGTGATCTTTTTTTGGACAAGTTACATCACGTGAAAAGAACATGAGAATAGAAGGCAGTGTGGAAAAGAGATCACAGTGAGATTTTTGACTGCACCTACGTAGAGAAGAAATTTCCCACTACTTTACATAGAGACCAGGCCCAGATGCTGCAGAATAATAGCTGGCTTAGAAAGTTATTCTCCTAGGATACTCTGTTTTGTAATGTGTGGGGAAATACAGAAGATATCTCAAAATGGTTTTGTACTGAAAATAATAAACATGCAATGACAGTCGTAGAAAAAAAAAGGAATAGTAAATCAATATTAATTTCAGCAATTGAGAAGAATTTAAACCCCCCATGTTTTTGTACCTACATCATTTAAAAATACAAATGTGCTAAACATCTTCCTTCTCCTCTCCTCTACTTTCACTTCAGAATCAGTTGATTTTGTCTTCCTTCATTTATTGCTATGCAATTAAGAAAAGAATCAAGCTCATGTTATGAATCAGGCTCCATAAAAATAGCAATTTAGTAATGGTACACCTACTAATTTTGTGATCTTTTTATCAAAAGAACAAAATCATGTCTCTGAGTGATGAGCATCATGCTGTGAAAGAAGATAATACCTTTTCTGTGTATGATTGCTAAACAGACTGTATTTAATCAGTGGCTTGAATGACACTTCAAGATGTATATTTATAGAGTCCTAATAAGTCACTTATGTCTCTTAATAATTTCAAATATTATTATGACCATTGAACAAGTGCATATGAGAGGATAATTTATTTAAAACAATAAGCCTTTTACATACCACTTCATTAATCTTGGCCATTTCATATTTCATAGTCTCCTCCTCATCAAAACCAGGAATATATTCTGAGTACTCCTTCTCTATCATAACTTTGAGCTACCTTGTCAGTCTGCTTTGCAGGCTGCAGCACAGTGTTGTCAACAATTTCTTCCTGTTGCACATGCAGGTATAGGAGACAAGGGAAAGGGGGAGAAAGAGCCTTCCTTCCCCTCCCACCAGTGCATATGAGCCTGTGCAGACAATTTCCTCAGCTGAGCCAGGGATATTAAATATCCACACTGCGGCTTTCAGGGTGTAAAACACCTCCTCTAAGGATCTCTGTTTAGAGGGGTTTGAAGCTATCAAGCCTTTTGTTTGGCTTTACAGGCAATGACAGATAAGTTTGTCACTGGGCAATAAAACTCAGTGATAAGTGAGGTAAGGATCACTAAAAGTAGAACTGGAAACTCTCTTTGGAGGTACAGTTGTAGAGATATGAAATCTTGAAATCCAACCAACTTTGATTAAAAGAACTGTAAAATGCTAAGCATGACCTTAAATTCAAACAAAAGTTACAAAATCTTTTTGTTTTGCTGAGATTCAGTAGAAAGCTCATAAACTGGATCTATTTTATTAGTTGCTCTGTCATATCTTATGATAGTGCAGAAATTAGCTGCACCAGTTTTTAAACTTCTTCATTTAAGTTGTCATATTAGTTTCCAAAACAATAACTGGTGAAGGATCAGCTGAAAAGGAAGGACAGACACTATTGACACATACAGTAATTCAGAGATTGGTAAGGATGTGAGAGTCACTAATACAGCTCAGACAAAATATCATGTTTTCAAATAGTAAGAAATATTAGAATGAGAGATTACCAATTTCAAAGCTTCCATTGATGATTCCCACTAAAGAAGCTGGGATATTGAATTGTTTCTCTATCTGTGTGTACATGCTGTTCATGTAAGCACCAGACATCGTTTTACCAAGAAATGCAAGTGACAATGCCAGCAGAAATACCTGGGAAGGAAAGAGGAGAATGCATAAAGAATTCAAAATTATGTATTTATGAATATTCCATAGTTATTTTCTCCACCAAAGATGTGCTTCCAGCCAAAATAAGTAAACAGTTCTGATGTATAAATATCATCTGTCCTGCATCTGTATCGTACATCCTTGTTCTTCACCTGCTCCCATTGCCCAAGACTCTCTTCAGAAACCTCAAGCCCCATTTCCCCAGCCAAGACAGTCCTGTGCCTGCTGCAAGGTTGCCACCTGCAGGCCTGAAAGTCAGCAGCCAGACCAGGATGCAAAGACCTTCCCAGCCTTTGCTCATCTGAATGACAAATTACTTGCAGAACTAAGATCGTTACCTGTGGCCGAATTAGTTGATCCAGTATCTGCTCTCACATCTCAGCACAGTTCATGAGCCCAGAACAAGTAATTTCAAACAGAAGGAGTAAACAGTGTCTTTTTTGTTGTTGTTGTTGTTTGGGATTTTTTAAAGACATTGTCTTTTACAAGACAACTAGTAGTAATTAACAGTAAAAAAAAATGCAAATACATTCTGTAGTATTCAAATGTTTTTCATTTTAGGGTTCTTAATAAACAGTATTTATGAAATTAGATCAAGAGTATCTTTAAATACATCTGCTGGAAATGGTAAAAAGCATAAGCAGTGTATTTGGGCTTTGAATTACTACAAAAAACAAGCTATTTTACAAACTTTTATAGCATTTCTTGACAATTTGAATAGGCTAAGTTACATCAACAGCCAATTTTTACTGCTATGTCACAACCAGTAAGGCTCATTTAACAGGTTTAAGAATGAATGGTAAACATGTCAGACTGGGGGGATTACACAAAGTCAGAGGTAGAGCTTTAAAGGAGCAATCAATCATACCTCCAACACAGCACAGAGTGTAAAGTTCAGAGACAGCAAAAGCAACACATGGTTGTTTACAAACTTGTTTGACCTTGATTAGGGCATTAAGGATAGAAACAAAACAGTTTATTCATTCATTTAGACTAGGGTGTAACTTCTACCAAAACACTGCAAATGCCAGCAAGTAAAATTGTGTGTTCCTACAAAATCACTAAAATATTTTTGTACCTTCAGCTTGGAAATGCAACAGAATTTGTCCTCTGCACGTGGCTTCTCAGCTTCTTTCATGTTGCCTTTTTTAATTTTTTCCATTGGCTGTTTCTGTGTCTGTCCAGTGACCCCATTGCAGTGTTGAAAAAGACGAGAGAAAAAAAAGACAAAATTTTGTCCCATGTTTGCAAAAAAAGTCAGATTCCTTCCAGGAGATTTGATATTTGAGCATCTTCCTTAAATAATTAGAAACCAAGTTCCACCAAAACCTACAAAGCTATAGGCTTTATTCTAATCAAGATAATTTGACATGGGAAAATCAACAATGGACAGCCGGTTATGTCTCATCAGACACTGAAAGCTGTCAGCAGCACACAACCCGAGAGCAAAGGACAGGGAAAAGAGATGGACTGAGGGCAAGCCAGTCTGTCTGAACACAGTTTTTCAGCCCTCTGCACAAGCATTTGGCACTGACCACTGTGGGAGACAGAACTATGAAGACCTATAGGTTTAACCAATGTATACCTGTCTGTGTGGTCTTTATTTATTATCCCTGTCCTCGCTAGTCATAAAAAAGACATTCAGTTCTGCTCTGCATGTTCCTTCTCCCTTCTACTGGCATCAGTGTGTATTTGTTACTTTTTAATAGAAACTCTGTTGGAGATTAATCTCTTGGCATTAAAACTAGAAGGAAACAAAATAAAACCAAAACCACCAGACCAACTTAAGTTCTAAATGGAAAAAAAAAAAAACAGACTCCATTCTGCTTCCCCTCACAAGATTTGCAAAACTATCCCTCTTTGCTTGTCTGCCTCCTTTTAGTGATTACCATCTTGACTTGATGGTTAGAGCTTCTGAGAGTGCTAAGCCACCTGCTTTCTTTCACATCTTATATATATATTCCAAAAATGTGTTCAAAGGAGCAGCATATTTCAGTGATTTGGATATACTTACCTGCAAAACCCCCTACACATCTGAGGGTTAGCACAGTGAGTTAAACAGATTTCATTAGAAGGACTCCTACAAAGTCTTCATTAAATCAAGCTATTCAATACAGTTCCCTGCTGCCTGGTGGGGTAAGCTGAAGAAAACCAGGGCAAGTCAGAGCCCTACCTTATGGTCAGGATGGATACAGGTTAATTTCCTCTTTTTTGGTCTTGGATATACTTTCCAAGTGCGATCTTGCAGCACCTGCTCTTCGCTGTGTTTTCCACTTCATGGAGCCGTGGCTGGGAAGCAAACTTGACAAGCCCACCAATAGGACCAAATTGCCTTTCACATTCTTCAACCCAACACCCTCCCAGTCAAGCTCTTCAAACATTAATTTCTACAACACTGTTAATCCTCTCAAATGTGTTTCCTAACTAGCTTGATTCCTGGCAAATTCATGGGCATTAACTCCTTCTATAGCAACTTCTCATTTTCAGTCTCTAAAAGTGTAATGCATTATTACAGCATTCCTGAAAATACAATTAATTGTAGATGCTCAGCATCTCAGACAATTAGCTATGCTATATATATATAGTTTGTATTTCTGCTTTGCTTAGAGATGCTTGCACAAACTGTGTTCAATCACCGAGCTAATTGTGCTTATATAGATTTGCATTTTCTTTGCCATCTGGATAAAAGTTTACATTCCAGGGAAACATTTATGCAATATCTAAATACTGCCTTGCTCAGAATGAAGTTCACCAGCAATGCCAAAACATCATAGCAGTCCACCATGTCTGTCCTTTTCTGCTCCTAGGAACTGGCAGCAGGATTCTTTCCCTTACTATACCAGACCCTGCTTTTCACTATCATACACAGGGAACATCATCTGGCTAACTGTAGGTTTTTTCTTCTGGTGCCACAAGATACCAGTCAGCAACCTCTGTCCAGGTTTGTCTTGGTGAATCAGAAACATCACACTTCTCCTCATACAATTACAGAGGACAAAACAACAATGTTTGCTTTTACTTATTCATACCTTCCCTGCATAAATTATGGTACAAAAAAAAAAAGCAAATCTGTTTTTTAACTGGAAAGATTATTGAGATCATTAATTGAATAACAAAATAGAATTACTATTTCCAGCTTCATTCCTGAGATTGTTTTTGCTAGCTTTATAATATTTCTGTGGTCATACTTGGTCAAATGGAACTGAAGCTGACACAGACTAAGCCTAGATTATCAGAGAGACGTAGGTGCATAACTCAGCTCAGGTGTATTTACACCACACTTTAAATCCAAACTACCATTTCTGTACCTAAGGATGAGCCAACACTGTTCCCACTCCCTTCTCCCATCTACATGCCCTCCATAGTACATTCCTGTTGCTCACCTTGCTTACATTCTTTGGCTCATCAGACTCATCTGCAAACATCTACAACTCATTAAACAGGCAGAAAGTTAATGCAGTAAAAAGACTGCTTTCCAGGTAATGAGCTGATTTGACCCACAGAACAGTTCAACAAGTTCAACCCACATAAGCAAAAGAGCAGGAAAGTGGACCCAAGAACATGAGAGGATAAAGTGAAGGTGGAAGCAGAGTAGGAAAGGACAGAGAGCAAAACCTGCCCATCTGAGCACCAGTGATGTGGTGTGTCACCTCAAATATTTGTGGAACTAGTCTCAACCCTAACCTAAGCTGCCCGGAGGCAGCTTATGCTACCAGGATAGTCACAGAGTGACTAAGTTTTGTAACAAAACCCTCGAGGAAAAGGCACAGGCCATGTAAGACTATAAAGTTATGCAAAAGTTTGCCCTCAGGTTTTGACTGACTACCAGCTATTATGTAAACATCTACACTTGAATCCCACTCATAAGCCTTCAATGTTCACTGAAATTTCAGGGAAGAGGTCAGAAAAATTCCTCCTTCTGCTTCTGCACTGAGTTGGTGACATACTTACAGCAGGCTAAGAAATTAGCAGTGACACCACAACTGCCTCTTCCAGCCATCTCCACTACTGGACTAAATCTCCACAGGCAACCACAAAGACAAGTGATCAGAAGACTCATCTCTTGAAGGCACCCACTTTGCGGAGTGCCCAAAGAACTGACACACACAGTGAGGGCAGTCCAGTACAGGCCACAGCTACAAACCAGCTGTATCATGTACAGCATCCTGTGCAGCTTGGGCTGAACAAGGTTGGCTTAAAAACAAACCTGACACTTCCTGTGTGGATCAAAACAGGCTTGTTTGGTGCAGCCACCGACAGGAGGCAGGTCAGCACTGAGACGTGTGTGTGTGTGGACACATATGTCCCATGCAAACCCATAAATATCTAGTATAGTTTTAAACCACATTTGACTTTAGCTAACTAATAAATAGGACAAAAAAAATCTGGATTTAAAAGTTTACGATGTAATGTTCTGCAAGTTGCCTTGTCTGAGTCCCAAGGGGACATCCTACTTTGAATGTAAAATTCATCTTCCATTTGGCTTATCTTAGTCATATGGATAAACTACTAATTCTTTGTTTTGTTTAGAAACAGGACTAAAAACCACGTGAGGCATCCACACAGAGAACAATTATAGTATCAAAATTTTTACCTAATTTATTTTTCTCATTGCAAAAGGCTTTTTGAAATCTTATTTTACAAGGTACAGTTCAAGCTTTTACTCAAATGCAATTACCCTAATGTTAGACTGAGACAAAGGAAAATATTCTCACGGCAAAACAATTAGGTACTTACAGTTTTGAAAAGGTTTCTGCAAGAAATGACTGATATTGCACACTTGAACTTTGACTTTTAATCTACACTGTTGAAAATTAAGCCAAGTATACCTCCTGCCAAATTTGTGTTGTTGCCAAACTGTTTCAGCTGTGCATTTTAGAGTACTTACTGAGATGTGACAGAAGTGGACTCAATTTTCCTGCTAAGAACTCAGTCCACCTCTTTCTCTTCCCTGCCAAAAAACAAAAAAGGCCAAGATCTGACAGCTGTGTCAGATCTCTGAGCATGAGATGCTGACACTCCTGCCCACTGAAGACATCCGAAAGCATTCACAAGCAGAACTTTAAGGGTGCACATAACTGTGTAGACCTACAGATTGGGTGGTGTCCTATCAAAGGGTGACAAAAGGTCAGAAGGGAAGAGGGGAATGTGTTTGTGTTAGTGGCTGCTGGATGTTTACAAAATCAGAGACTATTTTGACCAAGCATTAATAGTTCAATCTAATGTGACAAGAAGACATAATTTGATTAAATCTGTTAGACATCACATCTAAGAATCAGTAGATACACCTTCAAGTATTGGTGCTGAGACAGGTTTCATTTGTGACCTTAAGTCTCTTGTTGACACTTATGTTTGTCTCCCTCACAGAAATAACTACTAATGCACATGAACATGCAAGGTCTAAAATGTGTGGTGAGGGTGGGATTGGGATTAATGAAAGCCTGACTTTTGAGCACAACTTCCAGGGCAGTATTTCTCAGCTTTCCAAGGTTGCTCTAACCTTGCTGTAAAACATCCTTGGACTTTCACATACCCTGTGTGGTTATGTTGCTGGAAGGGGAAAACAACACACTGGCAAGATACTTGGCATTTTTATTACATAGTGGGTTTGCCTCACAAACTTACAGCTCTACTGCTGTACTGAACAACATTTTGTAGACACTCTGCTGATGCCTCACAGACATCAGCTGAGGATCTCTGGTCTGCTGCACCAGAGCATGAGGTGAGGTGTTTTCCCCTGTTATATCTTATAATAAAAGTCCATAATTGTAAATTTCTGATATAGTATCTTCTCAGTTCTCACACATTAGAAAAATTCTCAAGTAAAAAGACATTAATGTGCTTCCAATATATGAAAATCTCATACTCCGTCTGAAAATATGCATTTCCTTAGAGCTATAGCACTGCTTTCTGTTTTCATGATGGTCTCCAAATCACACCTGATGGCTGTCTGTACTGGGATTTTGTGTATACACTTTAACTAGAAAGTATGTTTCCACCTTTGATCCTCTCACTAAAATCTGAGTTAAATTCTTATTTACTACTAAGATATTACAACAGTTTTCTCACATTTTACATTTTCTTCACTTACCCACTGCCACTTTTAGAAAATTAACAAATCCTCTGACAAAACAATAAGAAAAAAAGCCTGTGGTCTTAGTTGTGCCACCTCATGCTTTGTGTTCACTGAAGACTGTAGAATGAAAAGGTAAAAATTAACAGAAGCAGAAAATAGCTGGGTTTAAAGCTGCTTTAACTCCATGTGGCCATCCTTGATTCCTTTTAAAAAGCAGCTAAAGGTGATGTTTGTTCAGGTGTAGAGTGAGTTCTGTCCTGTACCCACACCAAGTGCAACAGCCCTCCATGTACAACCAAGCCTCGTTCTATGTAGGACAGAAATTCTCAGTGTCATTAGTGCATTACCTTTGCTTTTGCAATTAAAATACCCTCACTTCAGAATTCTAATTGTAATAGTTAGGTATGGAAATCTGACTGCAAGCACCTAATCAAGAGATTTGGCTAAGAGAATGCACACAGAATTTGATGCATGATGTTTATCTTAACTGATCAGAACCTAGAACTGTAGATCTCTCCTTTGTTGGGTTTTTATCCTGTATTCTGGTACTGCAAGGATTTACCAGCCCTTTCTTCTTTCACTCCATCCATTTTTTTTTAATATTTCACATTATAACAATTTGTAGAATATATTCTACACATACTTTATATTTTAATCTAGGCCTATTTGGGGAGAGGATATACTGTGATTTTGCCAACAGAGATCCCTATTTTCAAGTCTCCTTATTCATCATAATTACTTATAAGTGAGCTTCTGAGATACATACAAATATTTTCAGTATCTTTATGAAATTAGCAAAATGGTGAAATAAAAGCTATTGTCTGGGGTTTTAATAAATTATTAAATAAATATCCGTGAAGTAAACTTTGATGAGATAAAAAAATCATAGTAACATCACACAGAGGACTATGTAGTTGTACAGTCCCTGTAACATTATTTTGTTCAACAATAATTTCAGCTTAGGGTGAGTAAGGCTGAAGATTCAGAGCCAGCAAAGGACTTACAAAAGTGGAGATCAAAATTTCCAGTCAAATAAACACCACCTTATAGCAGGCACTTAACAATTTACTTTAAATATTTGTCTCCATATCAGAAAAAGAGTAACCCAAAGATTATATCAAGATGCAGTTTAAGTAATATTTAATCAGCAACAGGCACAAATTAAATACCTCTCCAAGAAAAGAGGGGTAGTTATATGAAATCAATATATTCAATAAATTTATGTAAAAGTCAATGCATATGGAATTCATTATTGTTCTCTATTTTGATTATTTCTGGGTAATAAAGCATCATAGAGAGTGTATGACATCTTAGCATATTGAATTTTCATCTTCTCCACAGGATTTCTCCTGAAGGCCCTATTTTCACCAAATTCACTGCTTCCTGCATTATCATCCCTCTGCTTCAGAAGCTGAGACTACAAGTACTCTTTTCTTTCTAGATAACTGTTGTTTGAGGGGTAGCTTTAATCATTCTGATGCTTCAGCATAAGGAAAATACCTCAAGAACATCAAGTATTTGTACAGAATCAGGGTAAACCCTATTCTTAGCAAGTAGTTTTGTTGAAGATCCTCACAATAGGCATTAGAGTCATATACTTCCGAAGTAATTTATCCCATTCTAAGATAGCTGTCTAAAATAAGTGGGAGGAAATGGTCTCCGGAGAAGCTTCTTTCTTCCCTTGGATTTGGAAGTCTAGAGAGCTAGCTTAATCTAGATAACTAATTTTTAGGCAAATAAAAATCAGGTCAGATGACACCTGTCCTGGTTCTCTCTCCTTATGTCATCCTAGATCTACTCATTCTGGCCAAGGAACTAAACAGTCTGTCACCCAGCAGCTCCCAGCCTGGGGTCAGGACCCCCTTACAATTGCTTGTGCAAACTCACAGGGAATTCAAATGGATAAACAGTGTTCTTATGGAAAGCAGTAAAAGTTCTCAGTGAAAAATGCGAAGTACAATTATTAGTAATTACAATTATAATGTAAATGTTGTATGTTTTGATAAGTTAACCTACCAAAAACACAGAAGGCACTTCTAGCCTCACTGTAAATGCCATACATTTTTCTGAAAGCACTAAGTACCTCTTTCCCAGTTGTAAACAATCACATTCAGTTCATGAAGGGTTGGAAATATGAACTGTATCTCCACAAAACTGAGCACTACAGCAGTCATGGGTTGCACATCCCATAGGACAGAGCATGGCAACCCAAGTAAGGATGTCCCAACACAGAGCAGGTTCACTGTCATTTCCCCCATCAGCTCAGAGCTGGACCACAATCCAAGCAATGCTTAAAACCATTTTTTTTGCAGTAGTATCTCCTGACATCCTCTTCTCTGGCAGTTCAGAGCTGCGATAGTTGAATAGCCATGCTATTCAAAGGGAGGCTAAAGGGGAGAATTTCTGACAAAGGGAACACAGAATTTTCTTCTCCAGATTGTGCCCTGATCTGGGCACACACTCCAAAAGCTTCACTGCAAATTTCAGCTTTTAAACAGACCATCAAAACGGAGTGTAGAAACCTCACAAAGCAGGCTCTTTTAAGATATTTTCCTCTCCTTTCACCTGCTCATGGGGGTCACAGCATCTGCACAAATTTTTAAAAAAAATCCTTCTCAAGATATTTTGGGAACCTACTCTCCCAAAAGAAAGAGAAGGATGCAAAATAAAGAAATATATAATAAGGTAACTGATTCTCCTTTAATCAGAAATGTAATTATTTTGGCAGTGGTTACACCAGACTAAGGTAAACTGTGGGGAACCACAAGGTCTCATTGTATTGGCCAGTGAAGGGACTACTGAAACCAGGTAGGGAAGCATTCATCTGCATTTAGCAAAGAAAGTAGGATGATGATTATCCCTGTATATGCAGAAACACAGGTATAAAACTTTCTGCCCATTTTGAATCTGAATGCAGATGTATTTGACTACACAGTTCCTTTCACCTCAACAGAGGACATGTCAGCTACAGACTAGATAAAAATTGAGATCTTTCTTCCATCCTCAACTCTGCCATCAACTTTACATTTCCCTATTAACTCATATTCATCTCAATTCTTTCCCCTGTAAGACAATAAATAGTTCTTTATAGCAAACATTCAGTTCCATACCTTGGAGATAATACTGTCTATGTGCAAAACATTATTGCTGTCTGTTTTCATAACTATTTATTTATTTAAACCAGCAACACTGTCATAACAGTTTCTCCCTTAAGAAATCAGCTCAGCACATTGATTTTGCACTTGCACGGATGTGGGGGCTTTGGTTTTGTTTTAGCAAAACATATTTGTGTCTTCTAGTCTTGTGGCAAACTTCATGAAGACATAAAATTCTTTATTCTTCATAAAATTTGCTACAAGTCTGCAAGACATTCTGTTATACAAACTTCTGGTTTTAAATGTTAGAAAACAGAAATGTTCCAATTGTCAAAACAGCTTTTCAGAGTAAATTACCTATGTGAAAAAAAAAAAAAGGTTCAAACCCTAAATATATACTTTTGGGCAGTACCTCCTATTTAAAGTACAAAGGGATTTGTTGTGTGATCAGGTCGTCAGCTTTCCACTAATGAAGCATATTGTCTCATGAATATACTTTAAGAAAAGTTAAAAGAACAAATGTACTGTAGGTTGACTGGCAGTTCAAAGCTTCAAAGTCTCTCTGGAGACTTTGACTCTAAAAAAATTGACATTAACTATGATTCATCAATCAGTGGTTTATGTAACCTGATCGCACTTCACTTTCACTATCCATCAAGTCCCCAAGGTTTTTGGTGTGTGATAATACGCTTTGTGTGCAGAGATATCATCAGGCTGGATACCGGTTACTAGAAAATGCTTCAAGCTGATACACCTGGCCTTTCTAGGTACACTTTACACAACGCCCTCATCTAAAACAGCTCAGTCCTAAAAGGTGTGAAACATCTGAGAGGAAGCTCCGGGATCTTTTGGGAATCAGGCACTTGCCTACGCATGTACCTGTGAGCACGGCTCTCTAGATACAAACATCTCATTTTTAAAACATAGGAAGTTTTCATAGAATCCTCTAAAATTGATACTCTTTCTCAGAAAGGTTTAAGATGTATGAGATAGGCATCCTTTTATGACAATGGAAATTAAAGTACCGACTTCAAATAACAGTGTACATTTAAGAATTTCTAATAAAAAATACCTTACCTCTACAGCGATAATTTTTATGGTTCTTTTAACAGTTGCTTATCCAACTTATACAAACTATTATGAGTATTATAAAAGGCAACAGGATGATATATGACTTAAAGCAGTGGGCTGTAGCGATCCATAACACCATGAAGATTATGACTCCTTATGGCAACTGCTTATAAAATAATTTTAGAATGTGTTAACCCCTCGTTTACATGAAATTATATGAAATGTTCTGTTGATATGAAGTTATATATGACAATGCCAACATTCTTCATTTTTGAACACAGTACCAATAAATATGAATACTGTGACAATGTGATAGCTCTCTAAAATGAAATCAGGCCTTTGAAGCCCAATGGAATGCATCAGGAAGGGATGCAGGGCCTCTGAAAACTAAAAAATCAAGCTTACAGTCACTAGAATCATGTTCAGTAGCCAGAGTAGAAACGTCTAGAAATCCTGTAAATCAAGGGGGGGGGAAGAAGCCCCCCCCCCCCCCCCCCATACAGACAGTGGTTTATGTAACAGAAAATACTCTGAAATCAAAAGCAGAGTTTAAGATATCCATTCTAAATAGAAAGTACATATTTAACACCTAAGGATTTTAAGACATTGGTCCTGAACTATGTGCTTTTCTGCTGCCCTGCACAAGGCTCTTTTCTAAATCAGATGCTTTTATATTCAGCTTTTTCTCATTGAAACTTTATAATTCATTAGCACAATATGTGTTACTATGAAATTACTTCAATATGTTAATGACTGAAATGTTCCAGAGCCTCTTTTCCCCCCCACCCTTTGCAACAACACAATGCTTTCAATTTTCCCCTGGGTATTTGGTTCAATAACAATTTATTGCAAAAAACACCACCTTTTGAACTAGCCATGTCACTTGTAACTCCTAAAACATTTGTGAGGGCTCACATTTAAATACTGACTTTTCCACAACGTTCCTGATTTCTGTTATCAAAGATAAGCTCAGTCAAAAGCAGACTTGTTGCTAAGTGGAAGGAAACAGCATATTTGGTGTAAAAGACACTACCAAAACAGACCAAAAATCCACTATATCTTTTCAGATGCATATGCTGAACTTCTAATGAATTTTTAATTACTTCTTACATGGAAAGACAATTTCATTTACTGATTCATGTTCCTTGTGCTTATCAAAGTCTTTTCTCATCTTGAAGTAGAATGAAAAGGTCAGGTCTTGCACTCACCCATACAATAATTCAAGCATACTGTAAATTCAGCCCTTTTGCACTTCTTTTTGAAAAAGGGCTATCTTATTTTGCAACTACGTGTGATGGCATGCAATAAATAAGTTAATTTGTATTTCATTGCATTTTCAATGTAAATTCTCCTACGTAAGCTCGTAGACTGCATTTGCCCTTAGTGAAAAATCATTATGAACATGACTGATTCTCAGTTCAGCACAACTCTCCTTTTTAAACAGCAGAGAAAATGCCACTATTAATAGCAGAGCTGTCAAGACAGCATCATCTGAAAGACTCTGAGTGTTTCAAGACAAAGCCAGATTGTCATTCTCTTTCTGCAGTTTGCAAAGGAGGGGAAAAAAAAAAAAAGAAAAGGAAAAAAAAAGGTCTGATTATCAAAAGTGAGATAGTTTAAAAGAAAACTTAGTTAAAATTTATGCACTGGATCAGGCAGGAAGGGCTGACATGATTTGTGTAGAATCCTTTTGAAAACCAGCAGTTTCTCTTAAAGGAGAATGGTATTTACTAGAGATTCACCTCCAGTGAAGTAAGTTTGGATAGCATGGGGTGTGGTTCATGGTCTCCCTGTATTTTCTACAGATGTCTGTGCTCTTTATAAGATGCTGGGATGGCGAAAAAGGGGTGGAGAATTCTCACAATTACATTTAGTACATCAGAAACAACACTTCTATACATGCATAATTCCTTAATCATTTTTATCCTGACAGGAGCATTGAGGGAGTCTTCATTCTGTGACCTGATTGTGGCCTTGCAGCACCTGAAGGGAGCCTGCAAGGAAAATGGAGAGGGCATGGAGTGATAGGACAAGGGGGAATGGTTTCACACTGACAGAATAGGTTTAGATTGGATATCAGGGAGAAATTCTTTCTTGTGAGGGTGGTGGGACTCTGAAACAGGTTGTCTAGAGAAGTTGTGGATGCCCCGTTCCTGAAACTGCTTAAGGCCAGGTTGGATAGGGCTCTAAGCAATGTGGTCTAGTAAAGGGTGACCCTGCCTATGGCATTGGGGGTGGCACAAGATGATCTTTAAGGTTCCTTCCAACCCAAACCACTCTATGATTCTGTGATTCAATATAGTCACTCCAGACTCTTCCATAAGTAGACACCTGTGCAGTAAACAGGGATGGCAAATTTGCAATGCACTGGCTCCACAAGGAGGTACTCAAATAAGTGCCGTACCCTTCCTTTTGGCAAGATCTTCTCTTCTGCTCTGAAGTGCAGTATGAGTAGTACACATGATGGAGGACTCCATATATAACAATAGTAGTGGCATGTATAAATTACAGCAATATCTTTGAAACCCGAATACATTTTTATACATTAATTCCTACAGAAAGTGACTTTAGATAATTATTGTAGCAGGAAGCAATGGATGGCTTGCTTAGGTTACCAGAAAGGAGGAACACTACTAATATTTCATATTACATATTTATCATTAGCATTGTTTAGAACCTTTGAAAGTGGCACTGGTAACTAAAGGGCAGTTCTGCTTTTGTTTGTATTTCTGGAAGCAGGTTACAGGAGAGCCAGGGGAAGAGAAATTCCAGGAGTTGAACCTTCTGTTGTAATGTAAAGGTAAGTTGTTGGATGAAAGCTAGTAGAAGCCAAGCAATTAAAACTCTATAAACTGTAAGTAGGAACTCATCAATCACTGAACTGTCAATTCTGACTTTTCTGATCCAAACATGAAGTTTGTTTCTCTTGCTTGGGAGATTCCCAGCTATAGAAACTGATTCAGCAACAACTGCTGAGCTCCTTCTCGGAGCAATCAGTAGCAATAGCCCTTTGAGGCTGTTCTGTCAGTGATGTGAGCTGAGTAACATAATACATCGTAAAAGTTGCTTTAAAATATTGTTAACTATCCAAATTACTTCCTTCCATTTGCTAGTCAATTCCATAAAAGGCCACCCTTCACTTCTCAATCACATGTTTTTCCCAATGCAGGAGAAATTATTAGCTTTCCTCCTCTTACCTCTTTGCTGCTTCTTACATGTTTCTTCCACAGGTTTAACATCAGTTTTGGGATCAAAAAGAAGAGCTCTTTGTACTTTTGTCAGCACTGAAATGGCCCACACCAAATAGGCGTAGCAAAGAAAGTTGTGCTAGCAAAAGCTTACCTGATAAAACACTATTTGAATAAAGCAGGTACAGATAGCTCAAGTGCTAACAGTAGAAAATTACAACTCCACACACCAGAAAGTACAAATGTTTTAGTATTCATCAACATAGCACCAAGCAAGAAATACTGGGAAGATAGTATTGCAGCTGAAATTTTCAGACTTTGGCATCCAAATGTAAAAATTTAGGGAACTACCAAGGTTCAAAATCGTAGGTGTGTAGTGTAATTTTAGACTCCTTCCAATGTTCCACCTAGTTTGTAGTTGCTACAACAGTGCTAGCCAGGTTCAGGAATGTCCATCCTGGATATTTTAGGACATATAAAATGATAGCAGAAAACCCTATTTAGGGACCTGATTTACTCCTCCAATTTCAGATTTGGCCATCTGAACACAAGGCACTTTGACTTTCTCAGGGGTGCTGACACTATCAACAAAACCTCTTTCCTATACTTTACTTTGGTTTTGCAGCTAATTTGGAAGGAACCAAAGACTAATAAAATTGCTATAAACATGAAAAAAATTTGTCAGTTCACATGAAACATTGTTCTCAATTCATATAACAGCTACAAGCTGTGACACACACACTATTCTGTTTCATTACTGGTAATATTTACACTCACGCATATTAATGTTGCCGTTGTTTTCTGGTTTATTCAAAAAATTGAAATAAGCCCATTTTAAGTTAATGCCTATAGCTTTTCCTTTCCTTTTTTGATACAACAGGCAAACTAAACCATGAGACAGTCACTCACTTCTAGTTCCTGGTAGCTGAGCAACAATGTAATTTGCTGGAGACATCTGCTTTACACAGCTGTACAGCAGCTGGTAAAGGGCAAGCAACAGGTAATATGGCTCTTTGTCACTCTCATGAACGGGAGAGATACATCCATTACCAGCAGTCTTAATGTGTGTTATTAATGTTATTAAGCAAATGTAAAACTCAGGAATTGAAAAGCAGCCATTAAAAGTAGGAACGAGCTGTCCAGCCGGTGTCAAGAACAACCTAAGAAAAAGGTATATATGAGAAAGAGGGAGACAACCTTAAATCTCAGGCACCTAAAGGAGTTAACTCTGATTAACTCAGGGTGATGATAGCACCCCTGATGGAATTCATCTCACATACATTTAGACACCCACAGTGTAAACATCTACACCTGAGCAAGTCACCCAAGGCTGTTTTTTATAGGCAAAAAGATGAAAGAGGCACAAATCATCTAAGCTATTTTAGACTTCTGTATTAGAAACAGCACTAGAATGGCCTCTCTAGTCATCTCACATTGAGTCAGATAAATGCCACTCCCCAGTATATAAAAGCAGCAGGCAGTTGAGACAAGGCTGGTTCCAGTTCCTCTGCTGCCAGTACATCACAGTGTGGAGCACAGTCATTTTTTGCAACTCCAGACATTTGTGTAGGTAGTTTCCAGAAGAAAGCAGGGCATTGGTATACCATATCTTTTGGATTCTTTTTAATCCTCAGCTCTGATGTCCCCTAACCCTCATACAGGCACAATACTTTAGGCAAATCTTTTCATGCAGACTTAAATCCCAGTGTGAATATCTAAAATCACTGCATACCTACTCAGGATAGAATTGGTCATGGGGTTTTTTTAAGGAGAATACTTGATTTTATTTTTTTTTCCTTAGGCTGGTAACAATTACTTTGCACAGTAATACAGGGGTTTTTTCCTAAGCTCAAGCTTACAGAACTTTGTTAGTTGTAAAAATAGTTGTCTAACCATTCACTAACTGGTACTAAATGCACAGTTAATACCAGCGTCTTGAAATGTGAGTTATGAATTGTTCTGCTGCCAAAGAGATTCCACAATTTCATATTCTATTCCTGTTTGTCTAGGAAAACACTACTCCTGCTTAAGAGAACTTGTAAGAGAAGCTGTAGTACCTTGATTTTGTTAACATTACAT
The DNA here is from genome assembly GCA_013400415.1 of Scytalopus superciliaris. Classification (NCBI taxonomy): domain Eukaryota; kingdom Metazoa; phylum Chordata; class Aves; order Passeriformes; family Rhinocryptidae; genus Scytalopus; species Scytalopus superciliaris. Next base: position 507,176 of record VXBX01002898.1, read on the forward strand.
CTGACTAATTGCTGGACAGACTTCTTGTTGACCCTGCCAAGATGCTGTGTGGCCCAGGAGGCTGGCAATGGTCCTGGGACATCATGAGCTTGGTTTCATTTCTACAGCGCACTCAAGAATCAGCCTTTCTCTTCTTCCCTCAAAGCATTAGTGCTTCCCCCCAAGGCCACTTGCAGGACAGCTGGCATTAGAATTTGGGACCAATATTTCCTTGAAAAGCCTCTTTCACTTTTCTTGTGTCAACCCATAGCTTAATTCAAGCTTGACACAGCAACCACTCATTTAGATGCTTTAAAAAATAAAAGATTCTGAATATTCAGTTCAATCTTTTAAAATCGTATATTAAATAAACTGATCTATCCATTTCAGGATTTCAAACACACTACTGAGTGTCAGTGGGACACAGATCTCCTTCCACCCTGGAAGAAGTGCACCAAGGCATTTTGAAGTTCAATATTCAAGCAGTTAATATTGGCTGGTGTCAATCACCAGCCAGATTATCTGTATAATTGTTTTTCAGCACAATTCTCTCTCTGTAAAATGGGTTTAACCCTGCCTTCATTTCACAGGATTGAAATTGCTACTGTGAAAATAACACCCAAACGTTATTGTACTGTAGTCAAGTGATATAGTGAGTCTGTGGAGAGATGAACTTGTTTCAGATGTTGCACAGAACTTACTGTTATAGTGAAGATAAAACACTGTACTTACTTCTCTTACACTGTGACTTTCCATTCAAGGTGGGAGAAGAGGAACCTGGGGAAAAGAAGTATATAATCATATCATTAAAAACAGAGAGCAAAATATCCAGAAGTAGTACCCATTAAAAAAAAAAAAAAACCCCCACAAAAAAAAAAACAAAAAACCACAACACACACGACCAAAAACCAAATCAAGAACTATGACAATGAACAAAACATTTTGTGACTTTCTAGAGTCCTATTTGCAGACTAACTGTTGTAATTGAGCAAAGAGACTACTATTCCAGCTAAATATTCCTTCTGTATTCAACTCAAGTAGCACAGATGCCTGAAGTGATCCAACACTGGAACTTTAGCCATTTCAATGAAAATCTGGTGTTACAGACTAAACCAACAAAGAAGGGGGATTCCAGTCAAGGCAATGGACTTGGCATTGAAGCAGTTCAGAACTAATTCATGTTCTTGGGGATAGAAAAGATGCATATGGTAACTTTTTATCAGTGAAAACTTTGTCTGAGCTTTTGTGTCAACATCTTGACCAGCAGAAATAATTAAAAATTTGTTTTCCAAAGGCATTGGGACACCTAAAATAAACTAAGAAGACAAAAAGGGAAAAAAAACCAAACCATCATGATCTGCCTAATTCTCACTGAAATCAGGGGAAAATGGTTCTAATCTGTATCCTTGGAAATCTGCAATCAGGTAATTTATTAATATTGAATTTAGTCTATTAAAAGCTGTACATTTTTCTCTGAACTATACTTTGTGCACATTAGAGAATAAATTTGCACAGGTAGCCTTTATTCTGACATTTCTTGGCTCTTTAATCCTAGTCTTGCCTTCTTTAAAGTACTGATTGACTCAATTTTCATGCATGCATGACATCTACTAGTGTTAGTAAAACATGAGATTTTTAATGAACAGTGACAGAATTTTCATTCACGTTTATTCTTTACTGAAAAATGTACATGATTACTACTGTGTTACCCTGAATGATAACCCCATCTATCAATTTAAATATTTTTCACTCTTTTCTTCATACAGATTTTATCCCTCCAAACACTTTTCCTGTTTGAGCTATACACTTCCACAACAAACCTCCACAACTTTTAAGTTTTCCATCTTTCTTAAGATATCTGTTTTCTTCTATTTCAATTACAAGTGATCTGGTGTTTCATTTGCTCTGGCTTTCTTTGTAACTTTTGTTACCTTATTTAGCCCTCAAAAACACCCACAGGGAATATTACCTCAGCATCTTATCAGAACCGTAAAATTGAGGCTGCATTTCGGATGTGCAATATGCTACTGCAGTACCTTCACGAGGGCATTCTGCACAGACCAGGTGAATATTTACTGATGAAATAATGCCCCACCTGCCTCTGCTCCTCTCTGGGGCACTTTCTGTCTATAGGGATTGGAATTAACGACAGTGTCTCTGTTCTGCCTGATGTCAGAGCTGAGAAAGGTGTGAAGGATATATAAGAGCCGTATTACTTGTCAGCAAGGAAGAGGGAAAAGGATACTCCGGAGCTAGATGCAAGCGTGGAATTGTTGTATGCACCCTTCTTGCTAACACAGACAGGCTTCTCCAGTTAGATCCGTGACCACAAAAAGGTAAACAATTTCTCTTTTTTCTCTAGGTGCAGTGCAACAGATGTGCTTTCAGGAAAGCAAAATATTAACCAACAGCATTTTTCAGGAAAAGCCTAAGATAACTTCAAGGTAAACTGCATTCAGGACCAGAATGCAGCCTGGGATATGTCAGGAAATGCAAATCAGAGATGAGGGATAGGATTGAAACTACTAAATGGAAAACGAGCATTTACTGCTGAGAGCTATCTGTCTGAAACTGCACTGTGTCACTAAACTTAGCCTGTGAAAAAGACCAACTGCCGTTGATTTAGGACAGAATGGGCATCAGTAATAGGATATGCTGAAGAGTATTTGAGTCTGCTTTCAGTTTTGAATCATTATTCTTTTCAGAAAGTTTGGAAGGAAAGATGTGCAACCTAAAGCTGTCCATTTTCTTCATTGCACTTTCTGTCACTCTGAGCTGTTTGGAAGCTACACCTATTGAGAAGTGAGTAATAAATAATCATGTTTATTTCTTTTTAGGGAAAAAGGTGTTCAGATTATTGCATGAACTGCTTTTGTTTTTGTGTCTCAAATAATATGAACAAAAATAGAGCTATTCAATTTCACTTGGTGTTTTATTGTTGTTTAAAGATTGCTGTCTGTGGCTGATGATCTGTCTGATGGTACTTCTAAGAGACAAGGATGGATATTGCCAGTAATGGCACAGAATACACTCTCAGGACTTAGTGAGGAAATGCCAGAACAACCAGCAGCAAAGACAAAAAGGTATTGATTTTCCTGTTTGTTTTTTTTTTTTCTAGTCATATCAGATAGGATCAAATTCTGAAGTAAACTTTGTGCCAGTAATATCCTAGTACTTCAGACTCTGTCTCTGCTGTTTATTCTCAAAAAGACATTAGAACATCCCTCTTCTAGTAAACAGAGTTTTCTGTAAGCATAAAGCTCAGTTCCTCTGTAAATTTAAGATCAGAGTATTCAGGGGAAAAAGTGAAATACAGAGACAAAAGCTGCAGATCATTTAATTACTTCACAATTACACACTTTCATAAGTTACAAAGGCTCCAAATACTACATTATCTTGAGAAAAAAGGCGTATTTTGAAAGTATCTTTTTTAAAAAAAATTGTTACATTTCCAAGCTGGAAAAGGGAAAAAAAGAAAATATATCCTTCTTAATAACACTAATTCTCTGCTAGAATGGAATTGTCTTATGACATAACTGTTTCCTGGAAGTAACTTTTCATTACAGATTTAGATATCAATTTAATCATGGGAACAAGGAAAAAAAGCAATTGGCTATGATAGCATTTCACTTATCTGAAATGCATTCATATTTATAGATCCATAAATCCAGTTTCAGGTAACTTTTTAATGAATAAAAAACATTTCAAGAAGTATTTGCAATTCATACTAAATTCGTACAGCACTGAACTATTCACAGAGCCATCAAGTTCACCTGGTTTAGTCAGGATTTTGAGTTAATTTCTTTCAATGACAATGCTGTTATGGATAGATTCAGTAAACACATATGTCTGTTGTTGACTGTTCCTTTCTCATTTAATATATATTAAAACATATTATTATACGACAATTCTCTGTCTTCTGAAATATTTTTATAATGGAGACTAAGTTCTCACATTTTAACAGCTATCACTTAAAAAAAAAAACACAAACAAAACCCAAAATAACTGTAATGCTCAAAGGCAAGGCATCACCTTGCTGAGTGTGGTATGCCTTGTCTGCTTTTCCGGGGCCTTGGACAGCATCTTACTGGGTGACTTGCTTATCGAAGCACATACTCATTTAAAGGCTACAGATCAGAGAGCTAACAAGGCAGGCTCGTCATCAGAAAGAAACCTAGCAGCTTCCTATAAGAGCTTTTAAACTTGGAGTACCAGGACCTGATTTTTTATTTTTAATGGAAAAGAGAACTTTGCCTCCACGAACAAATCAGGATCTCTATGAGAAGCAGTTGCTGTTTGAACCTCCTATGTTAAGGAACTTGGTGAAAGTCTTTAAATCAATACAAATACTCATGAAAATCTAAGAGAAGCTGTATCAAGTCCTATCCAACAATTGCATTTAAATACAACTACATATTTAAAATATTAATTACATATAAATTGCTGCCTATCTCCTGATGAAGAACTAGTATAATACAGACATTTCTCTCACAATTGTTATTCCATTTGGATTCTTAGATCAATAAAAATAACTTTAAAAGGCTATATGACATTTTAGACAACAGATTTAATAATCAATAGGTTAAGGAATTCATTGGTAACTGCTCAGTTTCAAACTGGGAAATTGTCACTCTTCATAGTAAATTTTTGCTGCAGACTGGTGTTTACCTCATGCCACATCAGCATGAAGAAATCCAAGAAAATTAACAATAACTCAATAGGCAATCTCAGCAAGCAAATATTTCTATCTGAAGAAACAACACAGAGGTCTAAGAAACAAATTTGAAAACCCAAGCTCTCTCAAGCTAACAGTTTTATTGTGATTCAAAAGAAACAAATCCCATATAAATTTTACACAGAGTTCTGTAAATAGTCTGTTGATTCAGTTATTTTTAGATATAGATTCATCCACGGACACTCTTTAAAGTATCATCCAGCAAATTATTATCTCCTACCACTACAGCACTTTCAAATTGCAGGTGTTTCAAAAAAGCTGTGGCAGCTTTTCAGTAATGATGAAATCTCTGTTTAGTCAGAGCTGAGTGGCAGAGACAGAGCTAAGGACCATCTTAAGTGGTACTGAAGTTGGCAGAAGCTGGCAAGGCCTGCCACCTCTCATAATACATGGTGCAATTGGGGGGAAGAGTCTTTGGGCTCATTCCACTTAATGTGGACTGGAATATTACCATTCACTTCAGTGAGAGCGGGATGTGATTCTGTGGTAATAAGAGACCTAAATAAATGTTAGTGACTGTCATTATGTTAGTAATCCTCATGATATCAGCAAGAGCTCTAAATAGATTTAGAAGTTCTGCTTGAAGTTAAACATTTAGTCATTGCTTTCACTTACTGTCTTATCTATACTATCATTACAGGTTTTCTGCATGTCACAGACTGCTATGCAGAATATCAATAAAAATGACATATGACTGTTAAGGTCTCTGCATTCAAATAACCCCCACCATTAAAACTGATAATAGATACAGCACAAGAATTTTTTTCAGGCACAAAGTAGGTGGTGGGAAGATTGTAATGTTCCTGTATTTGTGCACATATTAAAAGAACTCCCACATTAGCACAGCTCAAATGACTATGAGAAGTGGCACACTTGATTGCTCATCATTTGACTTAATCTTGGCTCTTTTTGTTTCCCCTTGGTAGTCACCACCTGGAGAAACGGAAATGCAACACTGCTACGTGTGTGACACAGCGCTTGGCCGACTTCCTGGTTCGTTCCAGCAACAGCATCGGGGCAATTTATTCACCTACGAATGTGGGGTCCAATACATATGGAAAGAGGGACACAGTAGGGCTATTAAGCAGAGAATCCCAAAAGGATGCACAGCTCTAGGGTGTTAAAGTGGCTACTGATACAGTTTTCATTAGGAGCTTGGATTTTCATGTGTCGATAACCTCTTGGTCATTAATTACTTGTACAGTCTTAACAGTGCCTTGTTTCCTGTGTGTGTGTGGGTATGTGATTTATGTCCACCATTTCACTATGCATGTGCAGTGACATGCATAGGCTATCCTTTCAACTCCATCAAGAATTCCAGAAATCTGCTTGTCAAATTCAGTTGTAAAAAAAAATAAATATATCTATCATGATAATAAATGGAAAAGTAATTGCAACAGGGTTTTTTATTATTATTATTTTTATTAAAAGGATGAAAAAGATAACCATGATGTGTATGTCTTTATAGTCACAGTTTGGTATGAGAAAGAAGTCATCTTAATTAAAGAACAACAAATATCAGAACACTAGCAAAAGTTATGTCCTAGTGAAAGTAAAAAAAGAAAAATCTTCTGGGTTTGAAACATCTACAGCATCTTGTTCTGCACAACTGAAGGAACAGTTAGATGAGACAAAACAGTTGCAATTGCACATCATCATCATATGGATATGCAGTTATCTGACTGGTCTCTTTCCACTTTAACATGCATTAAGCAAACAGAAGGGGTCTTGCAGCACAGACTTCCATACATACCAAGTATGGGATTTTAAGGATTTGCAGTTGTTACTCTGAAATGTTATCAGTAAAATGAAAATATCATGGGAATAAGTGCTTTCAAATATGAGTAACAGAAAACTTGGTTAACAATCTAGCAGAAACTCCTGTCCTTGGGTATTCCTGTCCATGAACTAGAGCAACAAAGAGAAGAAATAAGAGTCAAAAAACAGTTCAAGATCAAAACATGTCAGAGAAACAGGGTGAATTTGCCCACTGGCATACTTATATTGCTACCAAAATCTGAGAAAACTATTTTAGAGGTGGGCATACCCTAATGAAAGTTTGACAGTGTTATTTTCTACTACCCCAGCCCAGTATAAGTGCAGGCTTAAAAAACAGGTTTGTTCTTTTAAATTGCTAAGCAGACTTTCACAGAGATTACATCCTGTATCACAGCAAATGTTGTTTTGTCTATCATGTTCTCAGTGAAGGGTTCAGTATCATCTGAAAAATACTATTGTCCAAGTATAAAAAACATTCAGCAGAAGCTTAGTTCTGGAGGAGCAAATTAAATCTTAGTAATTGCCTTCAGTTGATTCTGTTATAAACTATACCTCAAAATAGAAATATTTTTGCAAAGTTTAATGTTAAATGGCATATTCCCTTCACAAATAATACACAGGAATAAAAATTACTGCACAGAATTTCTGCTGTAAAAGCGCTTCTGATTACTCTCTTCATTGAGGAAAGTTTCAACCTTCATTAATGTTCTAATGGATATTTATTCTGAATTTTATTGAGAAAACCATTCATATGGTATTAAACTTGTCTAATTTCTGCCAGCTTCCATCCAAGTTACTTTTTAATTATACTACACACCCATTGTGTGCTTAATTTGTTTTTCAGCCAGAATATTTATTTTTTCAGAAAATAAATGAGAAAGCGGCAGATAGCTTTGAAGCCTCACTGTGACGTTGTTTGTACAGAGGAGTCTTCCCTGTGAGTGGATGCTGATTTCTAAGCTGATCCCAACCTGAAATATCTACAATGTTTTATGCACCAGTTTTTGCTCTTTCAGCTCCCAAATCACAACAAAGCACAGGCTGCCTATGCACAGGATCAGTGGAACTGGTTACATTCTTTTCTGCCGTATGCACCCCTGAACCTGATCCATTTGACACTAACATCTATTTAACATGGTTGTACTATTTGGCAAATATGAAAACTGTTACTCTTCCCCTAAATCAGTGAAACCACAGAGACAGCTCAGAGGGTGACCATCTCACCTATCCCCAGCTGCTCTTTGTCTCACCAGTTGTCAGTGCTCTCCTGTTTGGTGGAGAAAGACAGCTACTTCCAATTCATCCCAGCTTAGACATCCATTTTGGGATGGGATGAATCACTCTTGAACTGCCTCCATTTCTTCCTTGACGATAGAGAGTGTCTAGACAATTAGCTGAAAATGAGCACTTGACTTCAAGATAACTTAGAGTTAGGTGACAGGAATCTCATCTGCAACTGGTATGAACTGTTCAAACTAAAATGAAAAGGTTTGGTTAAAAAAAAAAAAA
>VXBX01002898.1:515236-537663 GCA_013400415.1 Scytalopus superciliaris
AACCCACAACACCAACTCTTCAGACTCCAGATCAGCTCATATTCTGAACTACATAAGTTAATTCATCAGTTGGAGCACCTTGGGAAACTGCCTACACTGGGACTTGTTTCCCCATATGTGCCCTTGAGAACACAACTCTGCCACCTTTGCTTCCTTCTCTGTAGTTCCCACTGACTGCACTTAGGCCTCCCAGAGAAGAAGGATCTAGTCATGGTAAGCCTGGATACAAGCACAATCCTGAGAGAATGAGTCAAGAAAAGAGTGGATTTAAAAAGAAAAATGTTTTAAAAATTAAAAAATCCCACCACATTACAGATAAGCATTTAATCATTTCTTCATCAGAACCACAAACAATGTAGCTTCAGACATTTCAGATTATGAAGACTGCTAGGTGAAGACTCGTTAACAAAAGTTAAGCCCCTCTATGCATTTTTTAAAATCCCAATATGCATTTTTCTGCCTCTTCAGGGACATCAATATTTTTTGAGGATCAAGTCTTACATAGATTGGGTTCCTTTTCAATTCTTCTGGATGCCCTAAATCTTTCAGAGCATGTGCAAGAAAACATAAAATACAAAAAAGGAAAATCAAGAATGCACGCAACATGATAAACATGGCTGTATTCCCTTTTAAAAACAAAAATACTAGATCTCTCCTTTTTAATGTGTTCTGTTAAATTGTGTTTAAAAAGAGCAGGATAGGGACATAATATTGAATTTCACTGAACGAGAAGGGAAAGAATAGAAGTCATCAAACAAGCAAAAGGAATGTTAGGGGAAAAGAAAGATTATATGAACATGAAGAATGTTTTAAATGGAGTAGTGGGCCCTAGGGTCTAATATTTCTCAGGAACTATGACAGCTTCATAAAAGACAAAATTTATTTTTTTTTTTTTTCATGAAGAATAGAGTTGAGGCAAAAAATTGATTTCACTGGTAAAAGCTTGGGCTAAAACTAAGAAAGCACACAATATATGTGAAATATAAAATGCTTTTTTATTGAATAGCAAACTTTAAATTAATAGCTTTCATTTCTATTAAGAAAATATAGCTATTTTTCAAACAAAGAAGTTTCTTAGTGAGAGTTTTAAACACCAGGTTGGCAAAGCTTCCATTCATCTTCAACAGGATAAATTATTAGAAAGTCTGGATTTTGCTGAATGGCTTTCTAAAACTATTTGAAAGTTAATACACTGATACTATGAATAAAATCCTTTTCCTGCAATGCACTTTTGCACATCTTCAGTAGCTGCCATCCTCACTTTCTAGAATTGTGCTGAGTTTGACTCACTTAGCTCACCTACAAATATAGTTTGACAGGTATGGTAGACTTTTTGCTCAGAGTTACAAGGTTAAGTAATTCTGTTGTCTAGGCTCATTATTATGTAGGAAAGGGACTGCTCTATATTGCTTTTGCAATGCAACTAGCAGAAAGCTGCGGTTAGGTACATCTCTGTGTACACCTCTGTGTACACTTCCTTGCTGTATTCAGAATAATGGTTGAAGTAACATGAAACAGAATCTTCCCGTGGGATGCGACAACTTCTATTCCCATCATCTTACTGTTATCTCTGTTTTTCCACACTCAGAAAAAATCCCACACCGAAAACCAAAATATTTTAGTGCAGCTAAAAGGCTCCATAACCAGACTCAGACCTGAAATCCACCATTTGAACTAAGCTTCAGTTTAGGAACAAAGCCCCTAAAATCTGGATTTGCTATATTTTTCCTGAAAACTTTAGACAAATTGGTTTCCAGCTTCAGTTGCTATGAAAACTATTTATCCCTAATTGCATTCAGCTAAGAGTTGTTTCTCTAACTAAAACCTATCTTGAAAGCGAAATATTAAAAAAATCTCAAACTAGGACTCCTATATGCCATCAAAAGCTGAAAGTCATGACATCAGAAGCTCACTAAAGAATGAGACAATGGTGATAAGACAATAGTTAAAACAGCTGTTCATTGTGCAAGAAATTGTCTCCTTGAATGCTAAAACATCTGAACAAAAAGAACAAATTCAAATGCATTTTACTCAACAATAAGGCTGACTTGAGTAACAATCATGCCATAAAGTCCCTATTTCCTAGAAATACATTTAGAAATACAAAATAAGTTTAATTATTCAAATTCTGAATCTTAGACCTATCTCTACTATGATATTTTTTTTCCCTCTACCTTAAAAGGCTTTTTCTGATGCTGCATTAGAGAAAATGAAACTGTTTCTTATGGGCTCTTTTGACAGTATCCTTCATATAAGTTATTACAGCACAGGTAGCCTGAGCTCTGCTGCAGAACAGCTGGTGATACCAAGAGTGATAGAAACTGAACAGAATTTCTTTAGTCCCAAGTTTTGATTAGTGCATCAGCTTTGTGGTGGGGCTTTATTATTTTGCTTTTCAAAAAGAATCAATGTACTAGGATGTATTAAAATAATGGCAGTTGTATTAAGTAGATCATTACATGTGTGAATTTATATAGTTGGAATCATTGTGAAATTAAATCCTATTCAATATGATTAAAATAGCATTAAAATCAGAACCTATTTATTATTATTATTTACATTCTCAACAGAGGCAGATCACTTTTTTCAAACAGAATCAGTCTTTATTCACTAAGCAGGTTCTTTGGAAGGAGTCGAAGTGGGACTCGCCTGCACTAAGGGAATTGTGCAAAAATTTAAGCAGCCTGTGATTCATTGTCAGTGACGATTCCTGGCTCTTGGCCTTGTGTAACCTCATTCAGTTGTCCTCAGCCCATCGATCCAGCCTGTCCAGATCCACCTTCATAGCCTTCTTTCCCTCCAGCAGATTAACACTCCTGCCCTACTTGGTGTTGTCTGCAAACTTACTGCAGTGTAATCCATCCCCTCATCCACACCATTCATAAAGATATTAAACAGGACTGGGGATTTCCATATTTCCAGACCCAGAGCAAGTTAGCAGAACCAGCACTTTGATCCTGTTCTGGAAGCAGGGCCCTGAAAGATGCTGCTGGAGTAAGTGGCCATCGCCTGTGCTTCTTGGGAGCTGCTGACTCCTCAACCAATCTCAAAACCCAGGCTAGTCCCACAGCACCTGGTGCTTCAAGTATCTGCATGCAGCACTTCCCTCAGACTGTGTCAAACTGACATCCTACAAACTTCCAGGAGGAGGCAGGAATGCTGCTCATAACTGCAGGATGTGAGGAAAGCCACAGCACAAGTCATCCATACTTTTCCCAGCTTCTCCTTTGATCTTCTGAGGCTAACCCTGCATATCCTTCCTTCCTAAGGAAGACTTACTGAGTGAGGACTTTCTAAAGGCAAGGCATTATTACTTGCTGTTAACAAACTTTTCTTTTTTTTTTTTTTTTTTTTTTTTTTTTGTGTCTTTTTCCCCCACAANTTTTTTTTTTGGAGACCTTTCCCCAAATCAAAAAGCAAATGTCACTAGTTTTTCCTACAATTTTTTCCCTAGTATTACAGTATGACTTTCCCAAGGCCTGTGGGATGCACTCCATCTGCTAACATGCAGCTCACACGATGGGAAAAGCTAGACCAGATATCAGCATGTTTGGAGAAGACCTAATGAAAGTATTGTTAGATGAACCCAGAGAATGTAAACAGTAAAGAAACCTAATCTTAGTGCTACGATTTCTGGAAGAGAAAAATGCTGTTTTTCTCTTTAATCATCAAATTCAGTGTTTTCCCAGCTCAAACCCAGATACATGAAGGACAGCCCTGATGGCATCAGTATCAGCTCTGTAAAAGCAAAGCCACTGAGTGAACCTAATGTAGCATAGAACTACTAAACCATGACCTCTGGACTTGAACAACTGACAGAGAAATCTGTTTCATCCTAATATTCTTCCTCTTAATTCCACACCTTAGCAAATATAACTTCTGTGAATCACCACTCACAGCTGTGAATGAAAGTAATTTAAACCCCAGCTCCTTCTACAATTGTTACATTAAACAATTGGCACTGGACGGGCATGAATGACTCTGCAGAATGACTTCCATCAACTTCTCTCTAAGTATCAAAAATCACAGCATATCCTGCATTGGCAGGGACTCACTAGGATCATCAAAGTCCAGCTCCTGGCCCTGCACAGCCCCAAGAGTCACACCATGTGCCTGAGAGAGTTGTTCACAAACACTTCTTGAACTCTGTCAGGTTTGGTGCTGTGACTACTTCCCTGGGGAGCCTGTTCAGTGCTCAACCACCCTCTGGGTAAAAGAAGCTTTTCCTAACATCCAGCCTAAACCTCTCCTTACTCAGCTTCATACATATCACTTTCAGTTGGATAAGCCTCGATGTCTGAAAGCAAGTTATACTCTGGAGGATGGTTAAGACAGTGTTTTTTTCCAGAACAATATGCTTCAAAACTGATTCCATAAAACCAAGAAAGAAAACACTCTGTCCCTAGAAGGGCATGCATGACTTCAGGCCTCATTCTACATTTTCCTGTCCCTTATGGGGTGCTGAACTAAGTGCAGGAGCCCAGCTGTCATCTTCTTGCACCTCCCTAATTTCACCATCATTTTCACCGCACAACCCTCAGCAAAGATACACCTCAGAGATCACCATAACTGGGTTTGTGCTACAACAATTTCCCAAAGGTTTTCCCAGCAAGATCACTCCCACCAGGAGAGATGTTCCCCCTCTCTCTCCAGAGCACACCCCAAGAGAACCTGGACTGCAAATGCCTTCCTCCATACTGTTGGAAGTTACAGGCTGAGGCTTCTTAGATGACTGGCAGTCCTGTAACAGACAAACCTCTTCCTATTTTAGGCACTGTTACTTTCCAGCACAGCTTTTGCTCCTTTTTTTTCTCCCTTCTTGTTTTGGGAAAGTTTGAAGGGGGAAAAAAACATCAGCGAATAAATAACCATTGCTTTGAAAACAGTACAGCATAGTCAACATAAGCAGCCAGGGGAAAAGATAATGGAATGTTTTCCAAACTTGTAGACAGACAGCTTCAAACAAACAACAGACTCTCAGTCACAAGGAGAGTCTGACTTGAATGTACAACTCAAGCAGCTGTGCAGAAACAAAAACTTTGCAACAAAATGGTGAATACTTTTTTATTTTTGGTTAATTTTTTTTCCCAAAAGTCACAGAGGTTTTCAGAGAGCTGTGTCAAAGTCTTCAACCTTAACAAATCTGTACTGTTCTTAAAACACATTCCACCACATATTCAGGTAGTTACGTCACAATACATTTAGAAATCCAGAGGGCACTTTTAATTTCTGATGTGATTTTTCAGAAAAGTAACATTTATGTTAAGAACAATATCAAGTCATGCAGGAGATCCCTGAGCTGGAAGGGATCCACAAGGATCATCAAAGCCTGATTGCTGGCCCTGCACAGGACAGCCCAAAGAACCACATCATGTGCCTGAGAGTCTTGTCCAAACTCCTCTTTCTACAAAACCTTTGCTAGAATAGCAAACACTAGTAAGATAGGAAATAACTTAGTCTGAGTCAACTACAAAACCCCAAAACAGTGGCATTTCAGAACACGTCACTAATAAGAGCAAAACTGACACTTTGTGGGAGTTCTGCAGCAAGGCAGCAGCAAAGAGCCCTGGCATTCAGACCATTCCCTTCACACTCTGGATGTGTGTGTGTGTGCATGCACATATGTAAACACAGCTCAGGACAAAATTCTGTGGGTTTAGGTAAACAGGAACCTCCTCTTTGGTTTTCATTTTTGGGATAACACACTGATTGAACCTGAACTCATTAATCCAACTTTTTATTATTTATGATAGTATTGCTAGAACTAATACCAATATTAATTTTTATCTTTTTGTCACAATTCTTTTTGATGAATGCCAAAAGGATAAGAATATTGAAGGAGTTTTAAATCAGGACACATGTTATTATCTGGTCTGGGAGATGGGGAAGAATGAGATAAGAAGCATAATTTATTGTTGGCCTTGCAGGTAAAGTAGGAAAAAATGAAAGACAGCAGAATGCAACTCAGGAGGCACCTAATAAGCAGCTTGGGGAAAAAAAAACAACAAACAACTCAGAGATAAGTGAAAATATAGAAAAGCTAAGGAAAAGGGAACTCTATGGGTGGTAGAGCTAACTTTTGCATCATTTGAAACCAAAATGCATCCCAAGCACAAGAGCTAACACTTTTGTATGACTCTCAGGACTCAAAGAAGCTTTGGAAAGGTCTCCTAGAGGTGAAAAATCTCAATTTCTTCATTTAATCATCATATTAAGTAACAAGTTTGAGTAAAGACTACAGGATTTAGCCCACTGCTACTATATGGTTATAGAAAAAAATCAACATTGTGCATGTTTTAAGAAATTCTTTACTCTCTATTCAGAATCACAAGCAAGAGACTTGAGTAACATCAATCAATGGTCATAAATTTCACTGCTCACGTATTACACTTTATTTATTTATATACCCAGCAAGGGACTGGAGATTGGGTAGGTGACTAATGCTAAGGTTATAGATTGCCCAGAGAAGAAAACTAAACATAACTGAACTTCCTCCTCATCCAAATACATCCATCACATTCTAATAAAATGAAGTGCAATTCTAATCAAAACTGATCCGAACTATTTTTTTAACCCAGACATCTGCATCCAGTGCATACTCACTGACCAAAATAAGATTTTTGAATTTGTTGGCTTGTATTACTACATAATTAAAGAACTAAAGAACTAGCAGAAATCACTGCGATATTGGCTTTTCTTTATTTTCCATATCCTACAGAATTGTTATTTACAACTCAAAGTTTGCATAATATACTATAAGTGTAATCAAAATATCCATCAAACGAATTGCCACAGACTATGAACTTTGTATTTTACATTTTCGATGCCCCTCTGTGCCTCACAATCTCCCTTTGAAATATCTGTTTAGAGAAAAAAAAAATCTGTTGTATCAGTTTTAAACTGGCAAAGATAAGCTGGAAACTAGACTCAGAGAAATTGTGTACCTGCCTCATTGTTTTCCACTGTGTTCCACACTCAAATCTATTAAATACTGCTCAAAAATAAACACTGTTAACTATTTCACTGTGGATGTAAGCAGGCATGGTTGTAGACATAAAAATTATAATGGTGATGTGCCAGTCTGTTGATAAAGCCATTTCCTGTGGTTAACATGTTTTGCTATCACAAGCAGCTTTGATGGTCAGCGTACTGTGGAATTCTCCTTTGCAAAACTGCAAGTTTGATATTCAAATCCATGTGAGCCTTCAAAGACGTCATTTGGCCAGATCAATTTTTCAAATCAAAATAGATTAACAAAGTCACACATCAGGTGATGTTTAGATACCAAGCAAGTCCCAATAAAGCTCAAGTGCACAAGCATAAGATAAAGCATGAATATTTTTTCTAAGGATATATCACTCAATACCACCCATTACAATTCTCTGCATAACCTTTTATTGCATCTACTCATGTTAGTCACTTATATATACACACTCTTTTAACCTGTGTCCTTTTCCCCCACTTTCTATGTAATGCTTTTACTTTTCAGTGCATTAAAGTCTATTGTTTCAGTCACAGAACACTCCCACTGCACTTACATTTCCCCAATACCCAACAGACAGTAACAAGATAGCCTTCCTCTGCCCAGCTGCACACAGCTCTTCCCCTAAACATTGTTTTCCAGGAGATTTGATCTCCACATCCTGAGTTTGCAGATATCTGTCTTCCCCTCCTCAACTGCTTTTAACCAGTGCTTTCACTCCTCTCTCCTCACAGAAAAGACAGCAAATGAAATCCAACCTGGTCATGGGGCCTTTTCTTCAGCTACAAGATTCCGTCTTCAACTCTATTACAAAGACCCCTTCCCCACGTCCTTAGCCCCTCTCACCTCCTGTCTCCTATGAAAGCCATTGCTCAGCCTGCCTAGATCTCCATGGCACCGAATCCATCCAACCCCTTGGTTCCCCAGTACTGGTATGGCCCCTGCTCTCCTGTCCCTCCAGCCCCTTTTTCTCCACACCATTTTAGAGTCTCATGTCAGCTATCCTGCTATGCTGTGTCTCAGCACAAATGTGTTACTTGAAATACATAAATCAGAGCCACCTGGAATAGAACTCAGTTGCTACTGCCCAAGGAATCAAGAGAAAACAGAAGTGACCAGACTGGCTGAACGCTTGAATGCAATTACATAGCTGAAGCCATACTCAAATAAAACTGTCACACCCCAAAGGAAAGGGAAAATACCAGTTTTCTAGTGAAGCACAGAACAGCATCAGTTTCCACAAATGAGACTTTGTCATAACTGGAATGGGAATGACAAGAACGTGAAAGTCACCTCTAATGGCAAGGCAGAAGGGACCCAGTGCTCTCATCACACCCCATTACCAAAACCAACCCCTTCCTCCCTTCTACCTCCACATCAGCAGCACACAGCCAGTTCCTCACTGCCATCCACACTCACCCTTGCTCCAGGCCGCACCTGATAGATGGGCTAGGGCTGACCAAATAAGAGCTGCAGCCCAACAGTGCCCAGATAGTTCTCCACTCCTCCCACACCCGAGTCCACTCTCTCCAGCAG
This sequence comes from Scytalopus superciliaris, assembly GCA_013400415.1. Taxonomy (NCBI): domain Eukaryota; kingdom Metazoa; phylum Chordata; class Aves; order Passeriformes; family Rhinocryptidae; genus Scytalopus; species Scytalopus superciliaris. The sequence continues at coordinate 523,755 of VXBX01002898.1, forward strand.
AGCAGCAATGTCCAAGTCTAGTGTTCCAACTGGTCCTCTCTCTCTCTCAAAGAAAACTTAGAAATAAAAGCAGCTGTGAGTCAGGAAGACAGCCAAGTTTGTTTGCCCTTGAAAGGAGGTGGTCATACAGAGTGAAAGACAAAATGAGCAGAGAACTCCTAAGGAAATATATTCACCCTGGTACCTTCTCCAAGCATTAGTCAAAAGCTCCACAAGTTTGGCAGCAAGACACCACTTTCACAGTCTTGAGGTAAATTTCTTTTGCGCTTTGTACACAAATAAAGGAAACCCTAATATAAGGACATACACATTGCCAAGGGGCAAACACCTTACTGATGGGTTGAGGTTCCCTCTCACTAACATAATGTGAGAAAGAGTCAAGCAGTTTCTTTACTTAGTGCCAGAAATGTAACAACTTCTATAAGCAACAGGCTTATAATGATTAAAGGCTTAAAATGCTTAAAATAAGTAAGTTTCAGAGACAGAAACTGAGATCATACATATATGTGTACATTTGCCACAAAACTCATAGGTGACTCCTGCAAGTCTGCAGGAGGGCATTTCCACAGAATGAAACCTTTGGAAAATAGAGAAGACTGGGACTAAACACTTGGAGAGCAGGAAAATTGTTTCCTTCCCGAGGTCAACCCTGAAGTGTGAAAAACAAAGTCAGAGAAGCCTGGTTATCCACTGGTTTCCCTTGAAAATTTCAGTGGACATCATTATTGTAGGCTATAAATGGAGTGAAAGACAGGGGCACCTTCACACTGTGAACCCTCTGGCCAGGTAGATGACAAAGCAGAGACTAAAGTGTGTTTTAATTCTCAGCATGAATGTGGTTAATCCACTGGGATAAAAAGCTCCCCACACTCCTTTGCTTCCTTCCTTCTGCCAGGAGAGCAGTTTGGAAGATCCTCTTCCAAGCCTTTTCATTTTTATTCAATCAGATTGAATCATCAAGTAAGATTTTCTTATAAAAGCAAGAAATTAGTTAATAACAGATTAACACACTGACTCCCTAGATGAAGTATCAGCAACGAGAATCAACATAAGTGATGAGTAAGAGTCAAGGTGTATTAAACACAGGGCAAACAATAACTCTACAGATGTTTGTATCTGATGGCTTCAGAACAGGTTTCAGAGGGACATGAACCAGCATGGTAAGTGGAAAGGCTGAGCTGGGGGAAAGGAGGTAGGAAATAATATTGCTACTGCTGTAAAATGCCTTTGGAACTGCAGTTGTGACAGTGACACTCCTGCTTTTTTTTTGCGAACTACATTTAAAAAGTAGCAAAACACTACCAAATCAAAAATAAAAGGCTCAGTGAATGGAATTGAACAGTAGGAACGGCGGGAGAGAAGTCAAAAAGCACTAGGCAATGAAACATCAACTGAAATTATATATAACTCTTAATAAAAAGAAAACAATCATATGAAAAGTACGTGAACCAGAAAAAGGAAAATATGCCGAAATTGAGAATAGTAGTATAATTTTCAATACACAGTCTGAAGAACAGAAGGATACAACAGAGGCTGTTTGTACCCTGAATACCCACAGGAAAGGCAAGAAAAGCTAAACTGGAAGAGACATTCAAAGGAAGTGCTAATCAGAAAGCTCACAAGTAATTAATTAAGGGGGAAAAAATCCACTCACACTAAGCTCTGGAAACCAAAAAAAAAAAAAAAAAAAAAAAAAAAAAAAAAAAAAAAAAAAAAAAAAAAAAAACTGGGACAAGGAGCACTCCAACCAGAAGGGTTCTGAAATAATTTTTACCATGCTCCAGTGTATATATCCTCTGCAAATATAAATAGTGATGATAGGATCTAAAGAGCTCTATGCTAGCAGGAATATAGTTCTGAATATGATGTCACTTGTATTGGCAAAAACAACAGAAGAAACCAGCCTAAGAAATGGCAACATTTTCCTGCACTAAAGTGCCCAAGGCAATTGGAAGGGAACAAAGCTGTTCCTTAAATCTAAAATCCCACATGTTGAGATATATATTTGTGCTAAAAGGGATTTACATTACAAGAATGCCAGCAGTTTTATCTTATGACTCAGGCCATTTGAGTGAAAATTTAGTCAATTATTCTTGATAGAAAAATAGCTTTATCCTTTTTTTTTTGTGTTGTTTCATGGACTGATTTGGTTCAGTATGGAAATTTAATGAGCAACACTAACTTCCAGAAGAAATACAAAATTAAAACTGTGCAGTCTCTTTCCTAGTTTGTGATGTCTCTTTTTCAAATTGAGGTGTTTAGAAAGTGATAAAATCTTCAGGATTACTTCCCAACACCTAGTGCTTCTGCTCAGCCTAAAAACCCAGCATGTTGTACTCTGAGGTCTTTTGCAGAACTTCAGTTAAGTCAGCAAGTCCCTTAGGAAAAAAAAATCTATCCATTTTATTCCTGTTTGTGTATCTGTAATTAATGCCATGAATTTTCATTAAAAGGCTGTAGTTACCACTCACTTGGGAATGAGTTTCCTTAGAATCTTAACAGTAAAATTCAAGAATGTGGGTGATAAGCTGCTGTCATCACATCTTTGTAGCATGAAAATGCCACTTCCACAATAATGCTGTGCTCCTAGGATGCAGATGGAAGCAATGAGGAGTGGTCATTTTCACCGCTAGTAAAAGTAAAGTGTAAATGTTAACAGCTACTGATATTGAAACCACTCTCTTTTTACTTCACTCTGAACAACTGGTATTTTTTATTATTATTATTATTATTATTACTATTAGCTCTTTCAAAAAGCAGAGGCCTCTCTGAAATCATAACTAATTGCACTGGATGCATAATGTAGGAATTAATTTATGAATTAATTTAAATGGTGGCCAAGTAATAAACTTTATCAAAATTGATAATTTCAATCCTCAATGTATTTCAGGCTTTCCAGTTGCACATGAACTTCATACATTCATAGTGCAAGTTGAACTGTTATATTCTGTCTAAATGGAAAATGTTATAAATCCTCCCATAAAACAAAATCATGGACTATCACTGCGACGAATAATTTTAAATTAAATTTCCCCTGCCCCAAAATATAGACACTGAGATTGTACTTTTAGTTACTTGGCAGCAATATTTACTATCCCTGACAGATTTTTGGAGTGCTCTATGAAAAAGTGAGCAACAGCAAAGACTAACTGGCTTTGCCTCCTGCTAGAAAGACAGACTGAACTGAAAAATTGTGGATATCACTGAAGTCAGAACTGATATTCACGGGAGCTGTGGATTCTTAGTGCGTCTCAAAAATGGATCATTTCTCAAAGTTTGCGTATCACATTAGAAGTCTTGAACCCATCTCCTTTAAGCAGGACACAAGACCTTGTTTATCTTTCAAGGTACTCCCAAAAATAAATCTTTTTAAACATCATGGAATTCCAAGCAATCCTTGAGAACTCTGATGAACAGAATGCAATTACCCACATACCCAAATCAGCCTGTTCATACATACTTTGCTGATGAGAAGTCTGTTTCTCCACTATTCATTCTGCATTCAGTTCTGCTCAGCTACAGCCTTATTCTCACTGATGCTCCTTCTCCCTCCTCACCTCCATGTTGCACACACTTCTCCCGCATTTGGTTAATTCTGCACATGATTCCATCTTTTCCATTTTAACCAGGGAAGAGACAAAGTGTACAGAATACCTAATTTTTATCTTCCACACCCTTGCTACAATGCAGCCTTTCCAAGGGGAGGTAGGAATAACGGCACAATAATCCTTCAGGATCATGTTGAAATCGTCTCTGCTCCAGGATGGAAGAGAGTGGGGCAGCTTACAAATACTGAAGTGTTTTCTTTAGACCAGCCTAAAATTTATTGGAAGGAAGGAATTTCCTTCCTGCTCTCAGGATGGCTCCAACCTTGAACAAACTTTTGTGTCACCTGGTAGGAAAGAGAACACAACTACTCAACCCATCAAGAATCTCCTGAAATGCTACTGAGACCAGAAATTGCACCAAATCCTGGAAACACCTGTATGTCAGGTGAGATACATGATACCTGGCAGTGTAGTTTTGATTATATATCAATGACTTTTTTTCTCTTTGTTTTTGACACAAGATACCTTCCATTCAAGCAACATATGTCAAAATATCAACAGCTTTCTCCATACTCACATGTGCATATGGACATACACAGACATGAAAGGATTGAACTATTATCATTAATTGAAATACTATTGTTGTTGTTGTTGTTATATTTCTATAGCTCATTAGCTGACTAAATTTGCTGCAAAAGACAGAAAAATTCTAGAACAGCCATACAGGTTAATACAACTTCCGAACAGATTTAGCAGTAATACTATCAGCACTAGCTGGCCCTAAAACCAGTTCTCCCAAATAACAAGGCATAGGGCAAAACGAAATGGCAGCAAGTTGCACCAGGAGAGGTTTAGATTGGAAATTAGGAAAATTTTCTGCACTGAAAGGGTTATCAGGCATTAGAATGGGCTGTCCAGGGAAGTGGTTGAGTCGCCATCCTGGAGGTACTTAGCATGTGTGGCACTTAAGGACATGGTTTAGTGGTGAATTTCCCAGTACTAGGTTAGCTGGACTCAATGTTCTTAAAGGTATTTTCCAACCTAAATGATTCTATGCTTCTATTGTTCCTGGGGAATTCTTTCAACAGTCAGATTTATACACACATTTCCCCAATTTTCTTCAGTTGTAAGTCAAGCAACCAACATGCATAACATTCACACAAATACATATCTGTCCTCTTATTAATGACACTTAAACATCAGCAGAAATCTGTGCCCCTGCTACAGATTTCTCTCTACGTGATTGTTGTTAGTATGAACTTTATAGGCCTTTTTTAAAACTTTGGGTCGAGGACTTTTTTGGTCTACAAGAACAGATCATGAAGAAAAGATAAAAGCAACAAAAAATTAAGGACATTTTGCTTCAACTTTTCCTTCCAATCACAGAAAATTCTGCTTTATATAATCCTAGAATGGTTTAGGTTGAAAGGACCTCAAAGGTCATCTAGCTCCAGAGTCAGCTTTTTACTAGACCAGGTTCCTCAGAGTCTTGAACACTTATAGGGATGGGGCATCCACAGCTTTCCTGGACAACCTGTTCCACTGTGCCTTACCACTGTCACAGTAAAGAATTTTTCCCTACATCCAACCTAAACCTACTCTCTGTAAGTTTGAAGCCTTTCCCCCTTGTCCTGTCACTCCTGGCTCTTGTAAATAATCTCTCTCCATCTTTCCTTGTAGGCTCCCTTCAGGTACTGGAGGGCCACAATTGGGTCACCCTGAAGCCTTCTCTTCTCCAGGCTGAACCCAATTCTCTCAGCCTTTCCTCACAGGAGAGGTGCTCCATCCCTCTAACCAACTTGGTGGCCTTCTCTGGACTCATTCCTACTTCAGCTGTTGTTCCTTCTCTTTTTCTCCAGAAAAAACTGGAAAAGCTACATGACGTATTAGCACTCCTGCAAACTTCTTCTGACAGTCTACTGTCACTTACAGCTAGAAATACTCCTTGCTGCCTGAGATTTGGAGCAGGATTCAAGCAGCCAAACTGGCTGCAGGACAGTAAGAAACAAATATATTATTTATTATGATTATTATGATGTTTGATCTTCTGTTACCTTTGAGCAGCCTTTTTTCTCTGGATGGAATTGTAACCCTCCAGTCCATACAGGCTGCACTAAGTAATCATTGGATTTATATAATTTTTCTAATACTTTTCAGATGTTCAGAAATACTATCAGTATATTTCATTTATCAGCAATACTGTCTGGCTATATGTCTGTTTTTCTAAGACAAACTATTTCAAAAGTGTTTCTATGAATGTATACTGTGGTAAGTCACATTTCTAAATTGACATGTTAGTATAATGTGATTTAACTTTTACAAAATGTCAATACTTTTTTCTCAGAAAAAATGTGTTTATTAAGCAAGGGCCTTAGGGTGCCCAACAAAGTCAACAAGTGTCTTGCTCTTACTTTAAAGCACACAATTCTCTTATTATTCTCTACATGAGAAGGACACTGTTTGCTGTGACCACATAGCAAATGTCCCACAGGAAATAGTGGAGTATAAGAAATAGCATATTTATTTGTAAAAATACTTCTAAGGAGAAAGGATTGTTTATGGATGAGAAAAGACTGAGGGACAGTTTCCAGTTTCTCACTGCTTTATTTGTGGTAACTTTAAAGGGTACTACCTAAATAAGGTAAACACTGTCGGAATCAGTCTGCAAAAGATGCATCCTTGAAATTTTTTAAATAACATATTTTCAAAAAGGAAAATTATAGATAACTTTAAGCAAGAAATTTGCTCCTTGACTTTGTAAACTAAGGTGGCGTGCAGCCAGAAGAACTGTGCTGACTTACATTCCTGGCTCAGTCTTTGTTTTTGTCACCACTAAATTCACAGGGATTCTGTATTTACTAAAGAATATTTTCCAATGCTGATAAAAACAAATGTAAAAATCAGCTGTAACTTGAAAGAGGTTTTCCAAATGTGGATTTTTCAAAGGTAATGTCCATATTATTCATACTTACATAAGGCCACATTTTCTGATTCCAATAAGGTGATTGTTAAGGTCATGATTTTTCTGTCAAAGAAGGTTTTGATTTTAAACCTAGACCAACTTATTTATAATTTTGTGAATTCTGCCCAGAAGATAGGGTCATGTTGACCTTTTCAGAGAAATTATATGACAAAGGAGAAACCAATTCTGATAGCTTCCTGCTATGAGAAAAAAACTCATGTTCCAAAAACTTGCGATCAAGTTAAACCTCAGATGCAAGCAGGAGTTAAATGGCAGCATCTGTGTTAAAATGGACAATCAAAAGGGACTAATGAAAAAAAATACTGCAGAAGAGCTTCTTCCTCTGCAAATGATTAATGAATTTCATCTTAGGGAAGGGAGAGAAAGAAAGAAAAAGAAAGACAATGGTTATGCAGTTGAAAAATAAGAGGCCAGAAGAAAAGAATTATTCTCTTCTTTGTGTACCATTGTTGACTTTTTGATGGGTAGTTGTATGCAGGCCGTACCTGCTCAGAAAATGAAATATTGTTTACTAAGGTGCTTACTGGAAAGCTTTACGATAAATTATTTAAGATGCAGCAACTTTTCCTCCACTTCAATCCCATTCACAGATCAGGCTAAGCAGAACTCATCTTAATATGCCAGGCCTCCAACAAGTTTTCTACAAACAAACACCTCCTATTTCCCTTTATATCAGAAGCTTACACCAGGCAATATTCATCATCTTCATGTCAGAACTACAATTAATGTTCCTTTGCCATTATTCATATTAGAATTGATAAGGCACTCCTACAATACCACAACAATTAGCAAGAGCAAGGGATGCAGAATCTGGCCATTAAGGTCAAAATTTTAACAAACCTCAAAGTTTAAAGCAGAACTTGCAAACTACTAGAAAGATGTTTGATTTGTTTAGTGAAATACACAGCAGTCTTAGACAACTCTAGGGTACGAATTGTAAACCCACCTCCTTTTAGTAAACAAATGAAACATCATTTTACCAGAGCATGTAGTGACAAGACAAGGGGGCTTCACACTGAAAGGGAGTAGATTTAGATTAGATTAGGGATGTGCTTAAAGCCAGGTTGGATGGGGGTCTAAGCAACCTGGTGTAGTAAAAGTGACCCTGCCCACGGCAGGGGGGTTGGAACTAGATGATCTTTATGGTCCTTTCCAACCCAAACTATTCTGTGATTCTATGATTCTAAATATTTTTATGAAGTTGCTAAGTGTAATTTGCCTTTCAGTTTGTCTTGTGCTGTTGGAATTACCATTTGTCATACTAATTAAAATAAGAACCTTAAAATCTTGTAGGGTTTTGTTGTTTGTTTTTTTCATTTTGTGTGTGATAGTATACAGTTTGTCTAATGGGATGTCTCTGCCAAAGACAAAGATGCCACAAGTAATTTATAGCCCACCCAAACCCAGTAAGCCACCAGGTATTTCCTAGTCAAACCACTAGATTTTCTAAGCCCATTGCTCTGAAAAAGTAATTCATCTCCAGCTGCAAAGCTCTATTGATCAGTATGTCCACTGTGTAATCTTTGGATCTGCATGTATAAAAAACCACCAGCAATTATATGCCTTATTAAATTTAATTCCTCAAGGGATTACTTCTGGGGTTATTCTGTTCTCCTGCAAGAACCAGATTTGAGCTGTACATGACACAGGCAGAAGTCTCATATCTTGTGTTAAAATACTTCTCCATTGTTTAGTACTTGCACTGTTACTGTGCTAGGAAATCAAGGTCAGGGAAGAAAGATCAACTTTCATGTAGGAGGAACAAATAATAGAAGTTTTGGATTTTAAAATACACTTCTGTGTATCTGTGTATGTATCCTATATTATGAGTATAACAGCACTTTCCTCTTCCTAGCAACATTCATTCAGTTTGGTCTGAATTCCACAACAGCAAGTGCTGCTTTTTCAGGTGCAAGCTTTGTGTTTACCCAGAGATACATGTTGGCAAACAGATATGTTTGATGGAAAAACACACAGAGCTATCAGACTATGCAAAACTTGAAAATATTCCAGTAAAAATTTTGTTTTATGGAGTGCAAGAGGTGACCCCAGAAAGTAAAGAAGAACGTGGCCTTTAATGATCCTGTAAGAAAATTACAGTCACTACAGAACATTTCTATGATCTCTGCAAATAATCAGAAGAACCATTTGGTACCAATGTCATGAAGTCCTCAGTCAGAGTAAGCTGAGATAGGCTTACCACTTCTGTACAGGTCAAAATATAGTTACACACAAAAATAATAGAATATTGTCTTTGTTCCAGTCCCTTCTCTGAATGACTAAGGATGATTAAGCTCCATTTCCAGAACTACAAATCATAGAACAATGTCTTGCCATCACTTGCTTACCTGTGAAACACGTCAAGCATTCTGAGATCCTGAGATGAAAGTGGTCTCAACACACCATAAAAATAAATAAAGAACACTGTAAAAAAAACCCAGAAGAATAAATGCATTAAGCAAATGCATTTAAGGTAAATCTATTTCACAGTCATAATGCTATTAAATCCCCTGTTTTAGATTGCAGCCTCTTACTCATGGAAAAACTACAGTCACAGTTTTATGAGTATCCACATACAGAATTATCTCTATATGTACCACTTTGCCAAACATTACAGATACCACCACAGAAAATGGTGTCCTATGTTACAGTAAGAAGTCATGTAATGTAACAAACTTAAAATTTTAGAATTTTAAAATTCTACATAGAAATCACACACTGAGCAAAATTCTTAATGGCAAGGTACCTGTGACAGCAAGGCAGGAAATAAATCTAATGTATAATAAGCACTATAGTTGCTCATCATAAGCCCCCAAGGAAATGACAGAAATATAAAGCAGTTCACAAAAAGAAGTCTCTGTCTTGATTCTGATAGTTTCATTTATCAACAAAGTCCATGACAAGACTACATTAAGGGAACTATTACACTCACTGTGACCAAATGTTATTTGCTTTACCCATCAAAAGTTATTACTGTCAGAACCACTGCCAACATCATAGGCTTGGAAAATGAGACACAAAAGCTGGTTGTTTATTCTTTTAAAAGCACATTAAGAGTCTGCATGGGTAGAAGATTTCCCCCTTACCTAGTGCTACCATGACAAGCCAGGAAACAGCACAAAACCTCAAAAAAAACCATAAAGGTTAAATCTTTATCATAGATGAAAATCAGCCCAGGTGTATGTACATCACTAAATCATCAGTGAACATTTGATATATACCTATATCTATATATATATCTGTGGATACATGGACCTGCCTGGCCATATCAATATAGGACCATTACTAGAACTGACCAGAACGGATAGCCAAAACTGGCTGGATAGCAGACATAAGATGTTCAAAACACCTGCTCTACTACTACCCACAGTATTAACTTAAATGTTGTGTATGATTTCTTCCAGACTGCAGAGGATAAAAAACTTAGCCCACAGGCAGAGGGACAACAGGCATTTCTCACTGTATTGTTGCCTCCTGGGTTGATGCTAATAAACTTTGCAGGGGAAAGCAGCAAAACCATTTGGAGAGTGGCTCATATCAACTTTGGCAGCAGTCCCTGCAGCGAACTAACCCCAGCATTGCACCTGGGATTGATCTCAGCAGGACCTCGTTGCCTAACCCTAAGAGGCAGCACAGTAGCAAACTAGCTTCTACATAATGAGGATGACCAGAACACCAGAAGATGGGTAACAGGTGCAAAGAACTGGAAATTAACAAGAACATGCAGATAAAAACATTTGTGTCAGCTACTAACAAGTTTCAATTCCCTGATGGTCCCTCACCTGGGACCCACTGTGCTCTCTGCCTGGGAGCCCTACTGAAGCTCTGGCCAGGCTTTGATGTATGTGTAACTGTCCCTAAGTGGGTCTTGGGCCTCCCCTGTAGTTGTGTCTCCTGGTGCAATTCCCTGGATGAATCTGGCTCATGACATGTCATACCTGGGGCTGCTCATAACCCCCTTGTCCAGGACCTCTTCTCCATGCACAGCCCCATGGAAGGGACACAGCCTGTGTCTTGGTCACCCTGCCTCCAGGATTGTCCCTGCTCCTCGGGAGGTCCTGTTCAATGTCTGGCTCCTGCTCTGCCAACAAAGTGTATCTATCAGCTTTGAAAATCTAGGGGTTTTTATTAATAGTTCAGAGAAAGTATTGTTCGGAGAACAGCATTTCTAAGTGTTCAGGACACCAGGAAATAAGCAGACGAAGTGACGCTTGCCATCAGGATGATGCCACAGAGCAGGGGAGGGAGGGACAAACACATATATAAAAGTAAAGCTACACAGGAAAATAAATTTTCTATCCTGAAAGCTTATCACTTCCCAAACCTGAATTATGAGCCAGACAATTTGCTGAGGTGGCTCTGTGCTTGACCTAACCAGAGCCAGGCTCTTCTCATTGCTGGAGGTCTGTCCAGGGGCAGTGCAGGTGACAAGGGAAGGGAGTGGCTGGCAATGAGCACTGTCACAACCTCTGATACTGTAAATTTCCCCGGCAGAACTAATCCAGGCTGCCCTAGGCAGCACAACTAATGGGAAGTGACACAACTGTGATCTGAAAATGAGGTAACAGAATAAAACTGTCAGAGTGCTTCCCAGGGAAATGATAAATGATGTCACTGCTATTTCAGGATGTTTCAGGTGAAAAGCAAGTTTTAACTATGCAAGTTACTAAAGGAGAATGAAAAGGTATTATACCTGAGAATAACAACAAAAAAAAATTACTAGGTTACTGTTATATTGCATATGTTTGGGCTTCCATTCTTGCTATATACCACGTCACTGTGCATACTTATCTCTGTGCTCTTTTCCCTAGATAGATCCTGGCTGAGCCCACAGGCCTTGCTCTGTATCAAACTATATATATCCATCCCAACCATTATTTTGCTTTCCACATGATTGTTTCACAGAGGTTACAAGAGTGACTATGAGCTACGAGACTCAGTCCTTAAATGTTATTCATGGGATTCCCCACTTCTGGGACTACAAGCATCTATACTGGCTTCCTTTAGCAGTCAGTTGGTGCAATCATATTTTTCATATGTCTTTTCTCATGCTTCTAAATTCTGAGTTTGCTTAGGTATTTGCTGTTGTCCAGACAGTCTTAAAGAAATGGGGAGCTGTCAGGATATCATTTTTAAAAGCTAGCCCTAACACAAGCCACACATAGGGTGTTACATTAATATTTTATTTGGCAAATGCATCAGTCCCAGAACAAATCATACTATTCATGAAGTAAAATATTCTCCATGCAGATTAGCAGCTCCTTCACATCAGGAGGTTAAAAATTAAGTACATTGTCTGCTTGCAAGAAAAAAAGTGCTACAAAATGGTACAACTTGCACGGTGTTTCTCCAAACCAGCTGCTTACATACAAGTGCCTTACAAAAATAATTAGAAGGGCTTCATATGGCATGCTTAGGGGTATACAGGACAACACTGACTTCTCTTATTTCTGAATCTCAGGGTATTATGGCTAATGGAAGCATTTCTAACTGTGAGTTAACTAAAGAGACCATCAGAATCACAGGTCATCTTAGGCACAAGAAGACTCATGAAAAGCAAGACTTAGGCTCCTGTTCTCCTTTCTCATGCCCCTCACAGAACTGTCAACACTTTGCTGTCACCGTAATTTCCACTTTTTTCTATGTCCCACAGGCACTTAGGAGTGTAGCATAGCTTAGAAACATATCTCCAACTCACCAGCTAGCTCCAGACAGGCTCTGAGCTAAGCAGAGTCAATGGCATAGTGTTGAAGCTGAAGGTCCTCCCATAATACAGAATTTAGTGCCTCTGCCATGTGAGTTAATGAGCAGCTATGCATTTGCCACTTGTCTGATATCTGTCCCCTGCCTGCAGCTTGACTGAAGAATCCCACCCCCCAGGTTTGCCTTTAGCCCTGCATACACCACGCAGAGCACAGCAAGCTGTAATCACACACACAAACACACACACACACACACACACACACACACACCCCATGGGCAGTGCTTGCCCCTGGCCACATGTGCAGACCTCCCCACTGCATTGCCACCAGTGAGACTGGGCCTGCTCCTGGAAGGGCATATTAGCCTGTATAGGACTGTTCACAAATGAAGTGCTCTTTAGAGGCTCACATCTTTTCTGCTTTCATCTAACAAAGGCAAACACAAAGATTAATGTTCCAGTAAGAGCCATAGCCAAAATAAACCTCTCACAGATGCAGGGTAAAAATGTTTACTCGTTCTCACAGAAAGGAAAGCAGAATCCAGTCAACATGTTTTCGCAGGCAAATTCCTGAATGTTTTTGCTAACTGCTGTACTTTCAACTAATAAAAACAGCACAAAACATTCATTTAGCTGGTATTATGCATGAATTTATTTTCAATTATTTTAATTACCTTATGCATTAATTTATTTAATTTATATTATCAATATTTTTTCAAGTCCAATGTGTCAAAATTAGAATGATTTGCACACAGATGTTTCTTGAGAGAAAATCCTAGTAGCAATCATTTCAGAAATAAACACACTAATCTCTAGATATCTTGTTGAAGAGTACATCAAAAGCAGGTAAACTCTGCTTTTGAATGCACTGAAATGACAATAGAATGCATAAGTTTATTATAAAGGCATTTCCAAGCAGCCACAGTCCATGTAGCTCGCCTTGCACAGAGCAGCCGTTCTGGCTCGGCAGGAGCAGGTGTGTGCCCCCTTCAGGCTGTGCCATGCTGCAAACCTGCCCTGGCCACAACATGAATGTATCCAGCTAATTGTAGCGAAAAGTCTGTTCTCAGCTCCCACTCAGGACGGGCGATTACACCACCTGCGGGGCCTTGCCTTTATCTACGATAAAGGGGGTACTCATGAGAACATCCTTTTTGTTTGACAGGTGAAATGATGAATGGACATGTTTTCTTGTAGGAGAACCCTATAAAAACCCGAAAGACCACGGCGCTGGGTATCCTTTCCGCCGACCTGACCAACACAGGGTGCTGCGCCCCGACCCGACCCGACGGCAGACCCGCCCGATCCTGCACCGCCCGACGCTGCACCGCCCGATGCTGCACCGCCTGGCGTTCCCAGCTCCTGGAGGGCCGTAAGATTGTCCCCTTCTGCCACTGAGCCCCGGTGGTGGGGGCTTACAGGGCACTCCAGCTTGTGCTGGGGCCATAGCCACACGTCCCCCTCGGGGCGCTGCGGGAGGGATCCCCCTGGAAACGCGGCTCTGGAGCGGGCACGGGGCACCGGGAGAGCCGGGGCTTTGACCGGGGACTGGACCGCGCTCTCCCCGGGGGCGCGGGACCGGCATCCCGGCAGAGCCCGGTAGAGCCCGACGGAGCCCGGCAGAGCCCGGCAGAGCCGACGGAGCCCCGCAGAGCGCGGCCAGCCGGGGCCGAGGGG
>VXBX01002898.1:539266-556200 GCA_013400415.1 Scytalopus superciliaris
AATCCCCTGGAAAAAAAAAAAAAAAAAAATATCTCTCTAGCCATCTTGTTGGCCCCCTTAATGTACTACAAGGTTGCTATAAGGTCTCCCCAGAACAGCCCCAACTCTCTTTTCTGTCTTCTTAGAAGAAGGTCTCCCTCCCTCTAATCAACTTAGTGGCCCTCCTCTGGACTCATTCCAACAGGTACTCATGCTTGGGATTGCCCCAGCCCAGGTACAGGACCTTGCACTTGGCCTTGTTGAACTTCATGAGGCTTGCACAGGCCCACCTCTCAAGTCTGTCCTGGTCCCTCTGGATGTCATCCCTTCTTTCCATCTTGTCAGCCTTGGCCTTCCTCATTACATCCCTGCACACCCTGACAATATTCCTATAGTCTTCCCATGATTGTTTTGCCACACTGCATAAATTTCTTTGTTGTGTTTGAGATTTACTAGGAGCTCCCTATTCGTCCATGCAAGTCTCCTGTCCCCTTTGTCTGATTTCTTCATCATGGGAATACTCTGGTCTTGATCTTAGAGCAAGTGGTGCCTAAATATTGAGCTGCTGTCTTGTATTCCCTCTTTTCCACTGCCCTATTCCATGGGATTCTTCTAAGGAGGTCTTTGAAGAAACTCTAGTTAGCTCTCTGGAAATTCAGGGTTCTAGTCCTGCTTACTGTTNTTTATACCTAGATGCACTTTATATGTATGCGTCTATGTATTTATACAGAATCATAGAATGGGTAGGGTTGGAAGGGATCTTAAAGATCATCTATTTCCAACCTCCCTGACATGGAACTTCTGCTTAAGGCCATTCCTCCNATTTACATATTCAACCAGACCTTCCTGGTTTGTTAGTACAAGGTCCAGCAACACACCTTTCCTTGTTGGCTCCTCCACCACTTGCATCAAAGAGTTATCATCAGTGATCTGCAGGAACTTCCTGGACTGAGTGTGCCAAGCCATGTTTTCCTTTCAACAAATCAGGGTGGTTGAAGTCCCTCAGGAGAAACAGGGCCTGTAACTGTGAGGCTATTTCCAGCTGTCCATGGAAAACCTCAGCTTCCTCCTCCACTTGGTAGGGGACTCAGTAGTACATCAGACATGTACATAGTACGTAGCATTTTGTTATGTAATGTGTAACATGTTTGGTTCCATAAAAGCTTGGTTCTTCTCCAGGTAGAGCTCTATGGGAGCTGCTAAAAGGCTTTCTTGTAGTCTATCCATTTACGGTCCATGTCTGTCCTTTTTTCTGGTCTAGAAAAGGCAACTCAACTATTTCCCATGTAACATTTTCTTTTGTTTAGTTCACTCATTAATATCTCAAAAAATTTAGCTAAATCATTGTAAATCTAAAACCTTCCAAGGCAGAACTGGGAAGATTAATCCATATTCCTTGATTCGTATGATTTCAAACATGCATAAATCCTTGTACCAACTTCCAGGCTAAATTTGGTTGAATTCCCTAATTCTCTTTTGGTTGAGACAAAATTATACATCTGTATGATAAAAGTAAAAGATTTTCCCACACCATTTTTTTTCCAATCAAAAGACAAAACAAACTTAGCAAAAATCAAACTAACAATACATAAACTAGTCTGTCCTATATAATCCTACTAATACTTGGTCTCCCAACAAGTTGCTCATGACAAACAAATCACAAACATTAATCAACTGATAACACAGGCAATTGTACTGCCAATTAAAAGTTCCATCAGTTCCACATATGATCTCATCTATTAGCATGTTCCTGTTATAGACTGATTATTATAAAGAAGGGGAATTGATCAAGTGTTGATTCAATTTCCATGCTTACCAGAAAAGTTACCAAAGAGTTAAAAGGGCCTAAAGTAAAGTGATTATCCTGTTTCTTGGCAGTTCTCTGTGAGCATTCTCATATAAATCCACTGGCTGATCCCTCACCAACAACTGGTTAGATGTGTTAGACCAGGTTCTGGAGAGGCTGAAGGATCCAAAGTGTTGGACTTCTGAGAGGGTGTTACAGGGAGGGCTCAAAAGCACGTGAGAACTGAAACTCAAACACCGTTGTAAACGTAACTTAAACAGTATTTTACTACAAAAGGTAGCCAAGTAGAACAGAACCCTGAGCGAGGGAGGGGAAGAGAGAGAANTGGTGGTCCTTTGTGCATGTGCGAATTTCCTTGCACCTGCATGGCCCATTCCAGAGGGTCTTAATGAAGTGAGTCTGGGCTTGTACTTCATCCCTGTCTTCCTTTCTTTCTCCTTCAAGTGCCCTTGGATGTTCATTAACCAATCAGATGAGCCCAATTAATTTTAGTTTACACTAAATGTTTCCCTCAAGGACGAGGTTCTCGCTTATCAGCATGTATTTTCCCATAACTTGGCAGGGAAAGAATAATTTTTCACAGGTAGCTGGGCAAACACAAGCCAAAAATACCAGTATTTACACCAGCACGGATACAGGTGGGTTGCCCCTAGAGGGTGGCTTATGTCCTTTGATATTCATTGGGGGTGTGCTGGCATCATTCCTGGAAAAAGAAAACTATACAAGTCATTTCATAACTACCTTTAACTTCTGCTCATATTTTCCATTATCTTATATTATTCTTATATTTCTCTAGAATTTACAGAAACACAGAATCACTTAGGTTTGAAAAGACCTCTGAGATCATCTGTTATGATCTGCCACAGAAGGCGAAGGTAACCCAGGTTCTTGATAACAGATCCCTAGGGGCAGATTAGAGTGAACCAACACTGGATGATCCAGGTTTGTAAATATATATATGTAGGGTTTGTTTTAGAACAATTTGATTGCAAAGGAAAGCAGGTATGTAGCCATTTTGGTTATTATCTATTGTAATATAGCAATACAAAAGCATACAAACACAACTTAAGAAAATGTATAAGGGAAAAGAAAGAGAGTATAAGAGTGGAAACATAGAGTAGAAACATACACAGTCACCACCCATGGATCCAGCAATGAGCCTTGGTTGTTGCAGTTTTGATGTCCTTCGGACAAAGTGATGAACGCTGTCTTGTTGAAGTAATGGTGGCTGATCCACCAGGGGTGGGGGAAGAAGCTTGTGAAACACAAAATTCCATGGGTTACATACACTCAGGGTCAGGTGGGAAGGCCCAGGCACCTCCCTTGTGGCAAAGAGTTTTACACTGGATGAGGTGATACTTTGGATCACAGGACACTTTGTGAGTTTTTGATGGTTTATGAAACCGTCTAAGACATTACAGCTGCCTCTTATGTCAGCCAGCATAGCTGAACAAATTATGGCCCATTGTGGCCATCAGCAGGGGTGAATTCCTTCAGGCTTCATGTGAATGTCCCAGTACTTCCCCAAAGGGAGGATTTACAGCTGAGCCACTTTTGTAAGGACTTTGGCAATTCATTGGCAAAACACATGTAAATTATATATGTTTCTTTTCTGAGTTAAGTATAGGTGGCCAGTCCACCTTGGTCAAAATGGTATGTGACATGTTATGGTCTGATTCCATTGCCATCCTCATGTGCTATCCACATGTGATGTTAACAGGACTGTGGCTGCCCTATGCTCATAGCGTTTGCTGGAACTTTATTGTGAATGAAGATAATACAACAGTATGTGCTTTACCCATGCACATGTGAACAATATCTACAGAAGTAAGGAGTGTTTTTCAGGCCAGGGCCTGGGCTGTCTTCTCTTGCTTCATTTTCGAGAGACCCAAGGTCTTCTAAAGTTCATAGTTTTTATGGTACTGCTTCTCCCCATGCTCCAAGGGAGAAACCGACAAATGCAATGTTTGTTGCATTAGTTTCTGAATTTGTTTGTGAAGATGTTGGTATTTCCTCACCTTTGGCCTCTTCTGAAGATGTATGCTTATATCACACTGTGACATCTACCACATATGTTTGGTTGTCCTTCACAAATATTGGATCTGGTTTATATAGCTCGTTGTTATTTCTTACATGCAGTTCCTGAAACACCACCCAATCTTCCTTTTTAGCTTCCTTTGATAACATTTCACAGATGGAATTGTGTCTTTTAGTTCTTGTATTCTACATGATTGGGCAGTACCTGATGATACGGGAGCATATTTCACTCTCAGCCTGGCAAGGTCTGCAAGGATTGGATGTACTTTTCATGTCTACCCCTTGCCATGAATTCTCTTGTGGGGTAAACTTTCAACTGCAATGCTATTGTGAGCTTCCTGTGTGGGATGCCTCTATAGTTCTCAATCCAAAAGTTGCTGGTCCTATTCCCTTCAAGGATGGTAATACCCAGGCCCTGGGATTCCAGCCTGGTCCATTTGGCAAAGTCTAATTTTCTCCAGTTACAAGATTTTGGATAGCTGATTTTTGGAGTGGCTACCTCCCATTCCAATGTTATTTCCTCATCACTGTGAGATAGTTCCATTACTGGTATGGGTTCACATACTGATGGCATCTTGACTTTGTCTCCTCCAACTCTTATCCATAACTTTTCATATAGTTGTTCAACTTCTTCTTTTTTCAAAATTGTTTTCATCATTTCATCCAAATGTTACAGAATCACAGAATCATCTAGGTTATAGAAGATCTCTGAGATCATCTATTCCAACCTATGTGACCTAACACCACCTTGTCAACCATGGCAGTAATGCCACATCCAGTCTTTTCTTAAACACCTCCAGGGATGGTGACTCCACCACCTCTATGGGCAGCCCGTTCCAATGCCTAATCACTCTCTCTGTAAAGAACTTGTTCCTGATGTCCAATGGAACTCCCCTGGTGCAGCTTAGGACTGTGCTCTCTTATCCTATTGCTTGTTGCCTGGGAGAAGAGACTGATACCCAACTGGCTACAACATTCTTTCATATGGTTATAGAGAGTGACATGGTTTCCACTCTCCAGGCTAAACAATCCCGGGTCCCTCAGCTGCTCCTCACAGGACTTGTGCTCCACTCCCTTCACCACCCTCATTGCCCTTCTCTGGACCAACTGCAGCACCTCAATGTACTTTCTAAATTGAGAGGCCCAGACTGGACACAGCACTCGAGGTGTGGCCTAACCAGTCACTTCCCTGGTCCTGCTGTCCACACTATTCCTGATGGCCAGGATGCCACTGGCCCTCTTGGCCACCTGGGGACACTGCTGGCTCATGATCAGCCTTGTCAGTCAGTGCCCCCTGGTCCCTTTCTGCCTGTTCCCTTCCCTATTGTCCCCTGGGTCTGTTCCCAACCTGTAGTGCTGCAGGGGGTTGTTATGACCAAAGTGCAGGATCCAGCAATGGGCCTTGTTGAACCTCATCCTGTTGGATTCAGCCCATCTCTCCAGCCTGTCCAGGTCTCTCTGCAGAGCCCTCCCACCCTTCAGCTGATTGACACTCTCCCCCAACTTGGTATCATCTGCACGTTGGGTGCCACTTTACAGACTTGGGGGGAATGGCTCCTCACTCTGCAGCCCCTTGGGGCCGGCTCTAAGCCCCTTGCTGTGGCAAGGAAAAACACTGGAGACCCGAAGGTGTGCTGGAGCAAAAAGTATTTTATTCAAAATGCCCACCATTTACATAGCACCTGGGGAGGGCCCAGGGAACAGGGCTGCGATTGGGTAAGGGATTGGGTGGAAGGGAGTGGTTTGGGAACCTGGCTAGCCAATGGGAGAGGGGAAGGAGCAATACCCAATAGGAACCCAGGGATTGGAGAAGGATAGGTAAGGCAACCAATGGGGTTAGGACAAAGGTGGGGCCAGTTATGAGGGTGGGACAACATGAATGCGCCCATGCAGACCACATGGCCACCGCATGGCAAGGGATAACAGAGCTCAGGGGAGAAGACTGTACAATAAAAATGCAAGTTGTCAACAGTTTCTTGCTTCTCTGGTCTGGGACAGGTTGCTATAGTGGTGATCTTGGTCCTAAAGATGCTCTTTCCATTTTTCATAGCTGTGCCTATCTCCCACAAATCCCATCATCCAAACCATCAGTAAAGATATTAAACAGGACAGGGCCCAGCACTGATGGGGGGAGAACACCACTAGTGACTGGCTACCAACTGGATGCGCCCTGTTCACCAGCATTCTCTGGGCCTGGCCATCAGCCAGTTCTTAACCCAGCAGAGAGTGCACCTGTCCAAGCCATGGGCTGCAGCTTTTCCAGGAGTATGTTATGGGAGATGGTGTCAAAGGCTTTGCTGAAGTCTAGATAGAACACATCCACAGCCTTCCCCTCATCCACCAGGCAGGTCAGCTGGTCATAAAAGGAGATCCAGTTGGTCAGACAGGACCTGCCCTTCCTAAACCAGTGCTGGCTGGGTCTGATCCCTTGTCCATCCTGAAGGTGCTGTGTGATCGCACTCAGGATAATCTGTTTCATAACCTTGCCAGGCACTGAGGTCAGGCTGACAGGCCTGTAGTTTCCCAGATCCTCCTTCTGGCCCTTCTTGTGGATGGATATCACACTGTCCAACTTCCAAGCATCTGGAACCTCCCTGGTCAGTGAGGACTGGGGATAAATGATGGAGAACGGCTTGGCAAGCTCTTCCAACAGCTCCCTCAGCACCCTAGGATGGATCCCATCTGGTCCCATTGACCACTGACTGCTTCCTCCTGGATTACAGGGTGGCTATTCTGCTCCCTGCCCCTGTGTACCAGTTTTGGAGGCCAGTTATCCTGAGAACAACCTGTCTTACTGTTGCAAACTGAGGCAAAGAAGGTGTTAAATACCTCAGCCTTTTCCTTGACTTTGGTAACTGTGTTCCCAACCCCACGTCCAATAAAGAATGAAGTTTTTCCTTGGACCTCCTTTTGCTATTGATGTATTTATAAAGACTTTTTTGTTATCCTTTACAGAAATAGCCAGATGAAGTTCTAATTGAGCTTTTGCCTAATTTTCTTTCTTCATGACCTAATGAGATCCTTAAACACTTCCTAAGTTGCCTGTCTCCTTTTCCAAAGGTGATAAACTCTCTTTTTTCCCTAAGTACCTGCAAAAGCTCCCTACCCAGCCAGGCTGCTTGTCTTCCCTGCTGATTCACTGTGCCTGAATGCCAGGTGCCCACCCAGCTGCTCTATCACTTCCCTTCCCAGCTGGACAGGGGAGAGAATAAGGTCGGAAAAAGAACCACACAAATCATGGATTGCAATAAGGCAGTTTATATTTATGCAAAAAAGCAAAAGCAGCGTGCTCACACACAAAGCAGAAGCTAGAAGTTAATCCCTACTTCCCATAAGCAGCGACAGTCGGCCACTTCTCTAAGAAGCAGGGCTCCAGCACGCATAACAGTGTCAGCAGGCAGCCATCAGAGACAACGAATGCCCACGTTCCTGCCCCTTGCCTCAGCTTTTGTATCTGGGTTGACGTCATATGATATGGAATATCCCCTTTGGTCAGCTGGCCTACTTGTGTCCCCTCCCAGGGGAAATAAATTCCAGCTCAGCCAGACCTACAACACATGCACTTCAGCTGGGCTGCTGATTTCACCCCTAACTCTGGCTTGCCACCCTTGGGCTCATTTCTGGAGAGCCTGATTTCATCCCTTTTCATCATCAAACCTAGCTTTAAGTCCTCTCAATCAGCCATGCCAACTCATGAGCTAAAATCCTTTTTCCCATGCTACATAGATGAAGCCCACCTGACTCCAGCAGGCCTGGTGCTGTAAAAATTGCCCCATGATCAAAACCACCAAAATTCCACTGATGGCACCAGTCCTTAAGCCACTTATTGGTAACATGGGTTTTCCTGTTCCTTTCATCATTTATCCCTGCTATGGAAGGAATTGAGCAGAACACCACCTGCGCTCCTGTCCCATCAAGTAATTGACCCAGAATCCTGAAGTCCTGTTTAATTACCCTGGTACCCCTCTTACCATCCTCACCACTGCCAACCTGGACAACCAGTAGTAGTAATCAGAGGGCTGAATTAGTTCAGGGAGTCTCCTGGTAATATCCCTTACCTGAGCCCCAGGGAGGCAGCAGACTTCCCTGTGGGATGGGTGCAGTCGGCATACAGGACCCTCCATTCCCCTCAGAAGGGAGTCACCTACTACAACTACCCTTCTTTTCTTCTTAGTAACTGAGGTTGTGATCTGTCTGATAGATGAAGTGCAACCGGGAGACCCTCCGGATAGACTTTTTTTTTTCCTCTGGTGTCATCTGCCTGACCCTCTAAATCCAGGGCCTTGTACCTATTCTGTAAAGGTCCCTAGCAAGACTATGGGGGTTGGGAAGGGATTTCTTTACCTCCTTGAGCAGGGACACATTTCCACACATTTCCTATCTCCTAGGTCTCTTCCTTCTGCCTGACGGCAAGAGTGGGGTGTAGCTCCACCAATTTCTCTTAGGCTCTCCCTAATATTCCTAAACCTTTTCACATCTTCCTTAAGCTCTGCCACTAACAGGTCATTCACCTGTTCACACTGTACACAAGTGTCTTTTGCACTGTCTTCTGGTACTCACACCAGGCTCAGACACTCCCTCCAGCCTGTGCAGCTGAATGCTTTTTGGGGCATTCTTTCTTGGCCACCACACTCCTGCTACAGCACCAGCAATGGCTTTTGATCGTTTGTGAACCACTGCTGGATCTAGTCAAGTTGGGGGCGGGGGGAACCAAAAAAGAAAAAGAACTCACACCTAACACACAACACACCATCCAGAACCAGGTGGTTGCACTCTTCCTGCTTGCCCTGCCTGCATGAACTGCCACATCAACTACAATCACATACAAACTGAGTGACATGCCATGTCCCGATTCACCAAGCTTGGGCTCCCTAGAAAAGTTTAAATCTCCCACAAATGGTCCTGACAACGCCCCTTGCTTGCCTAATTGGCTGCCAAGAGCTGCTGGGTCCAGGTCGGAGGTAGGGCTGCTGCATGAGTGTCCCTGGACTCAGGAACCTCCCTGTGCAGCTTGAATCTAAAGCTCTAACCCTGGGCTTACCTTGGTTGCAGCTGTCACCTCTGATGCTGCTGTCACTGGCTGACATGTTCACGTAGCGTCACAAGAAAAGGGGGGCAGAAAAGGAAGAATTTTATATCCAACCTGTATTAATTTATTTTTGTCTATTAAGGTCTCCCCAAGGTATCAAAGCCTTTTTTTGATGTCCAAAACAGTCTGTTAGTGTCTCTTAGGAGACCCTTCGCTTAACAGATTCACTGTGAAGACAAGATATTTGGTATCTTTTATAGAGACTGCACCTTATAGTGATAGAGAAAACTCCTCAGCAAGCCTTCCCTTATGAGTTACTATGTTGCCAGCACCAGAAAGAAGGACTAACTGTAACAACTCATGTAACAACACATTTATTAATACAGATTTGTGACAATTAAAAGGGTTTGGGTCATTGGTGAGAACAGTTAATTGCCTAATTTACACTTAAACTAACAAACAAAGGCCACCCTTTAAAAGCACAACAAAATACTAAGAGCACTGTGTAAGAATTAAAGCAAAACATACACATGTGCTCTAAAACAAAGTAACCCAGCAACACAAGTACACATTTTAAAATACAGTAACTTACTCAAAACCCAGCAAAGTAATTCACTAAGAATGAAACAAAATATAAGCACCAAAAAGTCCCTTACAAAGAATAAAACTAAATATAAAGCGAAGTACATATATGTATATGTATATATGTGTGTGTGTGTAAGAAAAGGGAACCCATTGGCCACCTCTCCGGAGACTGATGGAACTTCTCCCCCATTTTTGCTTACATCCAATCTCTTTTTATACTTTTTTTCTTAGGTAGTTTAGGTGACTATAGTCAATGAACTAATTCTTTTGGAATGACTGGCAGGTGACATAGGCCTAAGGATCATCTTTGTGTGTTCCCTTCAGACAGGATTTGCAAAGGCAGGCTGTGTTATCTCCATAACACTCCTTTCTTCCTTTTAATCCCTTTATCAGTTTCTGGGAATTGTCTCATCCAGGTGCTGGGGTTTTCCAGGAACCATCAGGAGTTTCTTTGTCCTTTTATTAGCTTGAGCCACCACCTTACATGTAGGAAGAACCACAGGTTGTTTTGTGTGGTGTACCCCCTCTCCCTAGGTGGGGGACACCTGCTCCTAATAGCAGGGACTCCAGTTTGCACTGGCAAGACTTGGAAGATGCTCTCTTTAAGCTCTTCTCTGAGTTTTTGGTGGCCATCTCTAACTTCCTCTGTTATGAGTGCAGAGGTCCACAACCAGTTTCTCTACAGAAGAGATGTGGGCCTGTAACAAGGCATGGACAGTCTGATCGTATGTCCAGGGTTTATTTGTTATAGCGCCCACTGTCTCTTGGTTCTCCTTCCAGTGCACTGTTGCTAAGAAGTTGGAATATATTGATGGCCGTTGATGTGGGAGTTTCAACCATATCTGTGATTTGTACTTGACCTTGTCTGGTCATTACTGGATTGCCCATCCCCTGCAAAAAGTATGTCTAGCAACACTAGTACTCTCAGGCATAGGATTCCTTGCTCCATGGTCTTCTGGGGGCCATGATTGTACAGGGAGGTCATCCCTGTAAGCGTATCTATCCATCACACTTGTTAAAAGCTGCATCCAAATCTTGAGGGGTTCTGATTTCCTCATGAATCCCTATCAATGCCCACATCTTGAGACAGGGATTCTAAAAGTGTCTCTTCAGTACCATCAAGCTGCAAACTTCTGCCCTCCACATCCCAGACTCAAATCAACCAGGTTCGTTGGGTGATGTCTTTCCACAGATTGTGTTGATTATCGAACAATAAGAATTCGGTGGTTATTTCTGGCTCTGAGTCCGCCCATGGTGCGGGTTCCGCCTCCCCACTGTCATCCAATGGGCGAACTGATTTGATCTTGTATTTCCTCTTGGAGAATGTTCTATTTGCTTGGGTTGCCCCTCTGGCTTAATTAGCACCTGAGTGGCCATGGTGTCTATTATTTTGCTTTCTTTGCTCCTGTAGGTGCTGTACCATATTAAGCACTGTTCAGTAGGCAATAAGCTGCCCCTCTCTGGAGCTGCCACAGCATTTTTTCCTTACAAATCTTATGACTTTAACAGGGTCCTGAAGTTGTTCAAGGGTGAACCTGCAGACCATTGGAGGAGAGAAGCTCTCCAAAGACTGGTCCATGTCCTCCCACATTCCATGCCACTCAAGGTTATCCATCCCTGAGGCTGGCCTCTGGACAACTTCTCTAGAGATCTTTGTCCTGTCTCCAAAAATAAAGTAGACCATACTGAGGAAACCTGGCATACACAGCAAAAAGATTATGCTATCCCTAGCACCCAGAGGGAAAGGAAACTTTTCAACTGCTGTTGCAGCAGACCTGAAAGAGAAAGGGTGAAGGCCTGGGAAAAATCACTCCCTCCTGTTCTCCCTCACAGGCTGAATGCCATTATCAATAAACCCCCAGAGGCAGCAACCCAGGCCAGGGCATGTAGACAACACTGAACATACATTCCAAATGAAATTCATTGTCTTTCAGGTTACCACAATATAAACTGATGTGACACAACAGTACATCAACAAAGCTATGGTCTTGACAGTATTTGAGACAGGCAACTGTGCTCTTTAAGTCCTTACAGATCTCTGGAGGTCCCTTCCAACCTCAACCATTCTGTGATTCTGTCAATATCCCCTCGCTCCATTAGGGTCAGCTGTCCTGGATGTGTTCCCTCCCAACCTCTTGCTCATGCCAGCCTACTGGCCTTTGGGGAAAAGGGGCTGTAGAGACAGTCAGGATAGTGTATGAACACTGTTCAGCAACAGCCAAAACATTGGTGTATTATCCACACCCTTCTAGCTGCAAAGCACAACACTATATGGAGGATATAAGGAAAGTTGACTCCATCACAGACAGACCCAGTATTCTGACCAGGACTCGTGATTTAGGAATGGTACTCTGCAGTTTAGTGCACCCATTGAGACTCTCCAAACCACACTGCTGCTCACTCACTCCCCCCGCCCCCCGACTCCTCCCTCACCCTCCNNNCTCCCCCTACAGTGACCTGGAGAGGAGAATTGGCGGCGCAAAAGGTAAAAGTCCCCAGGTTAACATAAGAACAATTCACTGGAAACAGCAATGAGATAAGAAAATGAACAGTTAAAGCAACAATACTAATGACAGAGGGTACAAAACTCAAATGATTCACATAGAAACACCCACATACACACACACACACACACCCAACAATAGACAATACACAGTCACTCCCTCTGCCATACTTAGTCTGCTCGATGCGGATTGGAACTGGCATTACCCAACTGCTCCCTCCAGCTCAGAACTGGGGCCACCCCACCACTCCCTCTGCCATGCTTACTTGACCAGAAGAGACCACTTCTCCTGGCAAGAGACTCTCTTCCCACCACTCCCAGCAATGACATGAGGTGGTAAAGAACAACCTTTGGGTCCTAGACATGCCCCCTCCTGGCTACTGAAAAAATTAACCCTGGCCTGGCCCAAACCAATCATCTACAATCTCTCTGGGCAACCTGTTCCAGTGTTTCACCATCCTCATTCAAAAAAATTTCTTCCTTATATCTAATCTGAACCTACACTCTTTTAGTTTAAAACAATTTACTGGAAAAACAGGAATGAGATAAGGAAAACAAACAGTAACAACAACAACAACAGTGTATAACATAGGGTAATTACATGCAAAAAATGCTTACAGAAGTCTGACCAACCCACTGTCACTGTGGTCACCAACACTTGGCTTCCCAAGGCAAAGAAGAAATTGGAAGACATTACCACAGCCCAATGGTCACACAGCTTTTCCCAACACAAAGGACAAAACAGCAGCTGTTGAAGGGTGCGTGGGTCTTGCTGAGCAGTCTTTGGCTCTCCAGTTCACGAGTCATCTCATGGATTGGAATCACAGAGCCTTGATTTGTTCGGTACTGCCAGCAGTGCACTGTCGTGGTGGCAATCAGTACTTGCTGTTGTATTTTCAAGAGTCCTAAACCAGAAGGCTTTTCTGACAAACCAGGCAAAGTGTTCAATTGCTTAATCTCTTCTGTCTCCACAGCAGCAATTACAAAGGCCCATCAATGTCCTTTTGGTTCTTTGAAGTACCTATTCCTTAGAAAGTAAATGCCCAGGATACATGGAGCGTCTAGGCCAGTTATGATGGGGTGTTTCTTCCAGTCTTTCCAGGTCAAGCTCACTTTAGTTTCTAACACTGTCAGCTCTTGAGAATCCCTGTCATCCCAGAAACGGGAATAGATTCCAACCCTACATGTGCTGATGGCATTAAAGTACTTTGAGTGCCACTGTGAACCAAAGCCTGGAGTTCATGTGGTTCTGATGTTTCCTCCCCCTGGCTGGAGGCAGGGCTTCTCTAATCTTGGTCATCATAGCTGCTCCTACAACCTTGTGAATAGAATCATAGAATTAACCACCTTGAAAAAGACCTCCAAGATCATCAAGTCCAGTCCTTGATCCAACCATCATGCTTACTAGACCATGGCATTAAATGCAACATCCAGTCTCACCTTAAAAACCCTCCAGGGATGATGAATCAACCACCTCCCTGGGCAGCACAATTCCAATTCCTGATTACTCTCTCTGTAAAAAATTTCTTCCTAATATCCAACCTAAACCTCCCCTGGCACAGCTTAAGNTGCATGCGGTTGTTGTCACCAAAGTGCAGGACCGGGCACTTGGCCTTGTTGAACCTCATCCCATTGAAATCAGCTGGATGCAGCACCTTTCACCAGCACTCTGGGCCTGGCCATCAGCCAGTTCTTAACCCAGCAGAGAGTGCACCTGTCCAAGCCATGGGCTGCAGCTTTTCCAGGAGTATGTTATGGGAGATGGTGTCAAAGGCTTTGCTGAAGTCTAGATAGAACACATCCACAGCCTTCCCCTCATCCACCAGGCAGGTCAGCTGGTCATAAAAGGAGATCCAGTTGGTCAGACAGGACCTGCCCTTCCTAAACCAGTGCTGGCTGGGTCTGATCCCTTGTCCATCCTGAAGGTGCTGTGTGATCGCACTCAGGATAATCTGTTTCATAACCTTGCCAGGCACTGAGGTCAGGCTGACAGGCCTGTAGTTTCCCAGATCCTCCTTCTGGCCCTTCTTGTGGATGGATATCACACTGTCCAACTTCCAAGCATCTGGAACCTCCCTGATCAGTGAGGACTGGGGATAAATGATGGAGAATGACTTGGCAAGCTCTTCCAACAGCTCCCTCATCACCCTAGGATGGATCCCATCTGGTCCCATAGACCTGTGAGGATCCAAGTGGCTCAGCAAGGCACTGACTGCCTCCTCCTGGATTACAGGGTGGCTATTCTGCTCCCCGCCCCTGTGTGCCAGTTTTGGAGGCCAGTGGTCCTGAGGACAACCTGTCTTACTGTTGCAAACTGAGGCAAAGAAGGTGTTAAATAACTCAGCCTTTTCCTTATCTTTGCTAACTATCTTCCCCCCAATGTCCAACAAGAAATGAAGGTTTTCCTTGCCCCCCCTTTTTGCTATTGATGTATTTGTAGAAAGACCTTTTGTTATGCTTAACTGAAGTGGCCAGATTAAGTTCAAATTATGCTTTGTCTCTCTAATTTTCTTTCTACTTGACCTAACTATATTCCTAAACTCTTCATTAATAGTCTGCCCTTTTTTCCATAGCCTTTTTCCCTAATTTTCTTTAAAATGTCCCTGTTCAGCCAGGCCAGTCATCTACCCTGCCAGCTCACCTTTCAGCTGGCATGGTCAAGATTTCAAAAGGGTAGCATACAATCAAAACAAAGCATTCCACCATACTGCCTCAACCCATGCCAATGCATAAAACCTAGCAAAATCCAATTCTGTCAGCTATAAGGTACCAAAAACATCAAGAATGGAGAAAAAGGACTAAAGATAAAGAAGACAGAAGAAGAAGAGGGTAGAATAAGAGAAAACTATTACAATATATCTACCATTGGAGCCTTGTGGAAGACCAGCTCTCACATTTCCAGGTGGCAGGGTCATGACTATGTAGAGCGTGGGGTTATGAACGAGTTAAAATGGTATGCACGCTGGGACTTGAAGTCCTGATGGAAGCCCACAAAAAGATTACCCATTATAAGCGTCCCTGGAGAAAGCTTTAAAGTGATTGGCTTAGACTGTGCTTGTTCCCCCACACTGTAAGTGTGCCTTTTTTGAAGAGAGGAACTTGTGTAATAATAATAAAGGATTCTCTCCATCTTTGAACACATCAGGAGGGCTGAGTATTTATTTCACTGCCAGAGTGGAGAGCATATGCCTCTAGTTTTATCTGCTCTACTTCTTGTGACCAACCATCCCAAGGAGGTACTTGGGGCACACTGGCCATTCTATGGCTCTGGGGCAGGGTGAGGGGCAGTGTTCTCACTGTCCCAACCAATCTGAGACTCAGTTAGGGACTCCAGGGGATCTGGTGTAGGCACACTCTCAGTCTAACCTTTTGATTGACAGCTGCTCCAGGGCTTCCCCATGTGGGGTCTAGAGGTCTGCCACATGGGATATGATGTAACCACACCTCCATGAAATTCAAGCCATCCCTTCCCCCCTCCACATATACACACACAATAATATCATCGTCGTCTTTGCTCTTTGTGAGCAAAGATTTGGGAAGGACTCTACCCACGCTTGCTTCACGCTTTTAGCTGGTGGCTAAAAAGGCCAATGCGAGATAGGCAAGTCCAGTTGCAAAAGGCACCATGGAAAGTCTCCTCAGGCAGTATTGGCAAGGCATGGTTCTTCTGTGTTGTCTTTTCCCCTTGAGACTGATTCTGCATGAGTTCTCAAAGGAAGCAGCAGCATTATGGATGGTCTGGCTCCATGCTTCCCGACTGAAGGCCAGAGGGGACCACTGAGGGTGGTCAATAGGGCCAAGGCTGAGGTGTTGTTTCAGGGAGTCCTTGTATCTCTTCTTCGGGGATCCTTTCTCTTAGCAGCCGTCGGCAAGTTCCCCATAGAGCACAATCTTAGGGAGGCAGTGATCCTCCATCCTGGAGAGGTGTCCTGCCCAGCGCAGCTGCATTCTCAGCAGCATGGCCTCAATGCTGGTGAACTCTGCCTGTTCAAGAACAGACACATTAGTCACATAATCAGTCCAGTGAATGTTTAGGATTGTATGGAGGCAGCGCTGATGGAAGCGCTCGAGGAGTCGCTGGTGGTAGATGACCCACAATTCAGACCCATANAGGCAGCGATGATGGAAGCGCTCGAGGAGTCGCTGGTGGTAGATGACCCACAATTCAGACCCATATAGGAGAGTGGACAGTACAATGGCTCTGTAGACACTAAACCAAATAATATAGAATCATAGCATTCATTGGGTTGGAAAAGACCTCAGAGCTCATCAAGTCCAACCCTTGGTTCAACTCCAGTCTGTTTACTAGATCATGGCACTCAGTGCCATGTCCAATCTCAGTTTAAAAATCTCCAGGGACTGTGAATCTACCACCTCTCTGCGCAGGACATTCCAATGCCTGATTACACTCTCTGTAAAGAATGTTTTTCTAATATCCAACTTAAATTTCCCCTGACAGAGATTAAGCCCATGCCTCCTTGTTCTATTGCTGACTGCCTGGGAGAAGAGACCAACCCCCCCACCTGGCTATAATGTTGCCTAAAATCTGAGGAAAAAAGCTTCCAAGCAGGGTGAAGGCAAAAAAGTTCCTTTACTAGAAGTTCAGCTAAAAGCTTTTAGCAATCAGAATACAATGACATGCACACGCAGCATACAGATTCTACAAATTTATAACCCTACATAATTATCCTATCTAGGAAACATATCCAATGTTTAATTGGCCCATCCTACAAACCACTCCCCTGACATGCCTCTTCTAGAACTGAGTTGGAGGTCTTAAGACCACACTTTCCTCATTTACCCTCATCTTCTTCACATTACATCTTCTATTTGCAGTTCTTCCAATACCTCTCACCCTTCTTTATACTATGACTAAACAATATCATATTTTGACTATAACATGTTCTGGTAGCTATCTGAATACAACATAGTATCTCTCCCTTAGCACAGAAGCAAGCTTCAAAATATGACACAGAGGTTAACTTAAACCTAAG